>JAPYYM010001339.1:0-13584 GCA_028534135.1 Potos flavus | reverse complement strand
TATTTTTATGTCTTTTTCATATATTTTTTGTTAGTGGGTTTTGGTACTTTTGTTTCAAGGAATCTGTCTGCTTTGTCTAAGTTGTACAATTGTTACAAATAATGTTGCTCATAATGATCCCTTTATTCTTTACTATTTGTAGAATCTCTAGAGATGATTTTTCTCTCATTCCTGGTAAATTATGTATGCTCTTTTTGTTTGTTTTTGCTGATCTTTTTGTCAATCGTATTGGTCTTCTCAAAGATCCAAGTTATGGTTTTATTCATTTTCTGTTTGTTTTGTTTTTCACATTCTTTGATTTCCTCTTAGATCTGATTACTATGCACATATTTATCTTCTTCTGATTACTATGCACATATATATTTTGTTCCTCAGTTACCAGTCTTAAGTTGGAAGCTGAAGTCACTGATTTAGTTATTTCCCTATTTCTTATATAGACATTTAGAGATATAAATTTTCTACTACTTAGTGTTTTAGCACTCTGCCACACATTCCAATATGTCATGTTTTTATTTTCATTTGATTCAACATATTTTCTAATTTCTTGTTCAATCTCTTTTGACCTGTCAGTTATTTAGAAGTAGGTTATTTACTTTCCATATTTTTGGGGATTTTTGAGAGAATTTTCTCTTATTGGTTTCTAATTTAATTTCACTGTGGTCAGAAAACATCATTTATATGACTTAAATCCTTTTAAATTCATTGAGATTTGATTCATGGTCCAGGTTGTGGTCTGCAAAACTGTTTCAAATATCCTTGAAAATAACATGTATTTTGCTGGTAGTGGGTGAAGTGTTTTTATATATAAATATTATTAGGTTAATAAATATTATTAGGTTGTTATATATAAATATTATCAGCTTGGTGATTAATAAAGGTCAAGTCTATTAGATTTTTGTAGAATTTTATTTGTTCTATCAATTATTGAGAGAAGAATGTTGAAATTTCCAATACAATTTGGGATTTATTTTCCTTAAAATTCTATCAGTTTTGGCATCGTGTATTTTTAAGCTCTCTTAATTAGGTACATATTGTTTAGGATTATTATATTATTAATTAATTGACACCTCTGTTTTTAAGAAATGGTTATTTTTTTAAAGACTAAGCTTCTTTTTTTTTCTAAGATTTTATTTATTTATTTTTTTAGAGAGAGAGAGAGGAGGAGGGAGAGATGCAAAGGGAGAGGGGCAAGCAGACTCTGCACTGAGCGCAGAGTCCAAGGCAGAGCTCACTCTCATGACCCTGAGATCATGACCTGAGCCAAAATCAAGTCAAACACTTAACTGATTCAGCCACCCAGGAGCCCAAAGAAAGGTAATTTTTTTTTTTTATCTCTACCAATATTCTTTATTTTGAAGCTATTTTGTCTTCTGACATAGCTGTATTTTGACTAGTAGGGTATAAGATATATATCTTAAAATATTATTTTACTTTGAAATCCATGTCATTGTATTTAATATGTATTTCTTGTAGGCAATGTATAATTACATAATTTTTTCTTCCTCCTGAAAAACTATGCTTAATTAGGGTATTTTAATCATTTGTAGTTAATATGATTATTGATACAGTTTTTAATCTTTTACCCTAATCTTGCTATTTTATGATTTTATTCTTTCTTTTGTTGACTTATTTGTGCAACTCTGTTAGGTGGTGGATGTTTTAGGGTTTAGTGGGTACATAGTCTTCGAATTCATGTGCCTAGAGGTCTCCCCTTAGTTTTCTCATACCTTAGCCATGGCCTAGAAACTCTTTCCTGGCAGTGTACTGGTATCGTTTAAGAGCTCGTCTCAGTTGTTTCCTGTTTTTCAGGAATGATTTTTGTTGTTGCCTCATGCCCAATATCTAAACAAAACAATACAAAGCTATTTTATTTATTTTGTCCATGTTTTCCTTTGAGTAAGATAGGAGACTACATGTGGTCATTCTCAATCTTGGCCCGAAGCAGAAGTCTTTTAACATTTATTGAATGCTTACATCAGTCCCTCTAAGTTGAGCACCTTTATGATTTTCATTTTCCTACTAAATCAATATGGAGTAACAACAATTTTGCTTACAGCATTTGTTGCTTTTAATATTGCAAAAAATTCTCTAGATAATACATATATAAACTATAGCTAATCTCAAAGTTGGAGAAAATTTAGCTCTTGATGAATACTGCCTTGACTTCAAACATAGGGTTGGCTAATTTCAGTCAATAGAGACAATCAGCAACGTTATCAAGGATAAAGACGGGGATATAGCATGCACAAACTCAAGCGAGGTTCTAATAATATGTTTTAAATACATATAATATTATATTTTAATCACAACTTGAGTCATGCAACCTTACTCTCTTGCTACCCCAGGACTAGTCTTTCTTCATTGTTTTATTTCTCTGCATTTTATGTACCTATGTGAGTCTATTCTCTACAGCTGACCCTTAAATATTAGTTTTTCTGATTCCTACTCTTTTTACTCTTCTATAGAGATTTCATATAGTATTATCATTTCAACATATTCTTATTTTACAAATACATATCTTTAGCTTTGATGTTCACACTTTGGTAATCTAAATTCAAATATCTATTTGCCTGCAAGATAAGTCATTTGCATGCCTGCAGCCGCATCATACTTAATAATATTAAAAACAACAATTATTGAAGTTTTCCCAAAATTTGATCTGCTTTCTTTATTCCCTATCTCTACTAATGGGATCACAAGCAACCGAGTGACCCAAACTAGAAACCTGGACATCGTCTGAGATAGTGTATATTCCTTTACAATTTACATATTCTACAAGTAATCGATTGCAACATGAAGTCAATATTAGTACTAAAATTGTTCTCAAGAGAGTGTTGGCTAGCAAGATGGAAGTCAGTCTTTTGTAATCTAGCATGGGAGCGACATTCCCTCAACCCTGCCATATTCTACTGATTAGGAGCAAACTATATGAGGAGAGGAGATTATACAAGAGTTTATTGGGGGTATCTCGTAGGCTGTCTGGAAAACATTCCATCAATCATCAGGGTTTCAAGACAAATACTGTGTTGAATGATCAATGTTATTTTTATTAAGACTGGTTTGGAAAGTGCATTTTGGACCCAGGGCTACGGCAGCCTTCTTACTCCACAGCCAGTGAAATGAACCTACTCATTCATTTATACATTTATACATCTGCCTCTTTGGGGCTGGGCCAGGCTCAATGGGCTTAGAAACAAAAGGGGTGAGGGAGAACCTCTTGATGACTTGATGATGTATAGTTTTGAGCAAAATCAGTAAGAAGATAACCTATCAAAGAACCCAGTGATTTTATTCCTTCTTCCACAGGGAAGAATAAAAAGAAGGAAGACTCTTTCCCTCATTAGCTGAAAGAAATTTCTTGTTAGAAGGAATTCAAAAAAGTAAGAAAATGTTTTTTATCCTTGACATCTAAAAATCCACGTGTGACAAGGATATTGTCATACAGGCACCGTTATTGTTTTATGGGATTAGCAGATTAATCTATGGAATTAATACCTCTGTACGGAGATCTCATCCTTTCTTGATACCCTAAAACACGGAAAATACTAATTCCAGCCTTGGAAAATTGGTGGGTTCAGTTATACAATTTTCTTTGGCAAATCATCGTATCATATCAATGCCCAATTTTACATTTGTTAATATTAAACAGAGACACAATCCAGAATGACCCTCTTCCTGCATTAGATGTGAACACTTTACTGTCAAAAATGTTTTTATTATTAAACTGTGGACTCAGTTGCTTATGAGTTTTAAAGGCTAATATTTGAGGTGAAAAATTTGCTAACCAGAAGGAGTTTCTCAGAGATCTTTGCATTGCACCAGACATCTGCTGCCCCTTTTTACTTCTTATTTTTCTCTTATATTTTCAGATAAATCCATATCGATGCAGGAACTCTAACTTCTGTATATGTCAGCGAAAATTTCATTACTTTAAACCACTCAACTTCATAACAATCTTAAGATCACATCTCACTCAGATCCAATTATTTTATAGAAAGATAGCAATCTGTTATCCAGCTCTCTCACCCACAAAATACAAAGGAATTGATTGAATCATGGAGGTGAGATTCAGGTTAGATATAATAAAGAGCTTCCTTATAGATGGGGTGATACCCACTGGGATGTCATTTTAAATTTTCAAATTATTTACTTTGAAGTTGATCAGAAATAATATCATGTATTATATTTGAGGAGACACTGGATTTTACTAAGAATCCTGTAGCTATGTTAAGTTCAACATTTTAATTATTTTATAATCTCTATATGGTGAACTATTAGCTAATTTATCGGTTTGGCAATTACTTTCTTTCACGATTTTTCTCAGCCTACCTGTCACACTTTGCTGTCTATCATTACTTGCAGATATTTCCTCTTAAAGTCAACTGTTTCACTTTGCGTAGTGAGAAACTACAATGTATTTTAATGTAGTTTTATTGTTGCTTGTTTATTTCCAGCAATGTGTCAGATTCTCAATTTTAAAATGAATATGTTTAGACAGTTATGTGCCAGATAAACAGTCTGATTCCAGATGGTTTAAACAAATTCAGTAGACATTTTTAAAAAGTCAGATTGCCCTGTGCATCCCACATTGAAAATCTGTCGCTTAACTTTGTGACTAAGATATCAAATATTACAAAAGTCCACAAATTAACAACTTATGTGTACATGATTATAGACAAGAATATACGAATATTTTAGGCAGTATGTTTTCTTAATTTTATTTTTAATTAACTTTCAGCATTAATTATTTGGAGTCAAATATAATCCTGAGAAAAGCTGTCCAGAATCAATTTGTAGAGTGCGTGTATGTTATTTCTATACAGAAACATCTATTTATATATGTATTTCTGTTTGCTTATTTCTATATTAAAATAGATTGACACATTCATTTTAAGAACTAATCAGTCTCTAAGAAGTCAAGATCAAAACTACTAGAAAAGATCCAGCAAATTCCTGTTTCATCAGTCTAAAGATAAATTTGCTTAATGGCACAATTGCCAAAATTTCTATTTTCAAGCACTACTTTAGGTACTGAAAGTATAAAGTAAACCAGAAAAGCTTAATAACTCTAAGGAGCTTATATTTTAATGAGGTAGAAAATATAATCAGTAAGTTAAGAAGAATTTTTAGATTGTGATAAATGTTATGAAGGAAATAGAGTGATGTAATGGAAAATTCTGTTGGCGGGAAGGTTAGCCGGGGCTATTAGGCAGGGCCTCAGTGAGGAGATGATATGTAACTGAGGCCTAAAGGTAAGAAAGACTGAGTCACATGACTGGGAGGGAAACAGGCATCTAAAGTGTGCATTTGAAATATGACAAAATGTGCATTGCATCTGTTGTCAACATGATCAAGGGACCAAAGGTGACTAGTGTCTTGTGAGCAAGAAGAGAGAGGTTGTAAATTAAGACTGAAGTGTGAGGAGGAGAAACCTACAAAATGAGTACATTAATAATAGTAGGGAATTTCACATATTTTTCGTGTATCTTTTAACTTTTAGCAAGTTCAATTCCATAGGACCTTGCAAATCTGCCATTATGGGATAATCATAATGACTTTTTTTTTTTTTTTTTTTTTTGCTTAGGTTTTAGTTCAAGTAATGAATTGTCCACAGTAAGGTTTGTCTGCCCTGTAGAATGTGTGATTACACTCCTGCCATCTCTGGGTGCTTATTGTGTGTCAGGTTCTGCGGTAAGCTCCATATTATATTATTTAATTTTCATAATAAAACATACTTAGAAACATTTCGGTTTTATAATTGAGAAAACAGAGGTTGATAGAAATTACGCAAAACAAAGGGTCTGCATGATTCTGTGGCATATACCCTCCCTACTGCAAAATCATTAACATATGACAGTCTTTCCAGCTATCAACCTCCTTCTGTCTCCAACCTCTGGATTCTTGGTCTCTATAGGTTGCTGGAATAAGTTACTGGAGAAAGATTTCTGGTATCTAATTTTTGAAATTGTAGGAGACTATTGATTCCCACGCAGTAGCAAAATTAACTCAAGCCTGGCTCAGAGAAGTTTGTTTTCATAAAAATAAATATGTATAAAGCACCTCTCCGGATTGTACTATTATTGACCACCACCTCTAAATTAGATTTATTTTCTATCACCTAACAATCTAAATCTTACCATAAAAATTTAGATCTCATAATAGCAGTGGGCACAGATACACTGGCTTGAAGTGGGAAAAAATGAACACATCTCCAATGAATGAAATAAATGCCTTCTACTCCACTGAGTTCACCTAGAACTGGAATCTCTCACGTTTTGTGTGGACTTCTAGGGACATTTGATGAATTAAATTTAATTATGCCACAGTGTATGGATACATAGTTTCCCAAATATGTTATAATTCTTACCCTAAAAAGTGCACAGATTGGGTTCATTTGGCAGAACAGGCAATAACAGCTTAGGTAACCCAAGAGAGGGGTCTAAAGTGGTAGATATGAAAAAGAGACTCCCAGCAAGCAGTTTTGTTTTTTGAATACATGTTTTAAACTACATTGCTATGCTCCAGTCTTAAAGCATTGGAATATAGTATATAATATATTATTCAAACAGTATCAAAAACATAAATCGTCGTGAAGTGAAAATAACAAAGTACTTCCATAATATTCATGAAAAGAGTTTTTGAAAAATATAGAGAAGACATAAATTAGTGAAATGATAACCATGTTTATGGTAGGAAGAATCAATATGATGAAGTTTTCATTTCTCTCCCAAAATAATCTAGGAAATTAGGGAAATTTCAATCAAAATGCTGAGAGAGTTTTTCACAGAACTTGAAATATTGATTCTAAAACGTATTGGGAAAAGCAGAAGAACAAGAATAACTAATCATGTTTTGAAGATGTACAAGGTTACAGAATTTGCCTTACCAGATAGCTAGATATATTATCAAAGTACAGTCAGGAAGAAATGTGCTATTGATGCAGGAAAAGATAAATAACCCATGTAGCACACTTGAGACATTATAAACAGGTCCACATATATATTGTAAGGCATCAGGAAAATCATGGTATTTTCATGAAATAGTGTTACTTCACTATTAAGTAATAGTAAGTAAGTAATACTTACTTACTTACTTAATAGTAAGTAAGTAATAGTCTTACTTTCAAAAAAGCAATATAATTATTTCTCCAATCACAAAAATTCAGTTACTAGAGAAAAGAATAATGTTAAAATCATAAAGTTAGAGCTATCAAGAAAAAGAAGAGAGTATTTGCATGACTAGACAGATTAGTTATGCCTTTCTTAAGTAACACAAAAAGGAGCATACCCTTAAAAAATGACATTCTTATATTAAAAGACAAAACTTCTGGGATACCTGGGTACCTCAGTCATTAAGCATCTGCCTTCAGCTCAGGTCATGATCCCAGGTCCTGGGATTGAGCCCCACATTGGGCTGCTTGCTCTGTGGGGAGCCTGCTTCTCCCTCTCCCTCTGCCCCTGCTTGTGTTCCCTCTCTCTCTCTCTCTTTCTCTCTCTTTCTCTGTCAAATAAATAAGTAAAATCTTAAAAAAAACACACACACACAAAATTCTGTTTATCTAAGGATACCATGAAAGAAGGAAATGAGGTATTGACTGAGAAGGTATGTACAAGAAGGTATAAACAACTTCTACCAATCAGTATCAAAACACTTAACAACTTAGCAGAAAAATAGGCAAAAGTTAAAAATAGTCAATCAATAGAATAAAAACACAAATGGAAAATAAACATAATCACTGATGCTCAACTTCACTTGAAACAACCAAATTCAATGAAAACTAGAATGAAATACAATTTCATCTCCATCAGAAACAGAAAACTAAAAAGTCTAACACACCATATCTTGGTAAAGATTTGGAGCAACTGAAATGTTAATACACTGCTGGGGAAGGTATACAACTATAATTCTTTTGGATAATTGGACAAATTTTAGCAAAATTAACAACGTACATGTCTATGACCCAATTTAACTCAGATATCTTTAAAATTTTCTAGAATTTACACCAAAAACAGAAGCAAAATGGTAGAGCAACAGTGCTTGTATTTTTAAAAAGAAAAAAGAACTCTAAATTTTTATCAGCAATGATAATGAATGGAGCTATATAATAAACTTGAATGAATCTCATAGTATAATAGAAAAAAAGAAATTTACTAGAAAAAGAGTGATGGTAAAGATATAAAAAATGATGTTTAAATATTATTATAGATATTTAAATACTGATATAGATAAGTTATAGAAAAATTTAGATATAGATGCAGATGGAGGACTGCAAAACAATTGTGAAATGATTATTATGGGTAATGGAATAATAAGTGAGCACTAACTATTTTTCCAAGAATTTTGCATATATTACTTCTTTTACTCTTTACAACTTCCCATTAGATAGATAGCCTTACATTTGTTTTGCATATGAGAAAATTGCCCATTATTTTCCATAAGTAATACATTATCGAGTTCTTAATTCTGCTTTGTTCTAAATACTGCAAACTGAGATACAAACTCCTGCCCTTTTACAAGCAAAACTGAGAACAAGTTGTTAGTTCCAAAATGTGTTTGCTCTTGGAAGATAAGACTGTGAACCAACTGACTTAAATGTTTCATTAAGATTACAGCTTGCCCACCAAAGCTCCCTCTCCTCTTGTTCCTACAAATCCACAGCTAGCATGTCATAACATCAACCAATACTAATCAGTTGTCCACCTTCCAATATCACTGTAAAATCGCTTGGTCTCTTAGTGTGCTCCCTCTAGTATCTTCCTTAATGCGGTGGTTTAAATAACAGCTTTAAATGATCAACAAATTGGTTTGGTTTGGCTTGGAAAGGGTCAGCTGGCAATCCAGGATACTGGTTCTAGGTTTTGTTCCACAGATTGCACGGAGCACTGGGTGCTATACGCAAACAATGAATCCTGGAACACTACATCCAAAACTAATGATGTACTGTATGGTGACTAACATAACAGAATATAAATAAATAGATAAATAAATAAATAAATAAAATAGAAACTGAAGTATAGGTGATTTTAAACTTTCTTAGTATTCTAATTTTCTCTCTGAGTTATCTCACAAAATATTTTCTCAATTGTTGAATCAATTTTTTAAATAAATTAAAATCGAGACTGAGTTTTAGTGGAGGCATTATTTCCTAGTCTTTGTGCAACCAAAATTTAATTAGTGGTAATGATGACATTGTTGCTACTTTGTGCCCTTTGTGGCTATATTCATTTAGACCGTGTTGGCTAAAAATTTTATCCATAGTATTAGAAGGCAGTGATGTTGGTGGAAGATGAAAAAAATTCTGAAAAGAGCTGGGTTTTTTAAGAGGACGTATTTTTCTCGGTCTTCTACTTGAAAAATACTCTATAAAACACACATGTTTAATCAATTTGGATTCACCCAATTTAATTTGTTACTCACGTACATTGTGCCTGAATTTTGCTCCTTTTTATTCCCTTCACTTCATAACATCTCCCTGCTGATTTGTGTAGTACCAGGTTTGAGGAAAGGGCAGGACACAAGAACTGGATGAAAAAATGCTAAATATTTTTCAGATTTATCATTTGGTAATGACCATGTGGAGCACTATGATACAAAATGGATATTGAGGGTTATTTGAAAGGATATGAGGAGTTGGAAGGGAACAAACCCTCCAAAGGTTGATCCTTGGGTGTCTTTCTCTATCACTGATTAAAAGGTATTCTCTCAGTTTCCAGAAAACTCACTTTTCTTATACTGCCCATGATGCTACCCCATGAGTCTAATCATTTTATGGTAGACAGAATCCCTATTTTCCTTGATTATCATGTGACAAAATTTCCATAGTAATCATTCCTTATCAAAACTCTCATTTCAAAAATTTCATGCATGTCTTCATCTGCAACCAAATGCCTCACACATCGGTTCACTCTGCAACCTTTTATTTGTACTACTATAGCTCTCAGCCCATGAACTTTTTCGAGGAACTATCAGTCTACATCCCGGACTTTCCCTCAACCAGTCAAGTAAATCCTATTTATTCACTTAAATTTTAACCTTTCTTACATGAAAAAGTGTGGTCAGCATTTCCTTGCTTCCAAATATCATTCCAAATTGTTCCATCCTCTTTTAAATTTTAATAGCTCCCATTACTCCAAAAAGAATATTACTTTGAGATTCATGCTCCCTCACTAAACTGTCTTCTATCACTTGCCATTGGCATTACATAGGTAGATGGATGTCTTCCATAAATGTGAGAGCGGCTTGCCAAATACTAACTAAATCTTGACACATTAATTTCAAGGTGTAAAATCAAGAAGTATGTCTCACCTTTTTGTCTGAGGACTACCTCTGTGAGGTTAAGCATGAGGAATTTTATCATATTGAACAATGAGAAGACATAATTTCTATGCTTGGCAAACATGCTTTGAAAAACCCATTGTATTAAACCTAATAGTGGAAACTGAGTTATATATCGGATTTCACAAGCCTTAGATTAGAAGTTCATGACCACAGAGCCCCGTCTGTAGCTTGCATGTGAAATGACACTTGCATAGGACCATAGATAGATTTCTGTAGCAGGAATAAATTGGATTGATATAAAAGGAAAAATTAATACATGGGTGGTTCCGATGGAATTTTCCTCTGCCTTTCAGTGAGCTCTAAAATATAAAAGGCTATTATTCATTGGCCAAACCCTGGAAAACAGGAAGAATTTTTACAAATGTAAATGTAGAATTTCAAACAGAGTATTTCAAACAGAGATAATTGGAGGAAAAATGAACAAGGAAGGGAAAGCATGAAACATGTTTATTTTCACAAAAGTTATATATAGTGAGTGGCTTCTATGGATGGAAAGTGGTTTGGATTACATTTGAAACACTGGAGAGTTTTTGTTTGTTTGTTTGTTTTTTCTTAATTGGATCACAGGATTTTGAACAGAGATGTGTTTTAGGGAGATCAATCTTTCAGTGGAACTCCAAAGGATGAATCAGAGCAGAAGAAAACAACTGGTGTTGGCAAGCCAATTATCAAGCCTTTACAAGTGTCAAAGTGAGAGGTACAGAAAAGCTAATTTAGGAAGGTGACAATGGGGAAGGAAAAAAAGAAAGAAAGGTCATACAGGGAGCCAAATTATTGAATAACTGATAAGCAATTAGAAGAGTGTAAAACAGGTGCGGTTTTATTTTTAACTGAAATATGTAAACTCATTTAGCAAAGATTTTCATGTTTACGTCACAGTTGTGACCTTCACTGCGATATGTTGGTATTTAGATGCCAACGTGCTCATTTAGGTAAAAATATTCACAGATTAAGATGTAATTTGAAAAAAAAATGAAAAAAAATGAAAAAAAAAAAGATGTAATTTGAGAGTAGCCTGATCTACCTAAATGAAGGATCATGATGTCCAGCACATGTACATGACAATATCTGCTAAAAGCAAAAGATTGACAGCTCAGGTCATAAACAAAACCACTTAATTCATAGGAGTACACCATTTCCTAAAATATACCCATTTTTCTCACTTTGACAGCATGAAGCTTCATTTCCCTTCTTCCACTGTACTATTATTGGACAGTTGAAAAGATTGATTTTGAACATTAGCAATTTTCCTTGGTCATTGCTTTAAATATAACTTTTAATTTAGTTATCTTGTATCATCTCTGGGTGACAACTCCACCTAATCTTACCCTGACATTCCACAAACAGAAACAAACCACAAACTGAATGTCTAATTCCTCTCTCCCCAACCCTCTCTCGTTTTAGCCCCCATTCTGATCAGCCTTCGAAAAAAGAGAGTGGGGCACTGGAGAGGAGATTACGAGTAGTTAGGTTTAAAATATTAATATATTTAAAAATTCTCTCACAGAAGAAATTATTGACACTGGTTCATGTAGACCACTGTTATGCGTTGAGTTATGCCCCTCCCAAAAAACACGTAGAAGTTCTAATTCCAGGAACCTGTGACTGCGACCTCATTTGGAAATAGGATCTTTGTAGATGTAATCAAGTTAAGATGAGGTCATAGTAGTTTAGGGGAGGCCCTACTCCACACTGATTTTTGACCTTATAATAAAAGGGAAATCTGTACACAGACACACAGAGGAGAAAGCCACGTGAAGACGGAGCAGACATTGAGATACCCCATCGACGAGCCAAGCAGTGACAAGGTTTGCTGGCAACCACCAGAAGCTGAAAGTGGTAAGGATGTTACTCCCCTAGAGCTTTTAAAGAAAGTATGGTCCTACGAACAACTTGATTATAGATTTCTAGCCTCCAAAACTGTGAGAGAATAAATTTCTGTTGAGTTAAGCCACCTGGTCTGTGGTGCTTTGTTAGGCGGCCCTAGGAAACTAATACAGCCACCGGTGGCATTTGTAGTATTCTCAAACTTCCCACATATGTATGCCATATTTTCACCACGTATTTCGTAAGATCACAGTTCTTTTAATCTCTCCCATTTTTATTGTGATGTCTCATTTAGTGCAATACGTGTTCTTATTTGTTTATTTCTGTACATTTCAAGCCTGTTTTCTTTTTTTTGGTAAACCATTTTTTAAATTGAGTGCTGATTCTAATAACTTAGTGACCTTTTTTTTTTTAAATATTTTTATTTGTTAATTTGACAGAGAGAGAGAGATCACAAATAGGCAGAGAGGCAGGCAGAGAGAGAGGGGGAAGCACGCTCCCTGCTGAGCAGAAAGCCCAATGCGGGGCTCGATCTCAGGACCCTGAGATCATGACCTAAGCCGAAGGCAGGGGCTTTAACCCATCGAGCCACTCAGGCGCCCCAGACTTAGTGAATTTCAAATATGGTCAAGAGACTATATATATATATATATATATATATATATATATATATATATATATATATGATGTTTTTATGATTGCTACCACAACCACATAGTGTGAATGAAGTGACGTGGCTTATAACAGGTCTATGTCTCTTCCCTACCCTTTATAAAAAGAACGGAAGGGTAACATGACTTCCACATTCTGAAAAAAGTTGATAGATAGATAGATAGACAGATAATAATGACAGAAAGATAGGGTGATTGATTTTGCAAGACAAAGTGAAATTTTATTGTTATAGTTGATACATAAGTAGGTGACTGGGGCAGATACTGTGATATTTTCATATCAGAAATACTCAATAAAACAAATCAAAAGGATTTTGAGAAGAAACTTGCTATATACTTGTTAAATACTTGCCATAACACAGGCAAACAGCATTATGCTATTTAGAACATAAAGGAAATAGATTTTATTTGTAATAGTTTATGATGTAGCTTCTTCGACTCAAATATTTAAGGACATAAAGTGAATAAGTTATGTGCTAACACTAAGATGAATTAAGAAGGTCCTTGCTTTGATGACAACCTAAGTCACAGCTGTGAGGTTGACACTTCAGAAGATACACAATCCTTAAAAAAAAGACAAAAATCCCGACGGAAGAAATGTTCCTAAATTTGAGGCTATTAAATTAGTAATTTGATTTATATTTTGTTTAAAATCATAACCCCATCTCCTGCCATTATGACATTTATGTAGTATTATTATCTGGAAAGAATATAACATTACTTTAACTATTTTATTCCCAAATTCATG
>JAPYYM010001338.1:0-13584 GCA_028534135.1 Potos flavus | reverse complement strand
CATCTGTGTGTGCGCACTCGTGTGCTCACGTGCATCTGTGTTGTGCATCCACGTGCACCCGTGTACGTGTGTGCGCACTCGTGTGTGTCCATGTGCACTGTGTGCGGGTGTGCATCTGTGTGTGTGCACTCGGTGTGTGTGTGCTCACGTGCATCTGTGTTGTGCATCCACGTGCACCCATGTACGTGTGTGCGCACTCGTGTGTGTCCATGTGCACCGTGTGCGAGTGTGCACTTGCGTGCTGCCCTTCATACTATTGTCTGACGGCTGATGTCACACTTGAACAAATGAGACTTGTGCCAGAAAGTGACAGCCGAAGCTTGGACGTTGCTCCGAGGAGGCAGGCGACGGGGAGTCCAGCATCTGGGATAAGTTTTGGGAAGTGACGCTGGTGGCCAGCCCCCCGCTCCCTCCGGGCGCTCTTGTTGGGACTGGGGCGGGGGGAGCCCTGTCCTGCCCTAACCCGGGCTCAAGGTGCACCAGCCCGTGTTGCAGAGTAGTAGGCGTGTCCTCAAACGCTGGTCTGCAGAGAATGACCCCGCTGGGTCTTCAGGGTGTCAGAATTTTGGGAAAAGGTGTCCCTTTCCTTGACTCTCTTTGGGAAGAATGTTCGACCACACAGGTGCTTTGTTTGTGCACGTAAAATCAGAGCTGCCTGGGCCGCCCCGGGTCCAGTTGCAGCACACCTGCGAGGTCCCCGCGCTCGGGTGGCCCTGGCCGCCTGCTCTGAAGGGGGTAGGGGGGAGGCTGGCTCCCACAGTCTCGGGGCCACGAGGCCGTGCACTCACCCCACGCCCAGTGTGGCAGGTCCCTGAGCCCCGCAGGGGCACCCACGGGGCGGGCAGCTCCGACCTCGCTCAGCCGCGCTCCCGGGGGCCCCTCTTGGTGCAGAGCCCGCCCTCGCTTCCCGAGCGCAGAACCCCTGCGTGCGGGCGGTGACCCCCAGGGCAGCACAGTCCCTCAAGGATCGCCGCGGCCAGCCTTCCAGACCAGAGACACAGAATACACACTTCGGTGTCATTTCATAGCTGATTTCCACAGCGTGAGGCGCCTCACAGAGCTAAAAACAGAGCTGCCCTCTGACCCGGCAGGTGCACTAGTGGGTATCTGCCCAGAGGGCAAAAGCGCAGTGACCCGAAGCGGCACGTGTGCCCCCGGACTCTCAGCACGCCGTCCACAGTAGCCGGACTGTGGGATGAGCGCAGACGTCCCCAGGCAGACGGGCGGGCGAAGACGACGTGGCTCGTGCCCACGGTGGGATACCACTCCGCCGTCAGGAAGGGTGCGACCTTGCCATCTGTGAGCAGAATAAGGCCGAGAAAGACAACTGTCCCGTGACCTCACTCACACGTGAAATTCGAGGAACAAAACAGGATCGTAGGGGAAGGGAAGAAAGCGAGAGGAGCACAAACCATAAGAGACTCTTGCAGAACGAGAGCGCACTGGGGGTGGGTGGAGGGCGTGGGGGCGGGCCCCGAGGAGGGCGCGCGACGAGCGCCGGGCGTCCTGCGGAAGGGACGAGTCCCGAACCCGACACCGGAACCCGATTTTACCGTGTATGCTAACTAGCTAGGATTGAAAGAAAAACTTGAAAAAAAGCTGATTTTTTTCTCTCTTAACTGACATCCCAACACCCAAGGTTACGAAGCTTGGATAGAGGATATTGATAATGTTTTTTTTCTTGCCAGTCCAGGTTGGTAAAAAACGAGATACCGTACTTTCTCTGGACTATCAAGAGGGACGTCATCGACTATCACAGCCTGAGCTGCGACCAGATGCTGAACCACTACGGGAAGACGGCCTCCTTCACCACCAAGGTGAGAGTGGGGGCTTGGGGGGCGGTGGGCGGGGGCAGGGCGGCGCCTGGTCTCCCGCAACTCTGTGGCTGAGTTTGGGGGGCCTCGTATGGACGGGCCGCCTCGGGGCCCCTCCCCGGGACGACCGCTGCCCGGGCAGAGGCCACATGGCCCGTTGCCAGCGTCCAGAGGCCGCCAGCTCCGGCTCCACTCGCACCCCCAGGGCCCCAGGCGCCCTTGGCCCCGTGTCCCTCCTGTGGGTGTGCAGACCAAACCTAAGGCAGGGCGGGGGCGGGGGGCTGCCTCCAGAGCCGGGCCTAAGCTCTGTGCCCCGCAGAGGCCCTGGGTCCCAGGGAGAGCCAGGCCGCCTCCCCTGCACAGGGCCTTCTGGCCGCAGGGGACGCGGGCACCTCCTGTCCTCACTGCCTTTGGGGCCCCCAGCCCCATCCCGTGACTCCGAGGTGGGTCAGCCCGGGGCGGACAGGCCTGCCCGTACCCGCGCGGGAGAGGTTGGGGGAGGGGCTCCTGGGCAACAAGGGGATCATCCCCTCAACAGCAAGGATGACACTCAGGGTCAGGGACGAGGCTCGCACGGCCCCCGGGCTCCCTGTGGGGGTCTGGGCCCACGCATCCCCCGCCGGCCTCAGCGGCTGCCCCCCTGCAAGATGCAGTCAGGCCGGGCCCCTGCAAAGACCCCACGTAGCGTGCCCACCGGTGTGCCCAGCAGCCAGCAGGCCCTGCAGCTCCCGGGCGCTTGGCCCGTTTTCCCAAACGGGCCCCGTGGCGAGTGTGCCCAGGACCTTGCTCCCTCCCTCCTGGGGCCCGGGCCCAGCGCCAGTGAGGGACCCACCACCCCTGTGCCCTCAGATGGCCCCGGCCTGCACGGGGGGTCACCCTGCTGTTGGAAGCAGCCGGCCGGGGGCAGGAGGGGCAGGGAGGCTGGGGAGGGGTCCGCTCCGGGAGGGCCCCCTCCCCAGAGCCCTCTGGTGCCAGTGCCGCCAGCCGGAGCTGCGGGCGTCCAGGCTGGTCTGAGGGGACCAGCAGGTGGCCCGTGGGGGCCTAACGCGCCGCTGTCTCTGGAGATCGGGCTGTGCGTGAACATGAGGAGCCTGCCGTGGTACGTGCAAGCCAACCCCGACTCCTTCTTCCCTCGCTGCTACGGCCTCTGCACTGAGAGCGAGAAGCAGGAATTCCTGGGTAAGTCGGTGGCCGGAGGCAGAGACCGCCTGCCATCAGGACCCCTCTGGGGTCCGCTTCCGCTGAGGGGCTGCCGGCAGGGAGGGGCTGGGCCGCGGCCGCAGGGCCGGGGACTGGCGGGGGCTGATGGCAGAGGGCCCGGTCCCGTCCCAAGGCCCGGGGGCTCAGCATCTCGAGGGGTGCGGGCCGGTCCAGAAACTTCTGCGGGCAGCGTCTGTGAAGCAGGAGGCGTGGGAGGCTGACGCAGGCCGACGGGGCCCCGAGCCAGCAGCTTGCTTCTGACCAGTTTCCTGGGGGAGGCCGGCGTGGGGCTGGTCCTGGGACCCAGGTCTGAGCAGCTGTGGGCCACGGGCTCTGGCCTGGGGACGGAGGGAGGGTCCTGGTCCGACCTGCCGAGAGAGAGACAGAAGGCGAAGGTCAGGGCAGGTGGGCACTGTTCATTTGGGGGCGAGCCGTGTTTCCTGAGCCCCTGGTCTGGGGGAGCTGCGGCCTCTACCGGCACCCGACCTGAGGCACCTGGGGCTCCCAGGGGCCGACAGACGCGGGCAGGACGAGGCAGGGTTCGTGGGGGCTGGAGGCGAGAAGTGCAGGGGAGGGGGGCCGGTGAGCAGGGGCCTCTCAGAGAGGGGTCGCCGGGCCGAGACCTGGAGGGGGGAGGTCCGAGGGGACCGGGGTGGAGCAGGCCACGTGCCCGCGCGTCCACAGGGCACAGGGGCCGGGAGTCGGCTCTGGGGGGCTGTTCCGGTGGGACGAGACTCAGCGAGAAGCGCCGGGCGCTGGAGGAGCTGGGGAAGGCAGCGCGGGTTCCAGAGGTTTCTGAGGTGGCAGCGACTGCGGGGCGGGCTGGTGGGGCCTCCGCTGAGACGAGCAGGGAGCAGGTTTGGGTTCGGTTTTGGTGAGAAGGTGCCGGAACTTCTTGCGGACCTCCCAGAGGGCACGGGTTGGAGTGGGATTGGGTAAGACAGGCCACAGAGCCAGGCCGGCCCCAAGCCTGCGTCTGTGGGACCCAGAGCGGCCAGAGCGGGTGGCGTGGCAGGGCCCTCTGGCCGTCCACACCGGCAGCCCTGGAGGCCAGCCTGCCCGGGGAGGTCCCGAGAGGCTCCTGGGATGGGGAGGGTCCTAGTGCATCTGTAGGGGGCTTCTGTCCTCTGGCGTGGGGCTGAGGACACAAGGAGCAGGGACAAGGACAAGTGCAGTGGCCTCCGTGGACTTGGCCCTGAGTTGGGGAGGGGAGAGCAGGGGAGAGGCTGGGAGGGGCGTGCAGGTGGAGGCGTACTAGACTCCCATCTGCAGAAGGACCGGGCTGGAGGTGCGGGCCGCGGGCAGAGCGAACCGCCCCCTCCAGGGCGGCGGGGGCAGAAGGGAGGCCGCGGCGGGCTGTGGGGCAGCGAGGCTGAGGACAGCTGCTGCTGCCCGAGGTCCCTGGCCCCCGGGGCCGGCAGAGGGGGCGAGGCCTTGGTGTCCTTTCAGATGACTTCCGGCGCACAGCGGCCTCCAGCATCCTCAAGTGGGTGGTCAGCCACCAGAACTACAGCAGAGGCAGGCCCAGCGGCAGGGGGGAGGCGTGCGACCCGGGCCCCGGCAACAAGAAAGGTGTGTGTGGGGCGCATGGCTGCACCGCGCCGGGAGGGCTGTGCCCGGAGGGGCCGTGGGGCTGCGTGTCCGGGCCGGAGTCGTCCCCTGCCCCGCAGAAGACGGTGACAGGGAAGGGCTTTCCTGCGTGGTGCCGGGCCGCCATGCCGTTAGGCCCACTGGACCCAAAGAAGTATTTTGCTGTTCCCCTTCTCAGAGCGTCTTCAGGTTCCCGGTCAGGAGGCCCAGGGGTTTCCCTGCCCCCACCCTGCCCCCCACGGCCCCCACCGAGGCCGCATTTGTTCCGATGGGCGAGCCCACGCTGACGCGTCACTAGCGCGCAGACCATGGCTGGCGCTGAGGGTCATGCTCGTGTGGGGCGCTGGGTGGGCTTGGACAGACGTGGAATGGTCGCAATCACACAGGGCTTCGCTGCCCTCGCCACGCTCGTGTCCCCCTCTCTCCCTCCCCCACCCCTGGCGCCCCCGGTACAGTGTCCTGTGGTCCCGTGACTAGGGCTTGGTCTCTCGTGAGCCCGTGTCCCCAGACTGTGCAGTCCTTTGGGGGGACAGGGTGGCCGGGAGCCGGAGCAGGGCGGGCTCTGGGGAGCCGTCTGTCTTGTGATCTCAGTTCTCTGATGGAGCCAAGATTCTGTTGATTTTTCAGTTTCACTTGTACTTGTCGGGATGGATTGGCAATGTCCAGGCTCCCTCTGTGCCTGACCGGGAAGCAGAAGTGCAGATTTTCACTTGACAATGGCTGTTTGTATGTTCTGTGCATGTCACCTCAGTACATTTAAAGCTGCAGACGGTGATCTCTGTGGCAGCCACGTGAGCTGCAGCACTTTCTCCTGGGTCCACGACCGCTGGGGTCCCGAGTCTGCGATGCCCCAGCCCCATGCCTGTTTGTGTGCCGTCCAGGCCCCCTGTCCCTCCGGGCCCCTACCCCGTAACCACGCGCACAGTGGCTGGTTGTCAGCCCCTTCTCCTTCGGGGACCGGGGGGCCGGCTGCCTTGCGTGGGAGCTGGGCTCCTGGAGGTTCGCTCTCACCCGGACGGGGGGACTCCCTGCGCTCAGTGCTTCCCGAGACCCTTGGGTCCAGCTTGACCGCGGGGTCCCAGGAGCATGAGATGCCGCGTAAGAGTCGGACGCAGGCAGCCGCCCAGCGCCACCGGCTTGCGGGCGTCAGGCAGGGCTGCCCGCCCCCCAAGTACTTACTGAACGCGCAGTGTGTGCTCAGAAAAGTGCAAGTTTCGTTGCAATCTCGGAAGTAGTGCTGCACGGCCGCCCGCGGGGCTGAGTCTGGTTGGAGGGTGTGTGGGGCGGGGGAGGCACGCCTGGAGCCCGGGCTGGCTGCCCAGACAACGCGCGGAGGGCTGGGTGGTCTTTGTGCAGGGCCCCAGGTGGTCCCACTCCAGATCCCGTATTTGGGTTTCAGCGTCCCAGGACACGGAATCCAAGCTCACGGGCCTCTCGGGACAGCTCGTGGACACTGCGTGCAAGGTGTGCCAGGCCTACCTGGGGCAGCTGGAGCACGAGGACATCGATGTCTCTGAGGACGCCAGCAAGGACCTCACGGAGGATGAGTGGAAAGACCTGACAGAGCAGTACTACTCCCTCATTCAGTAAGACGTGCCTCGTGCGGAGCCCCCTGGCCGTGCCCCGTGCCCGGTGCTCAGCAGCAAGAGTCAGCATGTACCCAGCTGGCTCACCTAAATGGGGGACTTGGGGGCGGGCATCAGGAGCTGTCCAGGGAAGTCCTGCCTCTGGGACACCTGAAGCACCTGTCTGGGTGTTGGGGTCGCCGGTGCCACCAAGTCCCTGTTGGCTCATAAAAGGATGACACCGTCTTGGGGGCACCTTTGGGTACCAGCGCCTTAAGCGCTTTCCACAGCGTTCACGCCTTTTACCTCATTCGAACCCCACAGGTGGGCTCTGGGTAGTCAGGCCAGCAGAAGGCTTGCCCGGCCCAGCCCTCCTGACGCTCCAGGACCTTCGGTGCCTCTTGCTGCCTGGGAATGCAAAGGCCGAGCCCGTCTTTCCCCCCTTCTCCTGAGGGCCCGCTCCTTGGCAGGCCGGAGACCCAGCACCCCCTTTTTTCCTTTCTCAGAAGTCTGACTTTATTGTGCCTAGATGTGGTTTTCTTTGTTATGTCCTCTACCTAGAGATTTTGGAGATTTTTTAATCTGGTGGGTTGGAATCTTTCATCAATTTTGAAAAGTTTTCAGCCATTATCTTCAAATATTGCTTTTGCCTCGTTCTCTTCCTGTCCTTCTCGGACTCCAGTTATGTGCGTAGCTGACCACGTGACTGTGTTTCACACGTCTCTTTGCTCTGTCCTGTTTTCCTCGTTCTTTTTTCCTCTCTGAGGTTGAGTTTGTATATTTTCTACTGACCCATCTTAAGATTTACCAGCCTCGTCTTCTGCTGCGTCCAGGCTGACTGTAAATCTGCCCAACCCTAACTCCAGCATCGCGATGTCCTTCTTCTATCGTTTGTCTTTGCCCTTTACTCTCGGGTTTTCAGCCTCTTCTCAGTCTCTTTAATTTTTGTCTGCTACCCCTTGTCTAAAAAGGAAGTGAGGACAGAAGTTAAGCTGCTTCCTAAGAGGGGGCTGCTCACAGTTTCCTCCGTTGTAGATACAGCGTGGAGCCGATGTCCTCAACCAGTAAACGGGGGGCAGGGCCAGCTGTGCTCTGGGCGGCTCGCAGCACTCTGCTGTCAAGTGTCTCCGCAGTGAACCTGAAAGATATCGCCGCAGACCCTGCCCCCCGGGAGAAGCTTCTTCCCCCGTGCCGCGGGAATGGGAGCTTTCACTGTCTTTGCAGCCAAGACAAACCATCTTCGTGCCCTGGGAAAAACGGGCCATGTGTTTTGAGCATCACTAGACTCGGTCTTTCATGCAGTGGACGTGGCCATGTGGCTTCTCAGTCCTAAACAAAGTCCTTCAGCTTATGCCAAGCCTAAATCTCAGCTTTCATCCAGATTTGGCAAATATTCTTGGGGAATAAAATGGCCAAGAGACTCGGTTCAACCAAGAAAGGTTTTTCTGTGCCCAGATGTAGTTGACCTAGTCCTCTTTACGTCCACAGCCCTCTGATGTTTGGAGGAACATGCATTTTGCAATTTATCTAGTTTTTTTTTTCCTACTTGTCATAGAAGGCATAATGGCTAGCCACCGCCTACTACTTATGACCTAAATATGGAAGCATCCTAATTGTTATTAATCAGTTTATTTTATCTCCTGTATTTAATTTCTGGTTACACACTTTTGTTTTTATGTTTCAGGGTTTACCTTAGAGGTTACCGTATACAGTCTTGATTTATTATTGCTTGTCTTCAGTCGGACCTTCACTAGTTCCCAAACAGCGTCACAGCAGTGGATTTCCACTCACTCTCTTCTCATTCGTTATGCTCTGGTCATTTATTTCACCTCTCTCTCTTTATTTTCCATTTTTAAAAAGATTTTATTTATTTATTTTTTGGAGGACGTGCAAGTAGGGGGAGGGGCAGCGAGCAAGAGAGAAATAATCCCAAGCAGACTCCATGCTGAGCCCAGAGCCCGATGCAGGGCTCAGTCGTACAACTCTGAGATCACAGCCTGAGCCTAAATCAAGAGTCAGACGCTTAGCCAACCGAGCCACCCAGGCACCCCTATGTTTTCCATTTTTTATTGTCATAAAACAAACACAACAAAACTTGCCGTCTGAACCATTTAAAAATATTCACTTAAGTACCTCAATAATGTTGTGCGAGCATCACCACCATGCATCTTCATAGCGCTTTTCATCCTGTAAAACCGAAAGTCCGTCCCCATGAAACACCAACGGCCCATGTGCCCTCCAGCTCTCGACCGCCGCCATCTACTCCCTGTCTCCGTGAATTTGACTCCTCTAGGTGCCTCCTAGAAGTGGAGTCATAATTTCTCTTTTTGTGACTGGCTTATTTCACTTACAGTGTCCTCGAGTTTTATCCATGTTGTAGCAGGTCTCAGAGTTTCCTTCCTTTTGAAGGATAACTAATATTTTGTTGTATGTATATGGTACATTTGGGTTATTCGTTCATCTGTCAGCGGACATTGGGTTGCTTCCACATTTTAGCTATTGTGAATAATGCTCCTGTGAGCACGGGTGCACTAATATCTCTTTGGGATTCTGCTTTCAATTCTTTTGGGTATGTACCCAGAAGTGAGGTTTCTGGGTAATATGGTAATGCTATTTTTAATTTTTTGAGGAACTACCGTACTGTTTTCCACAGCAGCTGCGGCATTTTACGTCCCCACCAATTGTGCACGAGGGTTTCAGTTTCTCTACATCTTCACCAACCAGCCTTGTTATTTTCTGTGCTTTTTAAAAATAATATCTATTTTAATGGATGTAAGTAGTATTTCACTATAATTTTTTCATTTTCCTAATGGTCAGTGGTATCGATCATCTTTTCATATGCTTATTGGCCGTCTGTGTATCTTCTTTGAGGAAGGACCTGTTCAAGTCTTTTGTCCATTTTTGAATCAAGTTGGTTTGTTGTTGTTGGGTTTTAGGAGCTCCGTGCGTCTTCCGGATGTTAGCCGCCTATCGATACATAACTTCCAAACAGTCTCTCTCATTTTGTGGGTTTCCTTTTTACTCTGTTGATTATATCTTTTGATGTACACATTAAACATCTTTTCGTGGAGTCAAATTTGTCTGTTTTTTTTCTCTTGTTGCCTGTGCTTTGGTCAAGAAATCATTGAGAAATTCAATGTCTTGAAGAGTTTGCCCTATGTTTTCTTCAAGATTTTCATAGTTTTGGGCCTTAAATTTAAGTTTTTGATCCACTTTGAGTTAATTTTTGCACCTGGTTTTAGGTAAGGATGCAAATTCATTCTCTTGGTTATGAATATCCAGTTTTCACAGTACTGTTTGTTAAAGGGACTTGTCCCTTCCCCATTGAATAGTACTGGCACCCTTCTCAAAAGTCATTTGACTATATATGTGAGGGTTTATTTCTCGGATCTCTCTTCTATTTCATTGGTCTTATGTCTGTCTTCATGCCAGTAACGCACTGTTTTGATTACTGTAGCTTTATAGTAAGTTTTGAAATCAGAAAGTGTGTGTCATCCAACTTTGATCTTTTTCAAGATTGTTTTGCCTATTTGGGGTCCCTTGAGAGTCTATTTGAATTTGAGTATGGGTTTTTCTACTTTTGTGAAAAAGATTATTGGGATTTTGAATAGGGATTGTATTGAATTTGTAGATAATTTTGGGTACTGTTACCATCTTAAACAATATTAAATCTTTTAATCCATAAATATGGATGTGATTCCATTTATTTATGTCTTTAATTTCTTTCAGCAATTTTTTGTAGTTTTTGTTGTACCTTTCACCTCCTTGGTTAATTCCTAAGTATTTTATTATTTTTGATGTGATCGTAAGTGGAATTGCTTCCATGATTTCCTTTTCAGATTGTTCCTTGCTAGTGTATAGATATGCAATTTATTTTTGTTTGTTGACTTTGTATCTTGCTACTTTGTACTTCACTTATTAGATGTAACAGGGATTTTTGGTGGAATCTTTAGGATTTTCTGCATATATATTCATATCATCTGCAAACAGATTTTACTTATCCTTTTCCAGTTTGCCATTTATTTCTTTTCCTTGTCTGATTGCTCTTGCTAGCATTTCTATTACTGTGTTGGATGTTGAAAGAAGGCATTCTTATCTTATTCCTTTTTTTTTTTTTTTCTTAAGTAGGCTCCACATCCTATGTGGAACCCAGCACAGGGCTTGAACTCGCAGCCCTGAGATCAAAACCTGAGCTGAGATCAAGAGTCAGATGCCTTACTGATTGATCCACCTTGGCACCTGTTGTCTTATTCTTAATCTTAAAGGAAAACTTCCAGTCTTTCATCATGGAGTATGGCATTTGCTGTAGGTTTTTATATGTGCCCTTTATTATGTTGAGGTAGTTTTCTTTTATTCCTAGTTACTTGAGTGTTTTTATCAGGAAAGGCTGTTAAAATTTGTCAAGTGCCTTTTCTGCATCAATTGAGATGGTTATGTGGGTTTTTCCCCTTCATCTGGTAATGTGATGTATTACATTACTTGGTTTTCAGTTGTTGAACCAACCCTGAATTCCCAGAATAAATCCCACCTGGTCAGGGAGTGCAATCCCTTAACATGCTGCTGGGTCTGGTTCGCTAGCATTTGTTGAGGATTTTTGCATCAATGTTCATAAGGGACATTGCTGTGTAGTTTTCTTTTCTTGCAGTATGCTTGTCTGGCTTTGGTATCAGGGTAATTCTGGCCTCATAGAATGAGTTAGGAAGTGTTTCCTTCTCTTCCATTAGTTTGAGAAGGACTGGTATGGTTCTTCTCAAATTGTTTGATAGAATTTACCTTGAAGCTGTCAGGTCCTGGACTTTTCTTTGTTTGGGGATTTTTGGTTACTGATTCAATCCCTTTCGTAGTTAAAAATCTATTCATATTTTCTGTTTCTTCACAATTTAGTCTTGGTAGGTTTTGTGTTTCTTGGGAATTTGTCCATTTCATCTAGGTTATCCAATTCATTGGTGTATATCTGTTCATAGTACTTTCTTAAAATCTTTTTTAATTTTTGTAGAATATGTCCCCAATATCATTTTTTAATTTGGCAACTTAAGTATTCTCTCTCTTCTAAGTCCATTGAGCTAAAGATTGTCAATTTTGTTGTCCTTTTCAAGGAACCAACTTTTAGTTTAATTAAATTTTCTCTATTTTGATTAATTCTGCTCTAATCTTTATTGATTACTTTGGTCTACTCACTGTGGGTCTAGTTTATTCTTTTTCTAGTTAAGTTGCAAAGTTAGGTTGATTTGAGATTTTTCTTTTTTTTTAATGTAAGCCTTTATAGCTATAAGTTTCCCCTTTAACACTAAACTAGCAATCCCGTATGTTTTAGTATGTCATGTTTTCATTTGTCTCTAAGTATTTTCTAATTTCCCTCATGATTTCTTCTTTGATCTGTTGGTTATTTAAGAATGTGTTAATTTTGTGAGGGTGCCTGGGTGGCTCAGTCTGTTGAGCATTGGAGTCTTGATCTCAGCTCAGATCTTGATCTCAGGGTCAGGAGTTCAAGCCCAGGTTTGGGCTCCACTTGGAGAGCCTACTAAAAAAATTTTTTTAAATGTGTTAATGTCCACAAATTTATTCCTCCACTTGATGAGATCTTTTTACATGTATGCCAACAATGTTTTGTAGTTTTCAGTGTTCAAATCTTACATTTCTTTTGTTAAATGTATTTGTGTTTTATTCTTTTTGATAATATTATGAATTGAATTGTTTTCTTAATTTTGTTTTAGGATTTTTTGATGGCAGAATATAAAAATATAATTGATTTTTAAAAGATTTTATTTATTTTGGAGAGAGAGAGAGCAGCTGGGGGAGGGGGTAGAGAGAGAGAGAAACCCAAACAGACTCCACACTGAATGCAGGGGCCAACATGGGGCTCAGTATCACAACTCTGAAACCAAGAGTCAGATGTTCACCCGACTGTGCCACCCAGGCCCCGCTAAATTGATTTTTTTTATATTGATCTTGTAACTATGACTTTGCGGAACCCATTTATTAGTTCTAGTACTTTGTGGGAGGTGTGTGTGTGTGTGTGTGTGTGTGTGTGTGTGTGTTAGGATTTTCTACATATAGGATATGTCATCTATGAATAAAAGCAATTTTCTTTCTTCACGTCCAATTTAAGCTCGAGGAAATCAAAGTAGTTTTAACATTCAAAAGTTGATCAGTGGGATATTAGCCTTCCTTAAAAAGGAAGTTCTGGTGCCTGCTGTAATATGGATGAAACTTGAGGACATTATGAGTGAAGAATACAAATAAATACTGTGTGTTTTCACTTATAATAGGTACTTAGAATGGTCAAAAATCACAGAGATAGAAGGTAGATGGTGGTTACCAGGTTACCAGGGTCTGGAGTGAGTGTTTA
Source organism: Potos flavus (assembly GCA_028534135.1). Lineage (NCBI taxonomy): Eukaryota > Metazoa > Chordata > Mammalia > Carnivora > Procyonidae > Potos > Potos flavus. Next base: position 1,066 of record JAPYYM010001338.1, on the reverse strand, counting down.
ATGGGAACAGAGTTTCAGTTTGGGAAGATGAAAAAGTCCTGGGGACAGACAGGGTGACAGTTGCACAATATAAATATTCCTAATGCTACTGAACCGTACACTTAAAACGGTTCAGATGGTAAGTTTTGTTATATGTGTTTTGCCACAGTAAAAAAAAATGAAAAAATGTCAGTTGGTAGATTTTATCACATTTACAGAATAAAGAAGAAAACTATAAGATCATCTCAGTAGATGTAAAACATTGATGAAATTCAATACCGTGTATGTTAACTTTTTTTTTTTTTTAGTGAACTAGGAAAAGAAACTTCCTTAATTGGAAAAGCTTATCTACAAAAAATTCTAAAGCTAACATATTCTTAATAGTATGTATTGAAAGTGTTCTCCTTGAAATCAGAATGAGACAAAAATGCCCACCATCACGACCGGTATTTAGTATGGACTGAATGGTCTGTTTAGTTTGATAGTACAGAAAAAAAGAAATAAAGAGCATAAGATCAGAAAGAAGCAAAACTATTTACTGATGATCTGATAATGCATATAGAAAATTTAAGGAAATCATACAGAAAGTTACGTGAGTTTAAATCAGTAGACACCAGGTCAATATACAAAACTCCACTGTGTTCCTCTATACTAACAACAATCGTAGAACAGAATTCTCAAAATGCAATCTATAAAAACATCAAATAACAAATATCTAGAAAAAATATAATAATAAAATCGAAGACCCTAAACAGAACATTATAAAATTAAATAGAAATTAATGACCTAATAAGTATGTGTGTGTGTGTGTATAATAAAACCATGTTCACAAAATAGAAAACTCAGTTATATAGAGATTTTTTTTTCTTCCAAACTAATCTATAGATTCAGTGTAATCCCAATCAGAATCTATGCAGGGATTTTCCTCAGGGGCTTGAGTGGGAGGAATTGACAAACTGATTCTGAAATTTATTTGGAAATACAAATGATTTAAGAAAAGCCAAGAAAACCTTAATCAAGAAAAACAAAATTAGAGAACTTCTACCCCATTTCAAGACTTCCTATAAATGTACCTAACCAGACAGGG
>JAPYYM010001337.1:0-13585 GCA_028534135.1 Potos flavus | reverse complement strand
TTTACAGTTTGACATAATATATACCCCTGAAACCATTACCATGATTGGGATGATGAACTATTTATCATCCCCCCAAAATCTCCTCGTGTTCCTTGGTAATCTCTCCCCCAACTCTCCCTGTCCCTAGGCAACTACTGATCTGCTTTTTGCTACTATAGTTCGCATGTTTGAGAGTTTTACACAAGTTGATTCATACATTATGTTCCTTTTCTTGTGTGAAGTCTTTCTTGTCTGAATTCTTATTTTGAGATTCATTCATCTTACTGAATGCATTAACAGTTCCTTTTTATTGCTAAGTCATATTCCACTGAATAGATACATGCGCAGTTGTTTCTGTTCAGCTGTTGGTAAACATGTGGGTTACCTCCAGTTTTAGCTACTATACACAGAGCTGCAATGAACATCCATGAACAAGTCTCTGTGTGGACATACGCTTTCATTCATGTCGAGGAAACGAATGGAATAGCTAGGGTATATGGTACGGGCACAGGTAGCTTTTTCAGAAACTGCTGCCGCGTTTTGCGAAATGCTTGTACCATTTTACATCCCTAGCAGCGGCGTACGAAAGTTCCAGTTACTCCACATTGTCCCCAACACTTGGTATGTTCAGTCTTTTAAATTTTAGCCATCCTAATGGGTAAGTAGTCGTATCTTATTTTGGTTTTGGCTTGCATTTCCCTAATGACTAATGATGCTGAACATCTGTTCTCGTTTTTATTTGCAATCCATATATCTTTGGTGAGATGACTATTCAAGAATCTTTAGCCAATCTTCAAAAACCGAGTTGTTTGCTTTCTTATGATTGTGTTTTGAGGGCTCTTTATATATTCTTGGATATAAGTCCTTTATTAGATAAGTGATTTGAAAGTATTTTCTCATAGACTGTGACTTGTTATGTCGTGGACTCTAATGGTTAAGTTTACCATTTAAAGCACTCCAGCACAGGGGTGCCTGGGTGGCTCAGTGGGTTAAGCCTCTGCCTTCGGCTCAGGTCATGATCTCAGGGTCCTGGGATCGAGCCCTGAGGATTGAGCCCTGCATCGGGCTCTCTGCTCATCAGGGAGCCTGCTTCTTTCTCTCCCTCTGCCTGCCTCTCTACCTACTTGTGATCTTTCTCTCTGTCAAATAAATAAATAAAATCTAAAAAAAAAAAAAAAAAAAATAAAGCACTCCACAATCCAGGCATGTGGGACTGTGAAAAGTGGTGTTCAAAATTACCACCCTGAGACTCTGCACGTCCTCAGGCATCACCCCGCCCTGTGGTTCGATTCACTGAGTATCCTGGGCAAGTGTAACTGGCCCTGGGACCCTGGGATCATGACCTGAGCCGAAGGCAGACGCTTAATGACTGAGCCACCCAGGTGCCCCTCACTCCACGAATCTTTGATCTGCTTGACATGCAAGAGATTGGAAGAACCTCATCTCTTCTCCAGGGACTAAAATCTGGCTCTGCTAGGGTAGGGGGAGAGGGAGAACCTAACAGTCTACTTCTTGTATTTGGGTTGAATCAAATGAAATTACTGCTTTTTTTTATTGGTCAAAAAGTATCAACTATGGGTGTATTTGTACTTGGTTGCCATAACAAAGTACCAAAAATTTGGGTGGCTTAAACAAAAGAAATTTATTGTCTCATAGTTCTGGAGGCTAGAAGTCTGGGATCAAGGTGTCATTGGGCTTGGTTCCCTCTGGGGGCCTTGAGGGAGAATCTGTACAGACTTTTCTCCTAGCTTCCAGTGTTTGGTTGGGAATTGTTGGCATTCCTGGGCCTTTAGATTCATCACCCCAAACTCTGCCTTTATCTTCACATGGTGTTCTCCTTGTATGTGTGTCTCTGTGTCTAAATTTCTCCTTTTTGTAGGGACACCGATCATATTGGGTTAGGACTCACCCTAACAAGCTCATTTTAATTAATTGTATATGCAAAGACCCTATTTCCAAATAAGGTCATATTCTGACATACCAGGGGTTAGGGCTTCAACATATGAATTTTCGGAGAATATAGCTCACCCCATAACAATAGGCAATTGCATATAGTTCAGCCTACTAGAAACTTTCAATCGATGTACTTACTTTTAGCTCCTGACTTCCTTACACTTTCTGTTTTGGATTGGTTCCTCCTATTTCTAAACGTTTCCAGGGCACCTTGGAATCAGATTGGTTGTGTCTCATTAGTTTTCTCATCCCTCCATCTCATAGGTACTTGGAATTGACTTTTCTTCTCTAGGTCTGTTTTGCCACTTGACATTCATCTAAAGTCCAATTTATTGAAGTTGAGTTGTTGTTTTAAAGTCTTGGGTCTTAGCTTAGTCACAGGTTTTTGGGCAGTGTAAAGATCTGCTCAGAAGGTCTCCCGTATTTAGAACAGGAGTTTAGTGTCAAGACAATAGAATTTGGACTCAGAGCACTTGGGTTTGGGCCATGACTCTACTATTTACTAGTCCTATGAAACTGGACAAATTGGTGGCTTAGTTTTCTCATCTGCACAATATGAAAACAATGTTGCTTGGTGTCTAAATGAATTGTGGACAAATCATGGGGATAATTTTCATTAACATAATTTGTGTATGTTAAGGCTTTATCTAACCATCAATTATTACGACAAAAAGAATTATTTTGCTGCTGTGGAAAACTACAAAATTGAATAATAACAGCAAATATGTACTGAGAGGTTACTTCGCATAGTTAGTTCTTAGCCTCTTTACACATCGACTCATTTAATCATCACAACTACTGTATCAAGTAGTTACCATTTAGGCTCCACTGGAGGGAGGAGGAAACTAAGGCACAGAGGGGCTGTGTGTTAATCCTCTTTAAAAATCCCCTGCTCTGCACAAGATCCAAACAAAGCATTTGTCACTTTCTCCCTCCACAGAACACTCTCCCCAGCTCTCTTGTCTCACACTTCCTTCGATGTCAGAGAAGGTAATTTCTCTCTTCTTCATTTATAGTTTTCTTTTCACTGGGGCCCTGAATCCGTTCCCTCTGTATCTTGTGAGAACTCGCACTGCCCTGAATTCTCTCTCACTCCATATCATGCCAGTTTCCTGTATTTGTAGGTTCAGTTTCTTACCCATCCAGGAGAGTAGAGGAGTCTAATAAAAACAGGAGAACTGCTTGAACTGTTGTCTCTTTTATCTACCTCCTATTTGGAGTCACCCCTTTTTGTGTCAGATTGCACTCAAAGCGTGGTCTGTACCTAGACTCAATTCACATTTCTTCTTAACTCCCGCAATCTGGCTTCTAATCTCTCCAGTCCAAACACAATATGAAAGCAAATCTCCCTGAATTTCCTTCTATGCAAGATTAGCGACCTGTTCTATCTTCATCTCTTACCCTTCTCTGCCTATGTGAGACTTCTGGTGGCGTCCATCTGAATGAAATCACACAGTCGTGAGCTCACTCATTCTAGCTTGTACTTTTCAGGTTTGATCCAGTTGCCTTCCTTCCCACCTGGACCACTCGATCTCCTCTGTTCTATTTCACTTTGAGAAATTATCACCACTTGAAACCATATTATATATGAATATTTTCTTTTCTGTCTGACATCAGTTGTCTTCTTTTTTCAGCTTGTCTAACTCCATGGTCAGTATTTTTATAAGAGGCAGGGACTGGTGGGATAGAATGAAATATGTCAGCTGTTTCTATGTTTCTATCTGGAAACAGAATGTTGCTTTGATCAAATCTTTTTGGCCTTTGAAAAATTACTTCAGGGCTTCTTTGCATTTTCTCAGTGGTACAACTAGTGGTTCTGGGGGTGACAGGAATGACACAGAGAATGCAGGAGGAGAAATAGACTGACAAGGTGGGAATTAATCAAGGCAACGATAGTGATTTCTCCTTTCTTATGGGCATGGAGTCAGGCCAAATCTGGTGAAAGAATAAGTTCTAAATTGGTTGAAATGTTGAATCTTGGATATCAGAAAATGGATTGGAGTCAAGAAACTATGCCATAGGGTAGGTGAATGATGGCAGGTGAAAATGAGAGAGGCCTAGACTGGCTATAGGCAAGATAAGCAGTGGTTGATTCTGGAGCTACTTAATGGGTAGAACACATGAGATTTGTGGTTAGATTAGGTATGGGGGTTAAGGGAAAGAGAGGAGTCAAGGATTGGTGTCATTTACTAACAAGGAAGGAGCGGATTTGGAAAGTAAATCCTGCAGTGTGGTTTTATTTATTTATTTATTTATTTATTTAAAGATTTTATTTATTTATTTAACAGAGAGAGAGATCACAAGTAGGCAGAGAGGCAGGCAGAGAGAGAGGGGGAAGCAGGCTCCCTGCTGAACAGAGAGCCCGATGCAGGGCTCGATCCCAGGACCCTGAGATCATGACCTGAGCCGAAGGCAGAGGCTTTAACCCACTGAGCCACCCAGGCACCCCCCACAGTGTGGTTTTAGATGTGATGTTTGAAATATTGAGATGAGATGTTTTGCACAGGCTACGGAATGTAGAAGAAACTGTCTTTTTTGGCTGGAAGAGTTCCCTTCTCTAGATTTAAGAGCTTTCTCTTGGTGTGAATTTTCTGATGGATAAAAAGCTCTGTAAACTAGGTGAAATGAGTGGTGGCATGGGTTTGTTGCCAAGGCTTCCCACATCCATCACACGCATAGGATTTTTCCTGTACTCATTTCCTAATCAAAGATGGCAAATTATTTCATGTTGCCTGCCAAAGTAAAAAAATAGTCCTCATTAACAATTTCATGTGCCATGGGTGGAATACTAATAAATCAATATGATTTACTATAAAATATTTATTAGAAGTAATTTTCATCACTGATTCTAATAAAAATAATACAAAGATTTGATCAATATTGATGATATAATTTTTAATTTGTTTTACTATATAAAGCTGTTCTTTTCTGTTGGGAACAAAGCAAAGTTATTTCTGACTGGATGTAATTTGTAGCAGAGCAAAGACATCAAGAAAAATTAGTTATTGGAAAAAATGATCAAATAAAAATTTTATTCTTTAAAAGTTATATAAAGTATTAGGTTATAATTTTGGGATGTGCAGACACTACGACCTCAATCCGTAGATAATACAGTGAGCATTGATGTCAACTCAGCTCAAATTCAAATCGTAAAAGCTACTTTGGTCTTTATTTTTCAAAACTTAAGCTTACTTATGGCTTTAAAAATAAATTTGTTGTTTTGGGGTGCTTGAATGGCTCAGTCCGCTAAATATCCAACTCTCGTTCTCAGCTCAGGTCTTGATTTCAGGGTCATGAGCTCAAGCCCTGCATTGGGTTCCATGCTGGGCATGGAGCCTACCTAAAAACAAACAAACAAACAAACAAATAAACTCATCCTTAAAAAATGGTTAATCCATAAAATTGACAGACATTTATTAAATACCTACTATGTTTCAGACTCCGGGTTAAATGCTGTGTACACATAAGTGATGGGAATGAACAAAGTCAAGACTTCATAGAGATTACATGATTGTTTTGGTTTCAGACTTAAAGATATGAAATAAATCTCTTAAATAATTTGAAATGCTTATAAATTTCAATAATTTATTTGTTTGATTTTTTTTAAATATTGGGAAATAATTTCTTGTGTTTACTTATATTTTTCTGGCTGATGGACCCCATCACTTATAATGTCTTTTTGCAGAAAGTAATATACAATGAATTAATTTAAAGCACATGACACATGAGGATTTATCTCTGTTTTACAAAATTCTAGCTAGCAACTCACAATTATTTCAATCCTGTATGTCTTCTCTCTCCTCTTTTGTAACTACTAAATTCAAAAATTCAACTGGACAGTCAGTGTAATTAAAAGAAAATCAAATAAAGTTCATGTTAGTGTTTTTGAACAGAATTTTAGGGGGCCAGTAAAATCATTCAAGAAGCCAATATTAAAATAGTCACAACTCTCAAGCTCAAAATCAAATTAGGACACCCAAACCAAATGGAAAAGTTTGAGTTGGGTTTTAAAAGTCATTTGTAATTAAACTGTAGAGTAGCACACTTGGTCAAATAGAGAACTGCACAGAGTAAGATTCCCCACAACATGAATATTCAGCTCTATATCGAATCATCAGGGTCATGCTTAGGCGAGGTACACAGCACGCACTGTGTGTGGCACAATGTCATAGGTAGTGTTGTCAGATGTCATTATATTCATAGACTTACTGTCATCTCATTCATTATGCGATTTTATATTCACCACAGAAAAACTAAGGCATCTCTAAGTTCATTATAATAAAACTCAAGTGGAAATTCAAATTAATAAAAACCCCAACGTTTAAAAATTCATTTTCTTTTAAAAATTTAATTGAAATGCCAGATGAGATTATTAAAGGAAAACATTAATTTAAAAATCTCTTCTATGATCATATTACCAAATAAACCCTAAGATGTATGTATGTTCATCTGTATCTGTGGATACAGATGTAGATAAACACACACACTTACCATTCCCACTTGAATATATATCAAGAGAGGTGCTTCTACATTCTTTATGTCCATATGTTCTCCCCTCCCCCACAGGATGAATTTCTGATGATGAATGAGAAATTTATTCTGAGGGAATTTTCCAGTGTAGAACAAACTATTTCGATGGCCTCTAAATTGCTATAACTTGGGCCATCTTGCTTGGTTAGAATGAACAGCGGGTTCTTTAGGACTCAGGGAGTGAATCACTGATTCTTGTCTGAGGGTGAAGGCCTGACAGCTTCTGCAGGTGGAGTGAAATCATGTCTCAGGGATAAGAATATCACAGTTGGGGTCAGGAGCCTTCACTTGGAGTTCTAATTCTGCCACCATCTCAATGTGTGAAACCCAAGCTTCCCCAGACTTGACTAACTTTTGAGTATAAAATTAGGTTATATCAATGACCCAATTTCACTTTCTTCTCACCTGAATTAAAAAAGACCTCACAATCCTAAAACAAATCCCTTCCTTGAGGGTGTCTCATGCCTTTAGCAACTGTCAGCTGGAGTTCTTCCTCCAGAAAGCCCCTCTAGATTGATCCACATACACATGTAGCCCTCCTTGAACATACTGGAATGGAATTTTCTGCTTTGTATCTGTACTCTAGAGCTACTATGTTTTGTGTGCTATATGGAAACCAATGGGATTTTCATATCTGCAGGAATCTCTCATTGCAGATGCTTATACTTAACACTATAACCTCTCTGGCAAAGCTAAACCAAAGGCAAGGCCAAGCTCCATTTTCTTTTACAGTTGTGGTTGAGACCTGTATGACTGCCCCAGCCAGGGGCAGAAACACAGACCATTCATCCCTGAATGGCATCAGATAATGAAGAGATAGTCTGAAATTTCTACTGAGCTTTTGATAAGAAACCTCCTACGTCTAATTTTTTGTCTGTGATCCCACTTTGCAACAACTTGTAGCCAGACTCTCAATGCTGGAGTCTAGCAGCTTGACTCTTACTTCAGAAAAAGAGTGCTTAAATGTGGTAACAGTATATGTGTCTCTTATATTAAAGTGGTCCAAAGGCACACTTTTCTAGTTATTATCATCTGCTTCTAGCACTAGCTCTCCTTTATTCGCCCCCTCCCTTCCCGCCCGCCTCCCCCAACCAACCCCAGTGGAAAGATGTCTTACATTACTCTCTTTTTTGGACCAGACAGCTATTCCCTCAAAACTTCCATGTCTCAGGCAGCACCTACAACTTAGGCCAAATTCTTCCCCTCCACTTCGGATAGATGGACCTCTTTAAGAGCCATTCCTGTCTCGTCACCCCAGGGTCTGTGCAGAACCCTGGGACCCTAGGAGATTTACCCAGAAATGTAGTATTCATCCACATCCAGAAAGAATCTCAGAAATTTCAATAGTTAGGGTCTTAACTTGCACGGATACTGTCAACTTTGGTGTGCAGTGCTGCAAAAGAAATTATTGAGCCTGGAGGCTGATTGGACCAGCCAGAATTTTGTCCTGGCCCACTTTCTGACAAACCTTACCTCCCGAATAACAGCTGACTCTGAGACACGGACCAGCTCCTTGCAAGACTTTCATACCTCGCCAGTACTCCTCCCCCAGCTACCTCTGTGACTAGGTTAGCTCACAAAATCCAGGAACAACATATATCCATCTATATCTATTAACAATCAAAAATCAGTCAATGAACTTGCTCCATAGCTGAATATTACTTGGCTTGCCAAATTATGAAAACAGAAATCCCCATTGTTAGACTGATGCTATTACCAATCAAAAGCTTTAAAGCCCCCAGTAAGGGATAGGAAAACATTAGAGGGAGGATAAAAATGACAGTGGGGCCCCAGATAGTATCTGGCAAATGGGGAAAATTAGTTGAAAAAACCACAACAGTGGCCAATTAGACAGAATCACCTGCCTGTACTGATTTTTGTCCCACAAACTTTTACTCCTTTCCTTTTTTTCTTTCATAGTAGACTAGCCCAGGAAATAGTAACATCATCTCTGTTCCTCAGTAGCATCATCTCTGTTCCTCTTCCCCCAATAACACGGAATTTAAGTGACTTACTGACTTAGGGGCCAGATCTAAATATCCTTCAATCTAAGGGCTCAAAATTTCTCCCATATTCCATGAACTTCTGATGTATTTAAGGTAGTAGAAATTTCCCCTCGTGTCATCCCATTCTGAAAACATCTCTCTGACCAACATCTTTTCCTTTTAAGCCTATTTTCTCGCACCAATGTGTTAGATCTTCTGTAAAATGAGATAACACTCATTTCTGAGCAGGAATTCTTTGTATGTGCTTACTCACTTTCCCCCTCCAGAACTTCCTTTCTAATAACCTCTGCTCATCAAAGAATATTTGCATCTACATCTTCCCACCCACTCTTTTGTCTCAGCATAAATGATGTCAGACTCACTTATTCTGCCCACTAGGGAAAATCAATAGAAGTCCTACCATTCCCCTCCCAAATTACCTGAAACTGCTTGCAGCTGGAGTCAGTCATATTTTTCCTACATTATTCTGCCAGTTAAAAACTCCCAAATCTGTGAAAGACACACTTTCTTTTAGGACCTTCAAATGGTAGGTACTCAGGCTTGCCTCCTTTTCCTGTCATAATACAACCCACAACTCAAATATTTTCATGATGCATTTTGTTCCAACTTTCTTTTTCATACTAATAGATCTTGGCGGGCAATTTCTGTTTATTTTCCTCCTATTAAGGTTTCTGTTTCACCTAGACCAGAATTTCCCAAGACTAAAATCCAAAATCTTAAAAGTGATTTAGATTACATTAGATTTCCTGGAAACTCTGTTCTTGTTCAACACATTAGTGACCTAATGTTAGACTTTCCCTGCCTAGAAGCCTGCAAATGAGATGCCTTCATCTTGCTTCTCCAACACCCAGGGCTGCAAACCCCTCTGGAGACTGGTTATAGTAAAGCCAAGCTGCCCCTGAGTTGTCTATGACTTTGGGAAATGGCATCTCAGCTGGATAGAAACACTTCTCCTCCTGATGGGGGGCGGGGGGGAGGGGAGGAGGAAGCCCCAGGACCCATGGGCCCTGCAACCTCATGATGCACACCTTGGCTTGCATGGCCAGGTAGGGCGGGGAGTGGCGACAATCATGTGTCTCAGGGAGAAAGTTTTTTCCACATCCAGCTGAACACCATCTTTCTCTTTGACCCAACAATCCATTTCGTACTGTTGGTTTCTTTCTCCTGGTCGTAGTACTGTCACTCATCCAGTACTAAATTTTGCCTCTTCACTTTTGATAAAAGCCCCAGAATCTCATGATTATTTTTGAGTTATAAATCTCATGAGGTTCTCCAAGATACCCTACTTGAAAATTAGGATCTCATCTTTTCTTAGATGGGTCTGGTTCAAGACTCTCAGAGAAAGATGGTCCCAGATGAGGTGGTAAGATTTCCTTTTGCCCTCTTACATTTTGCTCAAGGACCAAACTCTCCCCACACTGCCCAGCCTGGGGAGGTACCTCTTCTTTTCTTTTTTTTTTAATTTTATTTATTTATTAGAGAGAGAGAGATCACAAGTAGGCAGAGAGGCAGGCAGAGAGAGAGGGGTAAGCAGGCTCCCTGCTGAGCAGGGAGCCCGATGTGGGGCTCAATCCCAGGACCCTGAGACCATGACCTGAGCTGAAGGCAGAGGTTTTAATCCACTGAGCCACCCAGGTGCCCCAAGTACCTCTTCTTTTCATAAGCCTTTGCTTTAGTATCGTCGATTATGCACAATTGCAGAATCAGTATAGATTTTCATTTCTGCAAAAAGCACAATCTCTACGGCCCTTTTTTTCCTTTTATAATTCCACTGAAATGGCTGTACCCTCTGCTGTGCCGTGGAAGGCTTTGATGAGGTTACATATAGTCTCTGGCCGATGCCTTGCTGCTGCTTCACCACAACCAGCAGCCATTTGCCCCTCTCTGAACATGCCCTGGTTTCTATCCCCACTTCTATCATGATTTTCTCTGGTACTTTCTGCTCTCACATAATAATAATGTCATTTCTGCCGACATTGCCATGAAGGGCCAGGTTCTTCATATTGGAGCCATAATCTCACGGCTAGACGATGCTGCTCCGGGGAACTCATCCGGTCCCACTGTCTGATTGTGTTGGCACCTCCCTGTCCGGGAAGCCTGGGCTACCCGAACGGCCACTGCTGAAGTCACTTGTGAGCAGTCATCCTGGTGGTTATTAGTTTCTGCATCATTGTCTTGCTTGACCTAAAAAGTGAAGGGGATTTGAAAAAAAAAAAAAAAAAAAGCTATTACAGAGTGAAGAGGGTTTGCTTCACTAGATAGGTAAAGCATTTAGGTATAGGGTCTATATTAGTTTGCTAGGGCTGCTCTAACAACCACAGTCTGGGTGGCTTACGAAACAAGAGATTTATTTTCATGCAGTTCTAGAAGCTCAGAGTCTGGAAATCAAGATGTTGGCAGGGTTGGTTGGTTTGCTCTGGGGGCTGTGAGGGGAGGCTCTGCTCTGGCCTCTTTCCTTGACTCTCAGATGGCCATCTTCTCTCTGTGTCTCTTCACGTTGTCTTCCCTCTGTGTACATCTCTGTGTCTAAATCCTACCCCTCTTTTAAGAAAAGATTTATTTATTTATTTTGAGAGAGAGAGAGAAAGAGAGAGCACAGGGGAAGGAATAGAGGGAGAGAGAGTCCCAAGCACAGAGCCCGATGCAGGGCTTGATCTCACGACCCTGAGATCACAACCTGAGCCAAAATCAAGAGTCAGATGCTTTAACCAACTGCACCACCCAGGTGCCCCCATATTTCTTGTTTTTATAAGGACAGTCATATTGGGTTTGAGCCCATCCTTATGATCTAACTTTAACTTGAGACCCTTTTGCCAAATGAGGTCACCTTTTAATGTCCTGAGTGTTAGAACTTCAACATAGAAGTTTTTTCTATTCAACCCATAATAGGGTCTATGTCCTAGTGCCGTACAATTCAACCCGTAATAGGGTCTATGTCCCAGTGCCGTACATCTCACACTATAGACAATCACAAATATATGTACACTTCTGAACCCTAATCATGGACAGGAATAAAGTGGGTTTTTTCATCCACAGGGATTTTATTCACACTTAGTAAATATAACTTATATGGCCTGGCTTGATCCTCCCACAGTGAAGCCAGCATGTTGGACATATCCAAGTATTCCCTACAGTTACTAGAAAAAGATGGTTAATACACTTCCTAACCTTGAGAATTTACAGAAACAACAAAGACGGACATGGTTAAGTGTCAATAGAAATAGCATAACTACTAAAGGAGGTAACCTCTCAGGAAAAAATAAATATGCATTAGGAAAAACATTTTGAGAGAGGTGGGTTTGAGCTTTAGAAGACAGATGATGTAAACAGGTGTGGAAGGAGTTGATGGTAGAGACAGTTCCAGACAAAAAACTTACTCAAAAACCCTCTTAGAGTTTCTGGGGACTAGATTGTAAGGAGACTTGTGTGGATGCAGTAAGCTTTTCCTTTAGTGTTTGGGAGGAGGGTAGTATGCGAGGTGGGATGGGATTGTGAGGGCTCTGCTATTTCTCCCAGAGATTACTGAGCACAACCGAATGTTTTTGAGGAGAGGAGCGATGTGATGGAGAAATGTTTGGAGGACAGACAACTGAGTGGAGTGGAGGGTACACAGTGAGGGGAGGTAGAAGTGACCCCTGGGCTGTGGGTGGGGGCTGACATGAAGAGGAGGAAGGCAGACTAACGTCTTCTGAGCCTATAACCATCAGGCATGTTTACAAAGTCATGATGATGTTAACAGTGGATGTTGATAGGATATAGATTATGAAGATCTGTATTCTGCAGATTCTGGGAAGTGTGTGTGTGTGGTTAGACAGAGAGGCAATAGTGCAAAAGAGAGCTTAGATAGGAAATTAATAGGTGGTGATGAAAAGGAAGCCCCAGAAATTCCCGATGTAATTATATTAATTAGTAGAATGGAGGAAAATATCGAAATATTCAACTGAGTATTTTGCACTGAAAGTAGTTGCCTATAAGGAACAGGCAACAGTGGGGGGTGGGGGTATGCAAGTGGGGGTAGGGGTGGGGAGGAGAGGCAGATCAAGGGGCTCTCTTTGTAAAACAAAACAAACTCATAGAACCACTTGACTCTCTAAAATGTGTCTATAAGTAACTTTGATAAAATTAAAGATTAAATTCAGAAAGGAATGGTAATAACAATAGTGACTTGTTTTTGTCTATCAGATTGGAAAAGTTTTTAAAACAGTGACAGTTTTTCCAAAAGGCTGTTTGACAATGCATATTAAATATTTAAGCTATGTACTTTTTTTTTTTTTCTCAGAACCCCTGGTTCTGGAAGTTGACCCTAAAGAGTACAGTACAACTATGTTCAAAAGTATGATCAAAACTGTTCTACCATAAGCATCCATGCCAGCTGCCATTTCTGAGCCTTTTCATATGCCTGGCTCTAGTGGTCAGCAACTGATTTAATCCCAATGACAGCTCAGTTACCTAGATCTTAGGGATTCCTCTTTGTATACAAGGAAATAGCTCTCTCTTGTTCTTGCTCTCCTTCTCTACTTCTCTTTTCTTTCTTCCCTGCTCACTTACTGTCCTCTCCCCTCTTCCTTCACTGTCTCTTCCTATATGGTAGGAGCACCAGGATAGGATCTCCCATCTAGCATGAAGTCTTCCATTCGCTTAACATCTGTGATTAGTTTCAATTCAAGGAATAGAAAGGGAGAGGAAAGCTCCCTTTTGTCCACAGACTATGTTCTGTAATATAGCTTTTTTTTTTTTTTTTTTTTTAGTAAAGACAGTATTTTTTCCCTCTTTTTCTCAGTTGGTGAGAACTTGAGGTGGAGGACAGTGGGTGATCAGCCAGGCAAATCTCATGTTGTAGAAAGTCTTAGTAACTAATGAGACTATAGACTCATTATAGTAACTAATGAGACTATAGACTAAAAGAAAGTTGGGTATACTATGACCCTGCAATTGCACTACTGGGTATTTACCCCAAAGATGCAGATGCAGTACAAAGAAGGGCCACATGTACCCCAATGTTCATAGCAGCAATGGCCACAATCGCCAAACTGTGGAAAGAGCCAAGATGCCCTTCAACAGATGAATGGATCAAGAAGATATGGTCCATATATACAATGGAATATTATGCCTCCATC
>JAPYYM010001336.1:0-13585 GCA_028534135.1 Potos flavus | reverse complement strand
GGGTCTGCTTCTTTAGGCTGTAACATCTCCAGAATCTCCTGGGACACAAGTTCCCTTCTCTGCATCTAGGGATATCTTGGTGTAAAGCACTGAATTAACCGATTATTTGGTGGAGACTCCAGGCTCTCTGAGAGTACAGAGGAGGAGGAAGAGAGTGCAGGGTGATCAGGGAAGGCTTCCTGGAGGAGGTGGGCCTGCCACTGGAAAGGATGAGATGGGAGAAGGTGAGAGAAGCAAGGTGCTTTTGTAGCATGGGCCAGCCTAGAGCAGAGGGTGGGAGGGGAGGACAGATGGGATAAAGGCGAGGGCTCTACTGCAGGAAGGTGATTTCTGTGACAATTGTGGCTCCCAAGGTGTCCCCACACATAGTCTCACAGCAAGCCTCCACAGAGCGGGACAAGCACCATAATCTTCATTTCATAGGTAACAACTGTGGCTCAGGACAGAGCCACACTTACAGTTAGTAAAGAGGAGGCTGCCCTTGAACCTGGCATGGTAAACTCCAGCTCTCCTGCTCTCGGACCGTCGCTCATTGTCTTCGGCTGGGTTCCCTAGACGCAGACTCTGAGATGGAGATTTGCACGCAGAAGGTGTATTAGGGTGTGCAGGAGGGAGGGGAGCAGGATTGGGCAGAGGGAGAAGCAGGGCCGTGATGTAGTCCCAGAAATGCCTCAGTTGATCCTCGGTGGAGGTGGGGGACGTCTGGGGCAGGGGTGGTCCAGACCGAGGCAGGGGCCAAGCCTTTGCACCCGCCCTCAGTCACTCGTGGGGCACAGGCCATCCTGGGAGGGAGCATAACCTTGGGCAAGGCGTGTGCTCCGTGTCCTCCCCCCATTGGCAGAGGCTGCCCCTCCCTCACCTGTCCAGAGTATGTCTAGAACATGTAGTTCCCTCTGCCTAGAGCAGTCCCCTCACTCCCTTTACCTGCAGAACTCCAGCTTACCCTCCAAATCCAAGTTCACGTGTCATTTCCTTCAGCTCTAAAATCTGTCAGAGGTACAGCAAAGTGCAAGACAGGAGACTACTACCCGTATTTAAAAAAAAATGAGAGAAATAGCGTATATATAAATATATGTATATGTATTGTGCACACGGATTTGCTCCCCTACGAATAACGTAAACACATCTTTGGCAAGCAACGTAAGTGTGCAAGGTGCGGACTGTGTGGGTGGGAGCTTTTATGCCTTTTGAATTTTGAATGATATAAATGATTTAGTAAAAGTCAAATAAATAGTTATTAAAAACACAAAGAAGGAAAAGAATGGTTAAATCATTGGGTAGGGTAGGGCCTAGCTGCTCACTTTTCTCCGTAAGGCCCTGACACCACTGTAATTAAATAATTCAGCGTGTTATTATTTATTGAGAGCTGTCTCCACCCCCAGATCAGAAGCTTGGTGAAGGCCCTGTCATCTGCCATGCTAACCCGGTGCCCCACACCCCTGCAGATGAGCATTTGGGGGTACCAAGTCTTACCTCCTCAAGCAGGCTGCTGCTTCTCCTTTACCTCTCTCCTTTCCCCACACCATGCGTGAAAACAAACTGCTCTCTTTCCATTTTTTGCTTATTAATTCTCTTTATGCTCATTTATGCAACCAGCCTCGAGGCCTTTTGTATAATATATCCACCCTATGCATGGGTGGGGGGAGAGTCCTTGCATGCATAACGTGTAGGACTCTGCATTTCCTGGGTCGCCCTCCCGGCCACTGTCCTCACCTCTCTAAGAATCTCAGCAACTGCCCCGTGGGTGCCTACCCCACGCCCTGCAAGAGAGCCGGGGTCAAGCTGTCAAGGATGCGGGGGGATGGAGGACAGACGCGTTATTTCACGTGACGCAGTGAATGCGCCGATGGCAGCAAACCCAGGCAGCTCTGGGGTGGGCTGGGGAAGGCTCTCCTCTCTCCCACACCCCACCCCGGAGATGTCTGCACTGACATGCAAAGAAGGCACTTCCTAGGGAGTAAAGGGCCTCCCGGACAGAGGGGCTTTGGCCTGGCAGCTTCTCTGGAGGATAGGACTCTGTGAGTGTGGCAGAAGCGCTCGGAGAAAAAGGTGGGAACTTTTTGCCCCAGGAACGAGGGCTGCCCTCCAGTCCTGGGGCCCCCGGGGCTGTTGGATTTGTCTGCAGAGCCTTTTCCTAGTACTGCCCTAGCCACTGTGACGTCCTCGACCCTGTGGCTTGGTTGGTCCGTGGCCTTCCCCGTAACAGATGCGCCCGTGATGCCCTTGCTGTGTTCGGTTCGTGCACTTGGCTTTATTCGGTCCACTCAGGGTTTCCTGGAACACCGGACTGGTTGCCAACCCTTAAACACCAGGAGATTTTGTATCAAAACCTAGATTTCCAGTCTGTGTTGATTGGATCTGGTGAGATCCAGTTGTCACAGAGGAAAGCTGCCCCGCTTAGAGCAGCAAGGTCCCCCCCAAACTTCTTTGTCCTCCTGTCCTCTCCCTGACCCCTAGTGACCTTAAGCTGTGACAGCATCGATCCCTGAAGAGATCAGTCCAACCCCTGAGCATGTCTTTGTTTCCTTCATGTTCTTGAAAGATATTTTTGCTTCATAGAGAATTCTAGATTGCCATGTGCTTTTTCCTCAGCACGTGGAAGCCATCAGTCTATTGACTTTGGCCTTCATCATTGTCATGAGAGATTCGTTCCCAGTTGAAAATGTGGCTTCCAGGAGGGGAGTCTGTTTTTCTTCTCCGGTTGCTTTTAAGGAAGTCTATTTTTCTTTATTGTCTTACAGTTTTGCTATAACCTGTCTGGTGTGAGTTTTTATTTATCTGGCTTGGGTTTCCTTGGGCTTCTTGATTCTATAGCTATGGAGTCTTTGAGCGATCCTGGAACATTATTTCTTCAAATATTGCTTTTGTGCCTTCTTTACTTCCGGAATCTTTTTCTTTTAGCCTCCATGCTTCTTAGCATCTCTGTTACATTTTCTGTCTCTGCCTCTCTGTGCTGCATTCTGGATCCGTACTTCCATTTTCTTTTTAATTCACCAATTCTTTGTAGCCATGTCTAATCTTCAGTAAAACTGTAAATTTGAAATTGTAATGATCATAATTGGATTGCTAGGAGCTTTATATGGTCTCTTCTTTAAGTTTTCTCCTTCCTTATTCATAGTGGCAAGCCTTTCTTTCGGTTCTTAAAGCATAGTGAACATATTTTCTGTTCTGTGCCCGATAATTCCAACATCTGGAGTGTTGGAGGGTCTGATTGTGCTGTCTGTTTTTCCTCCAGATTTTCAGTCATGGTGTTTAGTGCATGTGTCGATTTTGACTGTGAGCTGTGGGAGGGGAGGGGAAGGATTCTATTTGACTGTGAGCTGTGGGAGGGGAGGGGAGGGGAAGGATTCTATGAGATCTGAGACCTTTGGGTGGTTACTCCAGAGGCTGTGTGTGTGTGAGTGTGTGTTTTAAGAGTTTATTTATTTATTTGACAGAGACACAGCGAGAGAGGGAACACAAGCAGGGGGAGTGGGAGAGGGAGAAGCTGTCTTCCCGCTGAGCAGGGAGCCTGATCGGGGCTCGCTCCCAGGACCCTGGGATCATACCTGAGCTGAAGGCAGACACTTAACAACTGAGCCACCCAGGCGCCCCTGTGCACGTGTTTTTATGAAGCACTTAGCTCACTACTTGTCTGGGCCCACTCTAACTTAATTTTTTTTTGCTTAAGGATTTTTCAACACCCAGGCCATATGAACTTGGGCTACAAATGTCTGTGTGGCCCATCTTGTGGTTATGAATCCTTGAGGGCTGTGTTCCTTTCTCTGTTCAGCACCACATGCTTTTTAAAAGACTCTTGGTTCATGTGGAGGTGCAGATTTATTTCTGGTTCACCCTTAGGTTAAAGGTGTAATTCTTGGGGTCCCTGCTTTGGTGGGGATGATTTTCTGATTGGGGCACAATGGGCCCTAGGCCATTCCTCTTCTCTGAGCCCTGAGAGCTGTAACAATGAAAAGTCTGGTTGGCCTGGTTCAGTAAAGGACTCAGAGGCATGAGCCAACCTCCCTGGGTATCTTCCTTTACTTAGTATTTGGCCTGAGTAGTCTTTACTTCCTTATCAACTCAACTTATTTATCCATTTACTAAGTTGTAAACACTTTAGCTGTATTTGTAGTTGTTTTCAACTTCAGCTTGATCCAGGTACCTATACTGTATTGCCAGAATCAGAAAACTAAGACCACATAAACTATGGCCCTATTTGAGACCAAGGTTTTTTCTTATTATTTATGTTACGACTTTTATGTCTGTGTATGTGTTTAACGTAAGCTCTACGCCCAACATGGGGCTCGAACTCATGACCCCGAGATCAAGAGTCGCATGCTCTCTGACTGAGCCAGCCTGGCGCTCCCCTGTGTTGTGAATTCTCACTGTCTAGTCCGGTGTCTGGCACACATACTAGAAGCCATATGATAGACCCTCCCTAAATGTTAGTTGAGGAATGAACGAATCGATGAGTGAATAGGGGGTAGATTCATTGATAGAATGGAAGATCATCATACTACAAACAAGGCAACTGAGGCCAACTGACTTTTCCACGTAGGAGTTGATAGCTGAGCCTGGTCTACTTGAATGAGGTTTTACTAAGGGACAACCAAGGGCCTGGTTCAGACCAGGCAACTGAGAAATCTTTATGAATGGTTTTGGGAATGGTATTAATAACCAGCATTTCCTGAGCACATACTTACATGCCACACACTTTCTGCAGTCTTTACATGTGTTCATTCTCCCAGCAAGCTTGTGAGATATATACTGTCATTATTCTCATTGTACAATGAGGAAACTGAGGCACACCGAGGTAAAGGAAAGTGCCCCAGGGCACCCAGCTAGTGCAAGTGCCGACCCAGCATTCACAGACCAGGCAAATCTAGCTTCACAGCGCCCTGTCCTAAATGCCATGTTAAGAGTGGCCATACCTGGCCTTGGCCCCATCCCAGCAATCGAGACTTTTCTCCCCATCTCTATTGAGATATAAATGACAAATGAAAATTATATGTATTTAAGACATACAACTAGATATTCTGATTTGTGTATACCTTGTGATGTGATCACTATAATCAAGCTAATCAGCCAATCCATCACCTCATATAGGTGCTATTTGTGTGTGTGTGTGTGTGTGTGTGTGTGTGTGTGTGGTGAGAACACCCAAGATCTAGCCTCTTAGAAAATTTCAAGACAACAGTACAGTATTGCTAATTGGTGATCATGCTGGACATTTACTCTCCAGAACTTACTCGTCTTGCGTGACTGAGATGCTGTACCCTTGACCAACCTCCATCAGCTAAGACTTCTGGCGCCACGAGGAAATCCAAGTGGCCAGGGGTGCCAAATGCATTGATTAAGTGCCAGCCCCTCAGGCCGTGTGGTCACGGTTGGGTTGAAAGTGGTTGATGGAGGTCTTTCCAGAGGGTTCCCTCCAGGCTGGCCATGTGGTGGGGTTGTGGGGAAGGCTTTCATAATTCTCTTTCTGGCAGCCCCCCCCACACTCACTCATTTTACTTATTGAAGTGCCCCCTCGGCAGTGGCCATGCTGGAATTGTTTCTTTGCCCTTCATCTTTGTCATCGTGAGGCTATAAGGTGGAGGGAAATGGAGGCTTTAGAGAGAAGCCAAGACCCTCGACTGGGTGTAGAAGTCTCATGGGAGCCAAGACTTTCTGCTCTAGGCTGGGCCTCTGAGATGGCATTAGTGTGGAATTATGCAATCCTGTTGTGTGGCCTGGCCATGGCTCACTGGGCTCTGACCGACCGACCTTATTTCCTTCCTTCCTCCCTACCTCCCTCCCTCCCTCCCTTCCTTCCTCCCTCTCTTCCTCCCTTCCTCCCACCCTTCCACCGATATAAAATATTGTATTAGTTTGACATGTACGGTATAGCAATTCAACAATCATGTACAGGGTGAAATGTTCACCATGATGAACATAGTTACCACCTGTCACTATACAGTTATTACAATATTATTGACTATGTTCTGTATGCTGTACTGTACATTCCCATGACTTATTTATTTTATAGCTGGAAGTTCATACCTCTTAATTCCCTTCACTTATTTCACCGCTTTCCTTTGGCAAGAACCAGTTTGTTCTCTGTACTTACGAGTGTGTTTCTATTTTGTTTTGTTTGCTCATTTGTTTTGGTTTTTAGATACCACATTTAAGTCACTTATATTTGTCTTTCTCTGATTTTTTTCACTTAGCATAATAGGCTCTAGGTCCATCCGTGTTATTGCAAATGGCAAGATTTCATTTGTTTTTGTAATTTTTTTTTTTTAAGATTTTATTTATTTATTTGACAGAGAGAAAGAGATCACAAGTAGGAAGAGAGGCAGGCAGAGAGAGAGGGGGAAGCAGGCTCCCTGCTGAGCAGAGAGCCCGATGGCGGGGCTCGATCCCAGGACCCCGAGATCATGACCTGAGCCGAAGGCAGAGGCTTCAACCCACTGAGCCACCCAGGCGCCCCAAGATTTCATTTGTTTTTAATGGCTGAGTAATAGTCTACTGTATGGGGCTGAGTGTGTATATATGCATGTAAATACCACATCTTCTTTATCCATTCATCTGTCAGTGGACACTTAGGTTACTTTCATATGTTCCTTATTATAAATAATGCTTCAGTGAATATAAGGGTACATGTATCTTTTTCAACTAGGGTTTTTGTTTTCTTTGGATAAATATCCAGAAGTGAAATTGTTGGATCATGTGGAATTTCTATTTTTAATATTTTTGAGGAGCCACTATGACCTCCATTGTGGCTGCACTAATCTACATTTCAACCAACAGAGCACAAGGATCCCCTTTTCTTCCTATCCTCACCCAAAGTTGTTATTCCTTGTCTTTTCGATACTAGATATTCTGACAGGTGTGAAATGATATCTCATTGTGGTTTTGATTTGCAGTTCCCTGATGATTAGTGATGTCGAACATCTTTTCATGTGTGTTGGCCATCTGTATGTTTTCTTTGGAAAGATGTCTATTCGGATCCTATTTTTTAATTGGATTTTTTTAATGCTGAGTTGTATGAGTTCATTGTGTATTTTGGACGTTAGCCCATTATCATATATGTCCTTCGCAAATATCTTCTCCCATTCAATAGGTTGCCTTTTCACTTTATCAATGGTTTCCTTTGATGTAGTCCCAATTGTTTATTTTTGCTTTTGTTGCCCTGGCCTGAGGATACAGATCCAAAAACATATTGCTAAGACCAGTGTCCAAGGCTTTACTGCTTATGTTTAGTATATGGTATAAGAAAGTGGTCCAGTTTCATTCTTTTGGTTATAGCTGCCTAGGTGTTCCAACACTATTTATTAAAAAGACTATCTTTTCTCCACTGTATATTTTTGCCTCCTTTGTCATAAATTGACCTTATATGCATGGGTTTATTTCTGAGCTTTCTGTTCTATTCTATTGATCTATATGTCTCTTTTTTGTACCAGTACCATACTCTTTTGATTACTCTAGCTTTGTAGTATAGTTTGGCATCTGACCCCAGCTTTGTTCTTCTTTCTCAAGATTGCTTTGGCAGTTTGGGGTCTTTTGTAGTTCCATATAAATTTTAGGATTCTTTGTTCTAGTTCTGTGAAAAATACCATTGGTATTTTAACAGGGATTACATTGAAACTGTAGATTGTTTTGGGTAGTATGAAAATTTTTAACAGCATGGATTCTTCTAATATATGAGCATTGTATATCTTTCCATTTATTTGTGTTATCTTTGATTTCTTTCATCAGTGCCTTATAGTTTTCAGTGTATAGATCTTTCACCTCCTTGGTTAAGTTTATTCCTAGGTATTTTCTTGTTTTTGATGCAGTTGTGGTTGGGTTTGTTTTCTTAGTTTCTATTTCTGTAGTATATATAAATGCAATGGATTTTTGTATGTTAATCTTTATTCTGTGACTTTACTAAATTCATTTATTAGTTTGAATAGTTTTTTGGTGGAGTCTTTAGGGTTTTCTATATATGGTGTCATGTCATCTGTAAATAGTGACAGTTTTACTTCTTCCTTCCCAGTCTGAATGCCTTTTATTTCTTTTTTCTTGTCTGATTGCTGTGGCTAGGACTTCTAGTACTATGTTGAAAAAATGATGAGAGTGGACATGTGTTGCTCCTGATCTTAGAGGAAAAGATTTCAGCTTTTCACCATTCAGTATGAACTTAGCTGGGATTTGTCATATATGTGCATCTTTTTTTTTTTATATTATATGTGCATCTTTATGATGTTGAGGTATTTTCCCTCTATAGCCGCCTTTTTGGTGAGTTTTTATCATGAATAGATGTTGAATTTTTTCAGATGCTCTTTGTGAATCTATTAAGATGATCATATGATTTTTATCCTTCCTTTTGTTAATGTGGCATATCACACTTATTGATTTGTAGATATTGAAACATCCTTGCATCCCTGGGATAAATCCCAGGGATCTTGATCACAGTGAATAATTTTTTTAATGTATTGTTGAATTTGCCTTGCTAATATTTTGTCGAGGATTTTTGCATCTTTGTTCATCAGGGATATGGGTCTGTAATTTATTTTTGGTAGTGTTTTTATCTGATTTTTGTAATAGGGTAATGCTGGTCTTGTAGAATGAATTTCAAAGTGTTCTTTCCTCTCCAATTTTTTGAAATAGTTTGAGAAGGGTAAGTATGAGCTCTTCTTTAAATGGCTGGTAGAATTCACTTGTGAAGCTATCCGGTCCTGGACATTTGTTGAGAGTTTTTTTTTCCAATATTTGATTCCATTTCATTACTTGTAATCAGTCTATCCAGATTTTCTATTTTTTCCTGATTCAGTCATGGATGATTATATGTTTCTAGGAATTTATCCATTTCTTCTAGAAATGTCCAGTTTCGTGGCATATAATTTTTCATAATAGTCTCTTTTTTTGCTTTTGTATTTCTGTGGTGTCAGTTAATTTCTCCTCTTTCTTTTCTGACTTTATTTATTTGAGTTCTTTTTTTTTTCTTGATGAGTCTGGCTGAAGATTTTTCAATTTTGTTTATCTTTTCAAAGAACCAGCTCTTAGTTTCATTAGTCTTTCTATTTTTTTTAGTCTTTATTTATTTATTTTTGCTCTGATCTTTATTATTTTCTTCCTTTTACTAACTTTGGGCTTTGTTTGTTCTCTTTTTTGTAGTTCTTTTATGTGTAAGGTCAGATTGTCTATTTGAGATTTTTCTTGTGTCTTGAGGTAGGCCTGTACCACTATGAACTTCTGTCTTAGAGCTGCTTTTGCTGCATACCATAGATTTTGTGATATTGTTTCCATTTTCATTTGTGTTGGTATTTTTTTAATTCCCCTTCAATCTCTTTGTTAAAGCATTGATTGTTTAGTAGCATGTTGTTTTTTTTATTCAGGCACCCTGTGTCTTTTGATTGGAGCATTTAGTCCATTTACATTTAAAGTAATTACAGACAATTGCATACTTATTGCCATTCTGTTAGTTGTTTTGTAGTTGTTTTCGTAGTTCTTCTCTATTTTTTCTTCTTCCTTTGCTCTCTTCCCTTGTGATTTGATGACTTTCTTTAGTGTGTGTTTGGATTCCTTTTTCTTTTTCTGTGTGTGTATATTTATTATAGGTTTTTGGTTTGTGGTTACCATGAGGTTCATGTATAACACCCTGTACATAGCACTATTTTAAGTTGATAATTGCTTGACTTGGAACACACTGTAAAAGCACTACATTTTTATTCCCCACCTCCCCCATGTCTCATGTTTTCAATGTCATATTTTTATTTTGTGTATACCTTAGCTAATTATTGTAAATATAATTGATTCTATATCTTTTTTTAACTTTCATACTAGCTTAATAAATGACTATGTTCCACTACCTTTACTTTATGTTTGCTTTTACCAGTGAGATTCTTTTTCTTCCATAATTTTCTTACTTCTCGTTTTGACTTTTTCTACTTAAAGAAGTCTTTTAGCATTTCTTGTAAGGCCAATTTAATGGTGATAAACTCCTTTAACTTTTGTCTGAGAAACTCTTTATCTCTCCTTCAGTTTTGAAGTTGATAACCTTCAGCTTCAAAATTGGGTAAGGTATTCTTGGTTGTAAGTTTTTTCCTTTCTGCATTTTGTGTCTTCTGGCCTGGAAAGTTTCTGCTGAACAATCATCTGATAGTCTTATGGGTGTTCCTCTGTACATAACTGTTTGTTTTTCTCTTGCTGTTTTTAAGATTCTTTCTTTTTATCTTTAATTTTTGATATTTTAATTATTATGTCTTGGTGTGGAACTCTTTGGGCTCATCTTATTTGGAGTTCTCTGTGCTTCCTGGACCTGGACGTTTCCATCTCCAGGTTAGGGAACTGTTTTAGCTGTTATCTTTTCAAATAAGTTTTTTGCTGCTTTCTTTCTTCCCCTTTTAGGATCTTATAATGTGATTGTTAGTACACTTGATATTGTGTCAGAGGTCCCTTAACCTATCTGAATTAAAAAAAAATTTTTTTTTTCATTTTGCCATTCAGGTTGGATGATTTCTACTCTCCTGTCTTCCGGATCACTGATTCATTCTTCTTCATTCTTTAATCTGCCATCGATTCCCGCTAGTGTATTTTTCATTTTAATTATTATATTCTTCAGCCCCAATCGTTTCTATCTCTTTGTTTGTTCTTCCTGTATTTATCCTTTCTTCTCCTATGTTCAGTGAGCATCTTTATGACCTTTACTTTGAATTCTTATCCAGTAGATTGTTTATCTCTGTTTTGTTTAGTTCTTCTCCTGAGATTTTATCTTATTCTTTTGTTTGGAGCTTATTCTTCTGTCTCTTTGTTTTACGTCACTTTCTGTGTCTATTTCTATATATTAGGCAGATCAGTTATTTCTCCTGGTCTTGAAGGAGTGGCCTGATTTAGAAGGTGTCCTGCGGTCACATAACCACATGTTCCAGGGTTGTTTCCTGGGTGGGCTGTGACTGCCCTCCTCTTATGGCTGGGCCACGGCTGCTGCAGACACGCTGGTAGACGGGGCTGACCTCCAGTGTAGCTGCCTGTGATCGTTGTGTGTGTGCTGGTGGGTGAGGCTCCCCCACCCCTTCCTCAGCAGGAGCCACTTTGGCGGAGTGAAGCCAACACTTGGGTACCTTTAGATTTCTCCTGCCTTCCATCCAACACCACTAACTCACCAGCTCCCTATCCATGGTGCACCACTAGGAAACACCAGTCACCTGAGGTCCGCAGTCAAATAAACAGACTTGCACAGTTTGGGGCATATAGCTGAAGTCCAATCCTCCAAGTTGACATCAGTCTCAGCACCCATTTACCGGGTAAGCGCTTTGCCTGAACCATAGTGGTGATGGCTGATTTGACTGGGTTGCTGTTGGAGGACTTGGGTGTTCTTTTACAACCCAAACTAGGGTCACAGTCTATGCCCTTCTATTGTGAGGTAGCCAGAAACATTCCATTTTGTTTTGTGAGATTGTCTTGATACAGTCAGTACAATTTGTGAGAGGAGGGGTGTACAAAAAAGTTGATGGGTGGGGGGGATCCATTTTGGAAGAGATGAGGTAGAAAAGCACTTCTCGTGACAGAGGAGAGCAGGATTTTAGTTCTGACTCATCACCGTATATGGGACTTTGACCAGCCCCACGCACCCTAGGCCTCTGTGTCCTTGTAAGCAATCTGAGGGCACTTCATGATGTCTGAGGCCCCACCCAGCTCTGATGCTCTGTCACTCCCACTGGAGCCAAAGGACCCCCTTCTCCACCGGAGCGTGGGCAAGTCCTCGCCACCACACCCCCCCAGGAAGCCACACCCAGGGGCTCTTTGGCTCCCTGTGTACACCTCCCCACAGTGCCACATCAGCCTCGGTTAGGTGGGGGTGGGAAGGCCCCCAGTGCTTCCTGTGTTTGCCTGGTGGGAGGTAGGATATTTTCATTGGCATCCTGCCATGCTCTCTGACCGGCTTTTGGGAGGAAATGGTTGTCTAGACCCTGGTCACCTGACCCCTGACCATCTATAGCGAAATGCAGGGCCTAGAGGGACTGAAGCACATGTCTCTGCCTCCCTTTCTAGGCCTCTTGATGTAGATTTCCCAGAACAATTTAAGATCAAAGACCCAGAGGAAGAGAAAAGAAAGAGGCTAGAGTCTTGCCCACAAGTTTCTAAAGTGAATTATACCCCCATCCAGAGAATGGGGGTACTGTAAACCATGGTGTGACAAGTATGGGTGAAAAGGTGTGTAGGTAGCCAGTCTCTGGGCAGGTCCTTCTAAAAGGCAAGGGAACCCCTCTGCAGCCCACCCCAGCTCTCCACTTACTAGTTCCCACCTCCCATCCACTAGCGTACACCATTTCAGTGATGTGGGGCCTACGCATTTCCAACTCTGTTCACAGAGGACTAGGAAGACAATTCCTCATTCCAGTGGAGAGAGGACCTCCAAGGACCCCACGAGTTTGCCCTCTGCCTAATTAAAAACTAAACAGACCTAATTAAAGAACATCCTTCCCAGTTAGACAGGTACCAGGCAGGTTGCCCACTGGGACAGCTGTCTGCCCCTCAAAACAAAGACAGCACGTCCTCCTTGGAATGCGCCCAGTAGAGACTAGGGATGGAATCCTTTTAGCGTGACAAAACCCACACTCCTGCAAATTCTAGAATCAAATCACATTGTATTTATGCAGTAATTCATCATTCATTCATTCATTCATTCATTCATATATATATTCCTTCACTCACTCACTTATTTGTTCAGTAGACACTGACCGCAGGCCTGTCCTGTGCCAGGCGCTGTGTGGGGCTTTGGGGTTACAATGGTCAGGAGGAGCCACCGCCTTTGCCCTCAGGGAGCACACAGTCAGATGGTAGATTCAGACCAGAAGATGGGCAACTAGTGAGGACAGAGTGTGTGAAGTGCTTTGGTTGGGATCCTCTGGGGGAAGGAATTGAAGGCTTTTGGGGATGTCCAGGATTTATGAAGTGCTTCCTCTCATGTTTCCTGGCTTCACTCTTGCCATGAGCTTCTGAGGCAGCACCGAGGTCAGTGAGGTGGCAAGACTTGCTTGGGTTACACAGGTGGGGCCAGGAGTGGGATCTGAGCCTCTGACTCCAGTTCCGGGAGCCCACCCCGGATGACTCTGGACTCCTGACTCGATTGTGCTGGACTGTAGTCCCTTCATCATTAAGAGAGTGTGTAGCCACTGGCCAGCCCACTGCCAGAGGCTGTGGTGGCAGAGGACCTGGAATGAATGGCCAGGAAAGCACTTTGTAAGTGTTGGGCATTAGTCACAGGTTTAGAGTTATTACGATTATTAGCTCAGGGTGTCAGGTGCTTAGGATTTGGCTTCCATGAAAGCTGCTCAGCTGATGTCCTCCTTAGAGGCCCAAGTTCCCTCCTCATGAAGCAGTGACTTATAACTGGTGGGGAAATGGGCTGTTTCATCTGGAGGAGTGGTCCCAGACTTTGTACTCAGGTGTTCTCCTCCATGACAGAGGTTTTCAGCTCCTTGGATGAGAACAGCTTATTCGTTTATTTGTTCTTTTACTTATTGTTCATTTGCTCATCTATCCACCCAACCATCATTCCTTCCATCTATCCATCCATCCATCCATCCATTTATCCATCTCTCCACCCACCCACCCATCTACCTACCCATCCATC
>JAPYYM010001335.1:0-13586 GCA_028534135.1 Potos flavus | reverse complement strand
CCGAGCAGAGAGCCCGATGCGGGGCTCGATCCCAGGACCCCGAGATCATGACCTGAGCCGAAGGCAGAGGCTTTAACCCACTGAGCCACCCAGGCGCCCTACAAACATATTTTTAAATATAAAATGTTATATATATGTATGATTGTGATTCTAATGTACTATATCAAATCAAAAATTAAACACACAGATTGTCAACATCAGATTTATTTTTTTGTGAAATGAAAGGAAGTGGTATGTTTCACTCTAGGACCCCTGGGGAAGGCTGATTAAGGCTGATTAAACTGGTTTCTGGTGGTGAGTATTGAGGAGGGCACGTATTGCATGGAGCACTGGGTGTGGTACATAAACAATGAATCTTGTAACACTGAAAAAATAAAAGTATTTGCAAAAAAGAAAATAAACTGGTTTTCAGCATGTGTATTATGAGCAAAACCACATACATGTACGTGAACACACAAACACACACACACTCTGTTTACCATCTCCTTTGTAACCGCCCAGAGTGCGTGGCCCTGGGGTGATGTGTAGGATCTCTGGATTTCATGTCATCTGCAAGTTGTAGTTTCATGGTCTCAGACAAAATCCAGGAAGCTTCCATGATATCCATCCTCCTCGGTCGGTGTCAGTGTTTTGTGCCTGTCCTGCCTCTCTCCCCGCCATGGTGCTCCTGGTCGTGGTAGAAAGCAGTGGTCACTTACCACAACAAAGTGGTCCACTTTCTCAGTTTCTCAGTGCTGACAATGGTGTTTGATTCCCTGAAATCTGTTCTATGTGAAACAACTAGTGTGGGTTGGGCATCGTAACTCCCCCGGGAGCCTCTCTAAGTGTTTGGTTTACTAATGGGAATGGAACCAAACTTGGCCAAGGGGTAGGAGCTGGAGGCTTGCTTTCATGGTCAGGTGTGGCTGTACGAGGCGCAGCAGGCAGTGAGCTCCCAACCTGGACAAAAGAGAGCCAAGGAACCCTAAGGACTATGTTGGGAGGCAGACATACCCCTTGCAGACTTCTTACGGCAAGAGACAGCAGAATGTCCTTATCGCGTAAGCTAGATTGAATTAAGATTTGTTGTTGCCGTTGTTTTTAACAACAGACGTGTCCTAACAAGTTCAGTAAAATGTAATTGGGTACGTTGACTGTGTTACTTTTACTGAGGTTGGTTGATCTATTAACACCCTGCTGTATACACACACATTTAGATTGTTACATGAAACATTGCCCTTCATGCGTCCGCTCGGGACCATGTTTCTCCAAATGGAGAATGAGACTTTTTGATGGTTTCATTAGTGTACACTCAACTTCAGGGATAGTTAACAATTATCATTGTGACTTGCTACTATAATTGCCAATATCACAATCCCTTTGCATTTCTCATCTTGGGTCTAACCGGAAATGTCCAATATAAGTAGAAGGAGACCATGTCACCGTCTTCAATTGTCTAGTACCCTTGTTAAAAAAAAAAAAGGGACAGGTGCTATATCTTGGCTCATTGACCATAATAATTAAAAAAAGGGGACAAAGTAACAGGTAAATTTAACTTGAATATTTTATTTAACTCAGTATACACAAGATATTTTCATTTTATTATGTAATCAATATAAAGTGTTAATAAGTTAATGGACGTTCTTTTTTCACTCTAAGACATTGAAATATGGTGTCCATTTCACGCTACAGGCATCTCAATTTGGACTGTGCACGTTGGAAGTACTCAGTAACCAGGTATCTACCACAAGGGTAGTGGCCAGTTTTTACCATATGGGAGAGCACAAGTCCAAACCATCATACTTACGACAGCTACAAAATGTAGGAAATACCGCTAGACCATCTCTGAGGGGAAAGGGAAGATTTGTGGTAATGTCTCCCCACGTAGCAGTGGGAGAAGCCAGTCCTGGTTTAGAAGGTGCTAAGCAACACCCCTTTCCGCTGTGTACCCTTCAAACACTGTGGATGGGACGTGACGATGCACACAACGCAGGCATTAATTTGTGCTGCCTTCTTCATTGTTCAAACATGGCGCCCCATTCTCAGTTCCAAAGGATGGTGGTTAGCCTCCCTCTCCTTACACTGAAGCAGCTGAATAACTCATACTTAAAAAAATTGGAACAAAACGACCCATTGGAAAGAACCAATCGCACCGAGACATAGCTATTAGCTAAGTGATTAACTTCAGTGTAGCTGCATTTAGAGCCATACATGCGGTGTCATTAGCTGACTATTCTTCGGTGTGCTGATTACCATCCTCTTGTCAGTGTGATGGTGGAGCTCCAAGTCGGGAGCCCCCGAGTGCTCTGTCTTCATTATGGGCTGGACAAAGAATAAATACGGCCCTCAGAGGCATTGGTTTCGCGCTCATGTTTTATTTCTTAAAAGCTTGCACTGACGTTTAAATATATTATTTGTGTGTTTAAGTTCGAGCCAGCAATGAAATATTATTAATCAAAGTTTCTAGCTTTTCTTGCAAAGAGACAGGCAGCTTTTGTCCCCCTTGGATCCACATCCAAAAGGGCCTGTGAAGGGCGCCGGGTGGCTCAGTCGGTTAAGCATCTGCCTTCGGTTTAGGTTATGATCTCAGGGTCCTGGGATCGAGTCCTGCATCGGGCTCCCCGCTTGGGCACGAAGCCTGCTTCTCCCTCTGCCCGCCACTCCCCCTGCTTATACTCTCTCTCCCTCTGTCAAATAAATAAATAAAATCTTAAAACTATGTGGGGAGGCGCTGGATGAGCTGGGGTCTCTGGCATCTGCCACATAACTCACTCCTTGAAACGTGCAGCTTCTTCTTTTACAAATTTCAGCTTTCTGCCCAGTTCCCAAAGGCAAAGAGAGCCTGGTTTGCGTTTCTTGGTTTGTTTTAAAATAGGACAAATACTTCTCTATGCTCGTTTATTTTTCATTCCTCTTGGCAAAGACCCGAGTGATATCGCAGTGCCAAAAAAGGGTGGATACCCCTCAGTGTGGACGGTTTATGCAAACGCCTTCTTTATATAAGCACTTTTCCCACATCTTGTGGGAGACCTCCCATGTTCTCCCTTGCTCAAGAATGAGCATTGTGATTTTAGAATTTGATTCGGAAAGTTCATTACTATTTGCAAAATACTATGCAGTTGGGAAAGCATGCTCCACTGTGTTACCGCATTCTTATTTTATAAATAACTCGATGAATTATGTACTACACTGTCACGTTCAGGATGCCTGAGAAAGGTCAGAAACGGGGTGAATGGGTGAAGACGTGTGTTTGGGGTTGCCAGCGTGTCTGATGGCTGAGTCCTGGTTTTGTCTGCGACACCATGACTGGATTTGCCCACCGTAAAGTGCTTTCATGGGCCATGACAAGAGTTAGAGAAACAAAGCTTCTCACTGCCCCCCATGGGTATGGTTTGAGCACTCTGTGCCCCTTAGGGAGAGTTGGGAGAAGTGGCTGGCGGATAGAGGACAAAGAGGGCAAAAATCCCCAAGGCAGGTAACTCACTCCAGGGTTTCGAGGTTAGCGTAAATGAGTTCTTAAGCAAAAGGCAAGAGTTTGCTTCGGAGGGGATCATTTCTGAAAAAGCCCTGATGTGTGGAAGGAACACACCAACTATTATTTCTGTGTACTAACTGTGATGCCTTCACAAATGCACACGTGTTCTATTGCTGGATCATCCATGAGGTTTTGTGTCCTCATCGGAGAGCCCTACGAGGTCAGAATCAATATCAAGAGTTTATAGATGAGAACACGGAAGTTCTGTGTGGTTAGTGCATTCACTGTCACCCACAGAGTAAGTGCCCGAGTGAGCACTGGTCCCCAGGGTTCTCTGGGAATAAAGGAGCTACTCTTTCTCCTCCGCCATGGCTGCAAGAGAAGATGGTAGGCAGTTCTTTGCGTGGAGTAACTTTTCTATGTCTCTGGGTTTCTTCTTTATTATTCCAATGCACTCTGCTCTCCCTTCATGAGACTTCTCTGATTAAGGACACCTAAATCATAAGATTGGAATCTGTCAGGCGGCCACAGATTGATTTTCTTGCTCCTAGAGCAGAAAAATACATTTTCCATTTCTCTTATAGATTTTGCAGCAGAGCCGTGCAGGTGATAAATTATTGGCACATTCAGACCCATCAGTGATGACTTTGGGAAGCAGAGACTCTGGGTGTGTTGTGCGTGATCTTCCAAAAATGCAAATTAAAAGCCTATTTGCTTTATCCTTTACCTCTGGTGCTTTATCATCCAATGTCACTACAACTCTCTGACAGAAAA
Source organism: Potos flavus (assembly GCA_028534135.1). NCBI lineage: Eukaryota > Metazoa > Chordata > Mammalia > Carnivora > Procyonidae > Potos > Potos flavus. The sequence continues at coordinate 9,358 of JAPYYM010001335.1, read as the reverse complement.
ACCACAGGAAGAGTAAGAAAAGAAAATGTAAGATTCGGAATTTTTGTAACGTCTATTCAACATTCTCTACACTCTATGTAGAGAATCTGGACAGCACACGCATATGTTTGGAGCATTATCTTCACAAAATCAGCCAACCAACCGAGCCACCCAGGCGTCCTGAGGCTCTATTTTCCAGAAAGTGTCCATCGGAACATCAGAGCCCATGGAGGAAACTGACCCTTTCTTCTCCTGATGTTTCCACGTCAGTCTTTAACTTAGGACCTTTCTTGAACATTTATGTGCTATTCTCTCTGGGCCACGTGTTCTTCTCTTGTGGAAACATCTAGATGGCTCTCCAACCAGAAACAAAGATGGCCCTATGAGGCTGGTCTGGGGGAAAGGACAGTGTACTGAATGGTTCTAATGGCTTGTGTTAGTAATTTTGACAGTTTCCTATACAGTAGAAATGGGATGGGTTTTTCTCCATGTGACAGTGGTGGGGACAAACTGAAAAGTCCTTGGCGGGGATGTGGGGAGGCCTCTTTTGTCATTTATTTTCTCCTCAGCTAGTGCCTTGCTCTGTTCCTAAGCACAGGGGTTAATGGCATAAGCTCTAGGGAAAGACAAAACCTGGGATCGAATCCTGGATATGCCCTTTGCCAGCTTTGTATACTCATATGAGCCTCAGTTTGTTCACCCAGTGACTGGAGGTGATAATCACACAGACCTAATCAGGGGGGTGTGACGATACAATGAGCCTAATGCTTGCAAAGTTCAGAGTCTGGCTCTTAAGTGCTAACTACTTACAAACCACTGGGCCTCTGGCACCAGAGCCAAGGAAAGTAGCCTCAGCAAGAGATTAAGTGAGAACATTGTTTAAAGAAAGATTTTGCAGGGCAAGAGTGGGGAGAAAATGAAATCTCGCTCCGAGAAGCAGTAATAGTAGGCTGATCAGAGAGAGCCCAACTGTACGCCCTTAAGCAGGAACCATGACTGTCTTGTAGCCAAGGGACTCCGTCTATCCTGTGTGGCTGCACAGGGGTGAGGTCAAGACCACACACTTTGTGGCTAGACAGGTTAGGATACAAGTTCCAGACCCCTTACTTAATAACCAAAGGGCTATGCTTCTTCAGGTTTAGGGAAAATAATTGAAACTCTTTCATAGGAGTCCTGTGAAGATTTCTTAAGATAATGAATATAAGGTACGTAGTGCAATTATCTAGTATGTAGTTGGCCCTTATTAGAGGTCAACACCATGCCTGCAGCAACTAGTGTGACTCCCCAAAACCACAGCTTCATAAACCATAGCTTTATCTTCCAGCCATCCTTATATCCTCCACAGATCAATCCATCAATCGATCCATCCATCCATCCCTCCATGCATCCAACCATCTATCCATTCCTCCATCCATCCAACCATCTATCCATCCATCCATCCATCCATCCATCCATCTATCCATCCTTCCATCCATCCAACCATCTGTCCATCCATCCACCTATCTATCCATCCATCCATCCATCCATCTATCCATCCTTCCATCCATCCAACCATCTATCCATCCATCCACCCATCTATCCATCCATCCATCCATCCATCTATCCATCCATCCATCATCTATCCATCCATCCATCCATCCATCCATCCTTTTCATTATTCGACCCTCTATCCTTCCTTCCTTCCATCTTTTATCCTTCTATCCTCCATCTTTCCATCTTCTCATCCTCCTACCTATCCATCCATCCATCCATCCATCCATCCATCCATCCATCCATTCATCATCGATCCATCATCTTATCATCATTTTACCCTCCATCCTTCCATCCTTCCATCTCTTTGTCCTTTAATCCCCCTAACCTGCTATCCATCCATCCATCTTATCATCATTCCATCCTTCATCCTCTATACCTCTGTCCTCCATCCTCTCATCCCGTATCCATCTATCCATCCATCCATTATTAGTCTATCCTCCATATTTCTGTCCTCCATCCTTCCACTTATGTCTCCTCAGGCACTTTGACTGGCCTCGAGCAAGGGATTCACACTTAGACTTTGGAGCCGTAGTTGTCTTCAAGGTGGCTTAAGGTCCCCTGAGAAGGCTAAGTGCCCAGAGAAAACAAGGAGAGACCGCTAGTTCTGACAGGTCATCTTTAATCAAAAAAGCTTCCAATTTGAAAGAAGAGAGAAATAGTTTGAGAATTTAGGTCACTAGGTTATCCCAAGCATTCTCAGTATGATCAGGGAGGGGAGTGGGAGTAGGATAGTGGTCATGGTGTGTACTAATTTGCTGTGATCCTCACCATACCTGTTGTAAATGTTTAAATAATCTATCCAGGATTGAAGCTTTCCTTAGGAGGCAGAATACATTCTTCCACATCTAATGAAATTCTAAGGCAAGCTTTCCTCTGTATTTTTGGGATTATGGATTAATTCAGAACTGCAACATGAAAATTAGTGACATGAAGCAAAATGGTAATTTACTCTATTGAATGGATTAATTAGCTCGATGACAAATCTGTTAGTTGTGTTGTATGAGCTATACTCTGCTCATTGTGGTAAACTCATTGTGTTTACTCAAGATCACTCATCATGAGGAGGACAGTCAATTTCAAAAGTTTGAAACATGCATTAAGGTTTATTTGCATGTTATTTTTTATGGAACTTTTGCATTTCTTGTTTTTCAAAACATTTTATTTTACTTTTTAGAGAGGGAGGGGCAGGAGGAGAGGGAGAGAGAGAATCTTAAGCAGGCTCCACACCCAGTGCAAAGCCCAACTCGAGGCTTGATCTCACAACCCTGAGATTATGATCTGAGCCGAAATCTGGAGTTGGACACTTAACCAACTGAGCCACCCAAGTGCCCCCGATATTTTATTTTTAGAGGAATTTTAGGGTCACAGCAAAATTGAGGAAAAGGTACAGAGATTTCCCATATACTCCTTGCCCCCACACATGGACGGCCTGCCCTATAAACATCCCTCATGAGAGTGGTACATTTATTATGATTGTTGAACTTACACTGATACATCATGATCACCATAGTCCATAGTTTGTCCTACGGTTCAATCTTTCTGTTGTACATTCTATGAGTTTGGGCCAATCTGTAATGACACGTATCCAACATTACAATATCAGAGTCTTTTCACTGCTCTACAAACCCTCTGTGCTCTGCCTATTTACTTCTCCCCACCCCACCCCTGGCAACCACTGGTCTTTTTACTGTCTCTATAGTTTTCTGTTTTCCAAAATATCATAGAGTTGAAATCACACAATGCGTAGCATTTTCAAACTGGCTTCTTTTTCTTAGTAATATGTACTCGAGTTTCCTTCATATCTCTTCATGGCTCGATCATTTTTTTCTCTCTTCTTAGCACTGTTTGGATGTACCAGTTTATTTACTCAGCCACCTATTGGAGAACGTTTTCGTCGCTTCCAAGTTTTGGCAGTGATGACTAAAGCTTACGTAAAGTATTCATTTTTGTAGACAGAAGCTTTCAACTCCTTTGGGCCAATACCAAGGAGCTGGGTTAATGGATTCTGTGGTAAGAGTATTTTTGGTTTTGTAAGCAACGACTAAACTGTCTTCCAGAGTGGCTGCGCCATTTTGCATTCCCACCAGCAATGCGTGAGCGCTCTGGCGATCCCATGTCCTCACCAGCACTGGTGTCGTTCGTGTTCTGGACTTCAGCCATTTGAACAGGGGCGTTGTGTTATCTCATTGTGCTTTGAATTTGCATCTCCCTCATGACAACTGACGTCAAACATCTTTCCACATCTGTATTTGCCATCTGTATACCTCCTTTCGTGAGGTTTCTGTTATGGTCTTTGGCCCATTTTTCAAATCCTCCTGTTCATTTTCTTGTTCAGTCGTAAGAATTCTTTGCAGATAGTGGATAACATTCCTTGAGAACCTGCGTCTTTCACAAATATTTTTTCCTAGTCTGTGGACTATCTTCTAATTTTCTTGATAGGGTCTTTCCCAGAGCAGAGTTTTCTTTTTAATTTTAATAAAGCCCAGCTTATCAACTCTTTCTGTCGTGGGTTGCACCTTTGATGTTGTAGATAAAGAGCTATTGCTCTACCCAAGGCTCTCTAGATTTATGTGATGTTATCTCCTGCGAATTTTTGAGTTTTGTGCTTTGCATGTGGGGCTGTGATCCATTTTGAAGTACTTTTGGTGAAGGCTGTAAGATCTGTGTCTAGATTCATTCGTTTGCACGTGGGCGCCAAGTTGTTCCTGCACCGTTTGCTGAAGAGACTATCTTGGCTCCGTGGTGTTGCCTTTACCTCTTTTCCAAAGACCAGTTGACTATAGTCCTGGGGTGGGGAGGGGGGGTGTCTATTTCTGAGCTGTCTATTCGGTGCCACCGATCTATTTCTCTATTCTTTCCCCAATACCACGCTGTCTACATTATTGTAACTTTACAGGAAGTCTTGAAGTCAGTGTCAGTCCTCCCACTTTGCTTTTCTTCTTCAATATGGTGCTGGCTATCGTGGGTCTTTGGCTTGCTTATACATTTTAGAGTCAGTTTGTCGATACCCATAAAATACCCCCCTGGGATTTTCATTGGAATAAGAGCTTTCAGTTTTTTACATGCTAGGATTTTAGTTATTTTTATTGTATGATGTGTTATTGTTTCTTTTGCTTTATTTTATAGTTTTAAAAATACTTCTTATTTTACAAGCCCCTCCCCCCTCCCCCCAGGCTCTCAAAATGACCCTTTTGCACAGACATGTCCCTCACAGAAGGAAATGGGACTCAGGGCGTTGCATGAGTTTCTGTGGCCAGCACGTAGCATAGCCTTGACTGGGACCTTGGTAGTTAGAAAGATTGAGTATTATCCATATGCAAAAGATCAGAGAGTGACAGGACTGAGGATGGAGGACGAACAGGGCATCTACTAGAAAGATTGAGTATTATCCATATGCAAAAGATCAGAGAGTGACAGGACTGAGGATGGAGGACGAACAGGGCATCTACTACAGGTCAAGTAAGACAGACCTGCCTCTGCAGATATATTGACTTCAAGACATGTCTGTGTGTCTGCATGCCTCAGAGCACTAATACACTGTGATGGTTAACTTTACATGTCAACCTGACTAGGGTACAGGGTGATTCTGGATGGATCTATAGGGATGTTTCTGGATGAGGCTAACATTTGAATCTGTAGACTGAGTAAAGCAAATGCCTGCTTCCATGTGGTGGGCCTCATCTAATCAGTTGAGGGATTGAATAGAATAAAAGGTGGAGTCTCTGCCTGACCAGGTTTGATCCCGGGCATTTTGGCTTTTCCTCCAACTTGGACTCGAACTCTACCATCGCCCCTATTGGGTCTCCAGTTTGCTGACTGCAGAGGCGAGACTTCTCAGCCTCTGCAACCCCATGAGCCAAGCCAATTCCTCATGGTAATTCATTCATGTGAATGAATCATTCATTCTGTTTTACTGTAGAAACCAGAATAGCACATCTGCTCTGGTACTTTCTACTACAGCCCTTATCTGTCTTCCCAACACTAACTGTTGGGCTTTAGAACATACCTCATAACAATAACGATTAAAATTTGCATGATTTTTTTTTCTTTCCATCGCATTTTTTATTTTTTAATTTTCACTTATTTATTTTTTAAAGATTTTATGTATTTGACAGAGAGACACAGCGAGAGAGGGAACACAAGCAGAGGGAATGGGAAAGGGAGAAGCAGGCTTCCCGGCGAGCAGGGAGCCTGATGCGGGGGCTCGATCCCAGGACCCTGAGATCATGACCTGAGCTGAAGGCAGCTGCTTAACCAACTGAGTCACCCAGGCGCCCCTTCCATCATATTTTTAAAAAACACGTTCATATCTAATACTTTAAAAACCTCCTATAACAAAACATTTGTTATTGCCTATGTACTGATAGGGAAAATCATGGGTAAAGGGGCTGGAGGAAGTACCCTAGGCCAGGTCCAGAAATGGTGTGTGGGGGAGCAGGACCTGAGCACCCCGATTCCAGACCAGGCATTTCGGCACACATCCCCTACAATTTGTGGTCAATAAAAACATGGTCAGCAGGATGGCAGCAATGCTAAGGCTGCCGGATCTTTCCCTTACCAAATGCTGCGATGTTTCTGATCTTAAAAGAACATCCCGAATTTAATCATTTGAAATTTCCTCTTAAAGAGCATCCTGGTGAAGATGTATTGCATTAGAATAAACTGCATTTTAAAATGTGCCTTTTTATCCCCCGGTTTTCTACCCATTGCTCACCATTTATTCATGATATGTTGGCAAAGGACTAAATTTGGGTAATTTATATTTTCATACAGAGGCTGAAAATTGCCTTTAACAAATTAAACATGACAGTAATGCATGCAGGCGGCCACTGTGCAAATGCACTGTGAGACAGGAGTACCTATTTGTTATTTTTTCTTTTCTTTCTGAATTTCTGTATTAGTCTTGCTCTGTATCAGAATTGTTTTAGACCAGGAAGCACTAAGTAGATTTCATATCATGTACCGCGGTCCCCCCTTATCTGCAGGGAATGTGCTGAGACACCACAGGGATGCCTGAAGCCACAAATGGTACCAAACCCTATATGTACCATGATTTTTCCTACACGTAGATACCTGAGATAAACCTTAATTTATGAATTAGGCACAGTAAGAGATTGACCACAATAACTAATAATAAAACAGAATGATTCTAACATATATACTGTAAAGAGGTTATGTGAATGTGGTCTGTGTCTCAATATATCTTAAGGTACTGTACCCACTCTTCTTCTTGCGATGACGTGTGGTGATAATATGGCCACGTGATGCAGGGGGGTGAGTGATGGAGGCATTGTGATGTAGGGTTAGGCTACTAGTACCTTCGGACGGTAGGTCAGAAGGAGGACCACCGGCTCCCAGATTGTGGCTGGCCTCGGGTAACTAAGACCACGGAAAGAGGAACTGTGGATAAGGGGGAATGACTGCACATTTGCACGGTCACGTGCATGCAAATTTTTTTTTTGCACGTGACCGTGCATTTGCACGCACGAAACTTGGCTGGAGATTGTACATATGCCTACACATACAGACACACACACAGATACACACGTGCGCACACGCACATTTCAAGGAACTCCACCGAAGCGAGCCACAGACACAAACAGGAGGTTACCTTGCTGCTGGAGCTCCCCTCTGCTTCCTCTGTTCGAGTCAGTCCGCCTCCCCCACAGAGAGAGAACCGCGATCACACATCTTATCTTCATTATGCCCCTGCTTTCTTTTGTTCTCCTTCTTCCACCAGCAATATATGCATCTCTAAGTAATAGATTGCTTGGTGGGAGCAGGCTTTGGGCTTCGTCCAAAGGAATCATACTGCGTGCATTATTGTGAAAACGGGTCTTTTTTCTCAACTTGTTTTGAAGATGCCTTTCCGCATGTGTCATACACACGATTTGTCCCAGAAACGCACAATTTACGAATTGATTCGTAGTGGAATTGCCCACTTGGCGACTAAATGGACAATCCTTATTTCCAGGAAAATGACCAAAGGCAATGAAAGCTCCTGTTATCTCGGGCTGAATAACAGCCTTTGACAGAGTGCCGAGGGCACCGGCGACTTGGATTTCTGGAAACTTGGGTGAGTTTAAACCCTCTGTGCATCACCTTCCGCTCTTGAGGTCTCTAGGTGGCCACACCCCAGTCCATACCATGTGAATGGCAGTTAGACACTCATGGACGTTTGCACATTAGGGTTCTCCGGAGACAGAACTAATAGAGAGAGAGAGACAGTGTGTGTATATACACGTATATATCATAAAGAGATCTATTATAAGGAATTGGCTATGTGATTACGGAGGCTGGCAGCTCCAAGAGCATGGTTTGACCAGCAGCCTCAAGACCCAGGACCGCCGATGGTGCAGATAAAGTGTGTGAGCCATCTGCTGGCAGAATTTCCTCTTTCTCGAGAGAGCTCAGTCTTTTTGTTCTAGCCAGACTTTCCTCAGATTGGTGAGGCCCGCCCACATGCTGGAGGTGATATGCTTATTCAAAATTCGCCCATTCCAATGTTCTTCTCATCCAACCACGGGCTCCAAGTTGACACATGAAATTAACCATCATGCTGCGTAGTAGCAGAACTTCATTTTTGTTTTTATCGAGGTAGAGTTGATGCACAGTGTTCTGTGAGTTTCAGGAGCATGCCACAAGCCTTCGACAACTCTACATTACGCTGCTCTCATCACAAGCCTAGCTCCCATCCATCACCACCCAATGCACTTACAATCCCACTGACTACATTCCCCGTGCCGGACCTCTCACCACCTTGACTAATGAATTCCATAACTGGAAACCTGTATCTACCACTCCCCTTCACCCGTTTGGCTCATTCCTCCATCCCCTTCCCTCTGGCACCCATTAATTTCTTTGCTGTACTTATGGGTCTGTTTCTGCTTCTTATTTGTTTGTTCATTTGTTTGCTTTTTAGATTCCACATGTCGCTGAAATCACAAGATATCTGTCTTTGTCTCTCTGACTTACTTCATTTAGCATACTATCCTCTAGGTCCTTCCAGAGTGTCATAAATAGCAAGAGCGCGTTCTTTCTTATGGCTGAGTACTATTCCAGTGCGTGTGCGTGCGTGTGTGTGTGTGTTTGTGTACCACATCTTCTTTATCCATTCATCTATTAATGGACACTTGAGTTACTTCTGTATCTTGGCTATTGTAAATGATGCTGCAAGAAACATAGGGGGCATATATCTTTTCAAATTAGTGCTTTTGTTTTCTTTGGCTAAATACCCAGTTGTGGAATTACTGGATCGTAGGGTAATTCTATTTTTAATTTTTGGAGGAACCTCTTTACTATTTTCCAGAGTGGCTGCACCAGTTTGCATTCCCACCCACGGTCTAAGAGGGTCTTTTTTTCTTCTCATCCTCGCAAGCACCTGTTGTTTCTTTTCTTCTTGATTCTGGCCATTCGGACAGGTTTGGAATTCACTCATTGTGGTTTGGATTTGCATGTCCCTGATGGGCAGTGACGTTGAGCATCTTTTCCTGTATCTGTTGGCCATCCGTAGGTCTTTTTTGGAAAAATGTCTTTTCATGGTCTTCTGCCCGTTTTTTTTTAAACTGACTGATTTGTGTTTTGGTGTGGAGTTGCAGAAATTTGTATTTTTAATTTCTTTAAATTTTATTTATTTTTTATTTATTTATTTATTTTTGATAATTACATCTTTACTCAGGCAGTGGTAAACAAAACGGCCTGATCGACTCCGATTTTAAAAGGAGTTCAATTGTACGAATTTAAATTTAAAAAGTTCTCAAACAGAAATTTGTATTTTTTAAATGCTTACCTGAAATTTTCTTTTTCTGCCTATCTGCTGCTCTAGGAATGAAGTTCACAAGTCTGC
>JAPYYM010001334.1:0-13587 GCA_028534135.1 Potos flavus | reverse complement strand
GGGCTCAGGGATAAGGATAGAGGGGGATATTCTAGGTCCGTGAGAAGCGCTGGGAAGCGGTGAAGAGATGCGGGTCCTTTCCTACGCATGTGTGAAAGCCACAGAGGCTGGGGTGGGCAGGCTGGAAGGTTCTGGTTCTTGGGAGGTCAGGGATCTTGAAGGCCTAGGGGCTCCGAGCAGACCACCAAAGGCAAGGCAGGGCAACCCCGCCAGGTCCCCAGAAGTGAGCTAGCTGGGCTCCCCCGGGACAGCCTGCCCACATCCTGCACACGGGGGCGAAGGGGAGGGTGGGGCTGGGACGCGCGCCCCTACTCCAGCCAAACCCCAGAGCCCCCCGAGGCCGCGGCAGCTCTGCTGACGCCACGCACTTGACAAGGTTTGGTGAGTGACAGCAGGAGGGCTGGGGGCTTTCCGGGAGGACGACGAGGGAGAGGAGCAGGTGGGGACGGGGGGTGGGGCACGGGGAGGCTCCTCCAGGCCCTGGCAGGAGGCCAAGTCCGAAGCCTTCCTTCGCCGCTTCAGAAAGAGAAACTGAGGCACCAGGGAGCGGGCCCGTGCTCCCGAGAAGTCCTGCAGCGAAGCCGGCACCCAGCCCCCCGGCCCAGCCAGCTGCCTGGCACGATATAAAGTGCTATCCAAACGTGATGCATTATGAACACTTCAGAAATCATATTTCACAGCCGCCCGCTGGAGCTGGGAAGTGAATCTTTCCTCCTGCTCCCGGGCTGGGAGTTATTGTTAGAGCCACGTGTGACAGCGACATGTGACGGGCTGAGAGGGTGGTGGAGGGTGGAGGCCGGGGGCACCCGGGGGCACCCGCACCCCCCCCACCCCGGGCTGGCCTGGCCAGGCAGCCAAGCGGACCCTGCCTCTCCCACCTTCTGGGAGGCCCTGGCAGAGGGCAGGCTGAGCCCACCACCCAGCCCCGTAGCTCCAGGCCACGCGTCCTGCCCCATCCTGCTTGGTGAGGAGGAATTCGAGGGTGGACGAGGCTCCAGCCTGATGGAGGAGGCAAGTCCCCAGGATGGACACGAGGGCAGGAGATCCAGAAGGTCACGAGTGCGGGGGCTTCCTGGGAGAGGAGGGTCCAGGTCAGGTTGGGGAGGACTAGACTGTGTGGTCCGGGGTGGGTAGGGGGCTGAGAGGCCTCCAGGTGGTCCGGGCGGACAAGGGAACAGTGTTGACCGGCAGGGACGGGCTCTGCCCAGCGGGGCCCGGAGGGGTGCGCCCCGGGGCAAAGGCAGGAGGAAGCAGGCGGGGGAGCTGGGCCCTGCCCCCACTGCGGGACCCCAACCTCAGGACCGAAGGAAGGAGGGAGGGAAGGGACAGCCCAGTCTGCCAAGGACGGTGCCGACTCTTGGGAGAGAAACAAGAAGGGCCCGGAGGGGATGTGGGAGAGGGAGGCTGCGGGTCACTGCCAGCCCCTCGAGGGACCCACCCCGCTCCCGCCTGCAGGCGCTGGGCTCCGGTCCGGGTGCTGCGGGGCCAACGTGGGCAGCTTGTAATTAGGCAGAGGGAACAGACGAACCAATTTTCAATTAAAACCTTATCTACAGGGTGCATGGATAGAAAGGCGGGTGAGTTTGATTCTTTTCTACGCCAGCCTTCAATATTTGCAGGCCTGGAAGGAGATGTGGGGAGGGCGCCCAGCAGCCCTGGCGACATATAAATTCTGTTCATAATTACATGACTTTCACCACCACGAGATGCCAATAAAGTGTTTGCAAGGCCCACAAATGAACAGCGTGCTGCTGTCTGCGCACAGGGAGGGGGCCGCTCCTGCGGGGGGTGGGGGCCTGGGGGGCCGAGGCTGCGGCCGGGGCTCCTCCTTGGCTTCTCACCAGACACCAGCCTTCAGGGCCCCGGGCTCCCCGCCCCATCTCTTGCACCCCCAGCTCCGTTAGGGCCCCCAAAGCACAGGATGTGAGCTGTGCTGTTCCAGAAGGAAGTGAGGAAGCCTCCCTCCCCTTCCCGAGCCCGGGCCCTCTCCTGCTCCCACCTTCTCAACCGTGGACTGGGCGTCCCCTTCCCACCTGCTGGCCTCGTGGCAAGCACCCGCCCCACCTTCCAGAGCCTGTCTTCTCAGGGGAAACCCGGGGCAGAGGGCGGCCGGAGCGGGGCAGCAAGAGAGCCTACTGACATGCACGCGGGCGCCCTCTGCTAAAGGGAGGCCCTCCACGCGCCCCATCACCCCCACCCTCAGCGCAGGCGGCACACGGGTCGGGAACCTCGCCCTCCCGTCCTCCCAGCCGCCCCTGCGGGCCTCTCTGCAGGAGACACTCGATACAATACACAGTCGTTGAATTGGACAGAACCGAGGAAGACGGACGACCAGCAACGCTCACAGCAATGGGGCGCGGGGCAAATTTTAGTAGAGACGGTAGCAAAAGACACATGGGCTGGAAATCAGAACCGGGTGTGAGTCCAACTCTGCCGTCCTCCCTCCCTGCGCCCCCGATGCCTCACCCGCGAAGGCCGGTCGGGACCCCCGTTAGGCACCTTCCCCCTCCCGAGATCGTGTGGATTCTCCGAGGACCCGCGGGGGCTCCGACAGCCATTCCCGGAAAATGCTGTGAGGCCACTGGCATGCCACTCTGCGCTCGGCACGCTGTTTGGGATACTCAAAAATTCAGTAATAGTAATAATGGCGCCTCCACCAACATCCACAGGCAACAGGTTAGCAAGAAATCTCATAACTTGTGCGGAAGGGCTCCTGTCGCACTGAGACTCCCAGGCTCGGACCCATTCCCGTCATGGACTGCTTTCTGCCTCTGGTTCCAGCCAAACTGGGGAGAACTTTGAACGCTGAACCATTCAGGGCAATTCCGTTCCACACTAAGCAGCAACAAGTCTTGGGGACCTACTGTGTGCCACAGTTTCTACCAAGTACCTCGGAGATAAGGGGATTAAAAAGGCAGAGCCCAGCTCTTGGGCCATTTATAATAAATAGCTTTAGTTAGAGATAAGGCTCAGGCCAGGCATCGGCTTTGGTGTTCAGGAGAGACATGATTAATTCTCATAGTGGGAAGAGGAGAGAGGGACTCTGGGCAGAGACTGGGTAAGGGGCAAAACAAAGCCTCCCACCAGCAGATACAGAGGGGAAGTGATTCTGGGCACAAAGAACATCGGGGACAAAGGCAGGGGAGTGTGTGGCGTGTGTGGGGAATAGTCTGGGACGGCTGGAGCTCTGGGCATTTGTGGAAGGGTCGGTTGTCAGGATTAAAAGTGATCATCCCCTTCAATGTACTTGCAAACGACATGTGCACGGCAATTACAAGGTGCCACATTTTTATGGCTTATGGGACCTAAGACAGGACAGGTGGACTGGGGTCAGGTTGTGGCAGGCCCTGCATTCATCCCCTCTGTACCTCCCACACCCTTACCCTACCAGGCCTCTGCCACCGCGCTGGGGGCTGACGGCCCGCAGTGGGATCCCGCTGCCTCCTGCTCCCAGGAAGCTTACACGGGAGCACGGATTGTCACGCAAATGCCACGGGGGGTTACAGGCACAATGATAAAATATGGAAGGGACATCATGGGTGCACAGAGGGAAAAAGAGTCCACTGGACCCGGGGCGAGGTGGGGGGTGGCGGACGGGAAGGCCTCACAGAGAGGCTAGAGCAGAGACTGAGATTCGCAGAGTGGGAGGCGGTCCCCGGACAGATGACGGGAGCCTCGCCGCCGCGGGGGTGGAGGGGCTTCCCCAGGAAGAGCAAGGGCCCCGAGGTGGGGGGTCTGGGGGACAGCGGCATCGGCACATGATTCCAATGAGAGAGAGAAGACACAAGCAGGCGGGGCGTGGGGTCGGAGCTGCTCTGCCTGCGGGGTCGCCGGACGGGCTCCGAGCTGTCGCGGTTGGAGAGGAGTCACGAAGCAGGAGGAGGACAGCCCGGCCAGCAGCCAGGGCCCGCACTGGGGAGCTGCGGCTCCCCGAGAGAGACCGTAAGGATGCGGGATGGAGACAGTAAGAACTACACGGAGGACGCGGGATCAGCCAGACCCGGCGGCTGGGAGAACGTGGGAGCCGCGGGGACGGTCTTCAGCCGGGGTCACCGGATGGTGGGAGATGTCGGGATTCCTGGAGGGGGGCGCGGTGGGGGCGGCGAGGAGCATGGACCTTATGCACTGGGCCACCGGCCACTGAAGGGGGGACTTGAGAGTCCGCGGGTGAAGAGTAAGCAAGACGGGAGCCTGAGTTAGGCTGTGGCCCCCAGAGGGCAGGGCACTGCTCCCGGGCCCCGGGGTGGCGGTTGGCAGTGGTCAGGTGTGAGTACGGAACGAGCTGCACACAGTCAGGGCTTTAGAATACCAGCCACAGCTCTCACTTCACGGATGACAACTCTGCTCCTGTACATTATTTGCTGTGTGACCCTTAGTGACTGTGGGTGACGGGAGCTGGGGCCAGGAGCCGGGGCGGGCTGGGCTGTGGCCCCTGCTTCAGGAGGGCCCCCTTCCAGGCAGAGGGGACAGCACGAGCACAGGCTCGGAGCGTGAGCAGACCTCACAACCGCGCCAGGCTGCCCGAGGGCCCCTTGCCCCGCCCCGGCCGGGCTTCCCGCTCTCACGCTGTCAGGGATCAAGAGAAGGGAAAATCCTGGAAAAGAGAAGCTAGCGAGAGCAGGGATGGGCGAGCCGGACAGCCGCCGTCCGACCGCATTCCCACGTCCTGGAATGTTACAGCTGGAGGAGACCACAGATGACGTCGCCTGGCCCTCCCGCTTCACCGATGGGGAGCCTGAGGCCCAGAGAGCTGGGGCGGGTCCTCCAAAGTCACAGAGCCAGTCGGCGGCAACGCCAGGAGCACAGCTCAGGGCCCGTCTCTCCCCCACCGGTCACCACAAGAGTCCCGTGAACACAGGACGCTCCGCACTCTGAGTGTGGAGTGGTCTCTGGTGGGTAAGTGACTCCTGCTGTCATCAGTAATGCTGTCCCGTTTCTGGTGGCCTCCGAGCCCTTTCTCGGATATCCTCGGGCCGGGCAGACCCCGGGACCGGGGTTCACCCTCTACTCTCGCCGGGAGGCCACAGGTGGGGCTGAGCTGCTGCCCGGGGGGCCGAGCCCCTGGGACCCAGGAATTCCTGGACCAATGTTCTAGATGCTCTCTCCAGTCACACGTCACACCTGTGCATACCCCACACACACAGCCCTCCCCGTGAACCCCACCTCTGGACAACGGCCGAGGGCCCCCATCTGGGGACTCGAGGGAGCGCTCCCCAGCATGTGAGACCAGCTCAGGCCGTGGTCACAGCCAGACGGTGGCCGCTGTGACCCGAGCACCTTCAGCCTGGTGTCCTGGTCCTTCTGCCCACTGACCCTGGCACTCCTCCACCCACTGTCCAATCGGCACTCACCGCAGACCCCTCCTCGCATCCCTCGTGCCAGCTGGCACCAGAGACCCCTCCAAAACAGCTCGGTCATCTCGGTCATCCCTGCCCCCAACACCTACACCCCCTGCTGAAGCCCATCTTTGCTCCCCTGCCCTACGGCAAGGACCCCTGACCAGTCCTCCTGCCTCCAGCTTGCACCCCTTAAATCCATTCGCCACACGGAGGCCTGAATGATCTCCCTAAGACACAGATCTACTATCGCTGCCACCATCAATGGCTCCCCAGTGACTTCAAAGGAAGCTCAAATTAGCTGAGGTCCTGCCCAACCTCGCTGCTGCTCCCGCACGGCCCTCCAGAAACTTCGGCCTCAGCCCTCCCCCTTGCACGCTCCCTGCCCCCCTCCTGGGCCGAGGCCCCATCCGGAGCTCCCAGCCCTACCAATGACAAGCTCTGAGGACAGACGCTGTAATCTGTCCTTACACTTGGCAAGGACATCCAGCTCGTAGGAGACTCTCAACCTGTAGCCGGAACTGAACCCCAAAGTTTTCCACCTCGCCTGACAAGTATTTTTTTTATTCATTCTCTCTCCTCATTTGCTAACCCAAGTCTTCTTCTCCGGCGCACCCTAAATGCCCCCCTCTTCCAGGAAGCTTCTCCGGATGACCCCCACCGGCATTCGGGCCACACCCCATAGCATCTCAGCCTTACCTGACGCTCCTCTCCCAAGAGTATGCTCCCTCCCCAGCTGGCCCGCTTGTTCCTTCTCAAGGCAGTTAGTGGTTAGTGTTCGTGGTCCTCGTCCTACGAGTTCCCAGCCCTGCCCTTCCCCCTCCAGCTGCGGGGTGAGGACCGTGCCTCGGGCCCGTGATGGCACCACCCCGCACGCGTATTTGCTGTGACAGGTGCGCGGCCACGGTTGTTAAGGGCCCGCGTTGAACTGCCGACTTGTGTGTTTTATGTTATTTTTGTCCGCGAGCAAAGGTGTGTGCTCCCTTTGCCTTTGTAGGTGTTTCTCTGCACTCTCTGTGTCCCACTTTGGACGACAGCCCCGAGATCCCTTCCCGCTTTGATGTTCGGCGAGTCTGCCTCTGTGGGTTCACCGGGGGCAGCAACTACATCTATTTCTTCCCTCACGGCTCAGCACAGCAGAGGCTCGGAAAAAGCACGCCGGACGGAAGCCTCCCTAGCCTGTGCTGCGCCCCGTTCCCTCTCAGGGCAGGCAGGAGTCCGGTGGCTAAACCGGCGGACTCATCGGCCGGCTCTGCTGTGCAGCCCGGGGCCGTGTGCTTTCCATCTCTGAACCTCAGTGTGCTCATCTGTGAAATGGCGATGACATTAGTGTTTCCTCACAGACAGTGAGCCCCAGGTAAGTTTTGGGCATCATTCTGATGATTTGTTTTCGCCCCATCCTTCCATCCTCCTTATTTCAGTTGTGGATGTCTCACACTTTTTGATTTGGGGTCTCCACGGTGTCATGAGCCCCAAGGAGCCCGAGGACTGGGGCGCTGGCGTGGCAGGCCCGAGGAAGCGGGGTGGGAAGGCACCCTCAGGCTCTGAGATCTCCTGGAAGAAACGGCCGTGAAGCAGGGTGGAGGGAGGGGGAGGGTCAGGCCGCGAGGAGCCCCACTGGGCCGGGGGCACGGGTGGTGGAACATTCCACCGCAGACCCAAACCCCGGCCCCAGAGCGCGTGGATGTGTGGGTCCGAGCAGGTTCTAACCGGCATGGCCGAGCATGGGCAGCCCTGGGAGGGTGTGCGCAGGGGACTGTGAGCGTGGTTGTGGCCCCAGACCCACTTCTGCTCCAATTAGGTGACCCTGGCCGGGCCTCCTGCTCTGGGCCTCAGTCAACCCGACTGTACAAAAGCGCCCCTCCCCTGGCCTTGGTTTTATTACGGCGGAATCCACCCGGCCTAGCCACCCAGAAAACGAACCTGATCACCGCATGTCAAGTCACTTTTTAAGCCTCGGTTATTTAAGTCAAATAGGTTCTCCGTTACTGGAAGGTGACCACCGTCCGCGAGCCCTCGTGGCTCCCGGCACAGCCGGACCTCCCCAGGCAGACCCCGGCCCTGTCACCCACTCGCCACCAGCCAGAGGGGCCGAGCATTTCTCGGGGTGGAGCCGGGCGCCCAGGCTGGCATCGCACACACAGCAGGCACTCGGCGGGTACTCAGCGGGCACACGGTGGGCACTTGGCGGACACTTGGCTGGCACTCGGCAGGCACACGGCGGAGATTTCTTCAGCGAGTCAACAAGCAGGTGCTCGGCCCTCCCACTCCTGTCTGCGCGGCTACCCTCCTCTCTGCGGCTTGCAGCCATCGGCCGGTTCCCCTCTCTGGAGTCACGTAAAATGAGTCTACTTCTCCCCGACAGAGCTCCAAGAGTTCGGGCGCCCCGGAGTCTCCTCTGCGAGGGACCGCACCGCTCGGTGGCTCTCCCCAGGCACTGAGCCCCGCGGCGGCGGTGAGTTCTCCGCGGGCTCAGCTCCCGCTCCACCTCTGCTCCGGTCCCAGCGAATCCTTCCAGAACAGCTGCCTCTGGGGTTCTCCTCCCGTTCTCCCGGGGACTCACGCCACAGCGTCCCTGCTCAAGGTCACCAAGGACCTCCGGGGGCTACGTCCAACATCCATCCTCCGTTCGCACCTTGCTCGATGGGGCGGCAGCGCTGGGTACAGCAGACCGCAGCTCCCAGGACTCGCGGGCCTGGCGCTCTCTCGGTCCTCCCTCCCCGCCGCCCCATCCCCAGCCCCCTGCTAGCTGCCCGCCCAGGTCCTGTCCCGCCCCGGTCCTGTCCGGCCATCTTCCCCGCAGCGAGGTCACTGGGTTCCCACACCCCTCCCCCGGCCGGCTCAGACCCCTCCCTCAAGCTCTGGCCGTACCCCCCGATCGGCTTAGCTCCCAGCCGCCCCTGGGGGTCCGATGGGCATCTCACACTTCTCTCCAAAACGGAACTCCTGATCTTCCTCCCCTAAACCTGCTCCTCTCAGCAAACAACAACCTCTACTCAACACAGCAGCCAGACTGACCCTGCCGACCCAGAAATTACATCACGCTTCTCCGCTCAGAACCTACCCCTCGCCGCCCGGCTCATTCAAAGTGAAGACCCAAGTCCTCGTGATGCCTTCAAGGTTCTTGTCCCATGATAACTTGTCTGGTCCTCGTCCTGCGACAGAGGCCGCAAACCCTGGGGACTCCCTCAATGAGAAGAGTATCTTTGGGCTGCTGGACCGCAGCTGGGTTCGTGCTAAGGAAGTGACTCTGGACGGGGGCTGGTCCTGCCAGTAGATGAGCCCTGGGGCTGGTGGGCTGCGGCTCGGGGCCACGGGTACCAGCCCGACCTGCTGGCCTCGGGGGGGAGGAGGAGGAGGGCTCGGGGGGTTCCACCACGGGCCAGCGATCCACTCACGAAGCCCCAATAAACGCTGGATGCTGCGGAGGGCCTCCTGGTTGGTGACCCCCTCCGCGTGCGGGGAGGGCGACGGCCTGAATCCCCAGGGAGAGGATGTGGAGGGAGCTCCTCTCCTCCTCTGCTTGGTCCTGACTTGTCTCCTTTCCAGGGAGGTTCTGCGAGCCGCTCACAGAACCTGAGGGGGCTGCAGTCAGAAGCGTGGTGCCTGGGGACTCGCACACTCGTTGGGGCCGTGCCCTCCGCCTGCGGAGTGTGCACTAACATGGGACTGCAGAGCAGTGTACGCGGCCCCTCGTGATTACACATGCACGTGCCCGTGTGCACACGCGCACACCCACGCCTTGCTCCTACCGCTGTTCCCTTGCTCACTTCACTACATTCGTACTGGATTTTCCTCAAACGCAGCAGAAGCCCGTGGATCTCAGGACCTTTGCACTTGCTGTTCCTTGGGCCTGGAACGCTTCCCCGGCTGTGCCTGCTCCCTCCCCTCCTGATTCGGACCTCATCTCAAGGACCACCTGCTGAGGGATTCTTCCCGAACCAGCCACTGCTCCCTGACGTCCCACGTTCCCTTTCTCCTGTTTTATTATTCCTCCGATGCACACCCATCTCCAGCTTACCTTATGTCTTACTTATTAATTCATTCCTGGTCTCCTTCCCCGACACGAGCCTCATAAGATCCGTAAGGGTAGAAAGAGCCACACATACACCCATCCCGTCCTGCTCGTTGCTGTCAGCTCGGCACTGAAAGAGCACCTGGTACTTCAAAAACACGGGCCGCACGAAATGAGTGTTAGGACTTCTGGAAGCTTTACCGCTGTCCTCCTCTGGGGACGTCCAGCGGGTCCACTCCCCACGAGAGCGGGAGTCTGCCGAGGACGGATGCCGTCCGGCTCGGCCTTCCAGGACGGCGCAGTGGGCCGCCCCCGCCCCCACCGAGGATCTCCCACACAGCGTGGGAGGCACGCAGTGGGTTCGCCTCCCGCCGGGCCACTTGGTCTCAGCCGCCCCTCGCGAAACGCCTCGTCCACAGGGCGGCCCGCAGGCCTTGCAGACAGCGTGCGGTCGGAAGGGCAGGGTCCCGTGCGTCCCCCACTCTGTGCTCCCAGCAGGGCGCACGGGAGCACCAGGCCCAGGTCCCGTCCACACCTGCCGAACGCATGAATGTCCCACCGAACCCTCCACACGCCCCCTCACGAGGCACGTCACCAGCCTGGCTCCACTGACGGCAACGGGGAGGGTGACAGAAACCAAGTCATTTGCCTCCCGTCGGAAAGCCTGCACGTCACAGCGCTACGGCGGGAAAGTAAGACTAAAGTCGGGGTCTTCCGGCATCGAAGAGCACGACCCTGACCTCGGAGCCGCACTGCCTCACCGGCAACACAGGTGTGGCCCAGCGAGCCACCCCTCTGCGCCCCCGTCTCTTCCTCTAGGAGACGCACCTGCCGAGACCAGACGGGGACAGGTCGGCGCTTAGCACTCTGCAGGCTGTGTCAGTGGCCGTGGTCAGTAAAGCGACCGAGAGCTGCGTGAGCCCTCACCGGGGCTCCATTCACCTGAACCGAGTGAGGACTGCACCCTCCCGCCCTGGGGAGGGGTCCACGGTGTCCACACAGGAACTGCCACCAGCCCACAGGCACGGGGCACCGCACGGCGGGTCCCGGCGGGAGCTCGGGGGCGCAGGCCAGGAGGCTGGCCCGGGGTCCCGAGGCTCACAGCCCCCTCCCCGGCCTCCTCCGTGCGTCTCCAGGAGGCACACATGCTGCTCTGTGTCCTCCTCTCCCCAGGAGGACAGAGGCCTCCCCACCGCGGCCCCTGGAGCTTCACTGTGATCAGGTGCCCGGGCTCCGGGAAGGTGGCGGAGGAACGTGGCGGTAGGCAGAGAGAAACGGCAGGAGCCCTGTCCGACGTCCCAAAGCTGCCCCCTCGGGTCCCCTGAACTGTCAGTGTTCCCAGACACGGAGGCCTTTATCCCCTGAAAGGGAGCAGCCAGGCAGAAAGACAAAGACCATATCTGATCCCGGCTGGGGCGAGGCTGCAGGGTGGGGGCGGGGAGTGCAGAGGGGCCCAGCCAGGCTGGAGGGAAACGGGAGCAGGACGCAGGACGCAGGACGGGGTGGCCTGGATCCGCGTGCCGTCCTCCCCGGTGAGAGGACAGGCGCCGGCTGGCGTCCTGCGTGTGCCTCATGTTTGTTTGCAAGGAGCCGCCACGCACTCCCCCCACCGTGGATGTGAAGGCCCGCTCTGCACGCAGCCCCAGCCCCTCCACCGTCCACCTGCCCACGGCGGGTGCGTGGCGGCCCGCCAGGACGAACGTCAGTCCCTTCCAGGACAGGCACGCACGGAGCCCGGGCACGGCCTGTTGGGAAGTGTGAGCGCACAGACCCGGCCCCAGGTGGAGGTGAGGGTCCGACGAGGTTGTGTGTGCAGGTCAAGTCAGGGCAGGGCCTGGCCCTCGGGGAGCAGGGAAGAGCCCAGACGCCTGTCCCAGCCGGCGGCAGTGTCCCCCGGCCAGACCCTTGGCCCGTATCACCCCTGCTCAGGGCTGGACCACCATTCCTGGCCCTGGCGAGCCCAGCGCCTTCCTGGCGGGTGTCCCCTAGAGGGCCTGGATCCCCTTCTCCCCTCAATCTTTATCTGAAATCGATGGTCAGTTCCAACTCCAAAATACTTCCTGGGGCTCCCCTGGCTCTAACTTGTCTTCTGGCCCCTGGACAATTTCAGCACCAGGACCACCTGCTGTACTGCTGCATTGTCGCCGCGAGCGATGGCCCCGGGTGCGGACGCAGGGCAGCCCTGTCCACGGCCTCTCGCCCACTGCCCCTCCTCGGGCTCCCTCGGGCCGTGCGTCCCTCCAGAGCGCTGACCACCCCCGCTGTGTTCTCAAAGTACCATCCCCCTGGGGGACCCTCCTTAACTCATCTTTGCAGAGTGCCGGGCGCAGAGGAGCTCTCCCTAGACGTTTGTTGAATGACTGATGGCCTGTAGCCTCCCCCCTCCCCCGCCCCGCTGTCTATCCCCTCCTCCTCACCTGCTTCCTGGCCTCCATGCGGCTCCCTGAGTTATTATCCCAAAACACAAAATCGATTCCATCGCTTACTGCCTAAAAACCCCAATCATGGGGTCACCGGGGGGGCTCAGTTGGTTGAATGTCTGACTTCGGCTCAGATCGTGGTCCCAGCGTTGGGGGATGGGGTCCCGTTTCGGGCTCCCTGCTCAGCAGGGAATCTGCTTCTCCCTCTTCCTCTCCCTCTGCTCCCTCCCCTGCTTGTGCTCTCTCTCCCTCTCTCAAATAAATAAAATCTTTAAAAAAAATCCATCATGTCTCTGCTGTTTACAGTAAAATTCCAAATCTTTAGCTGGAGCCCCAAGGCTCTTCTTCATCAGGTTCCTGCCCCACCCCCAGCACAAGGGAACCCTCCTCCTCCTCCCCTGAATAGGCCGGGCCTTCTCCTTAGGAGGCTAAGGGAGTGACCGTCCCCTCCACCCTCACCTGGTCCCCGGCTCACCACCTCCACTGTGAAGCCCTCCAGGCAGCGAGCCACCCTGTTCCACTCTCCCAGGCGAGGGAAGAGGGACCCCTCTTGACAGGGTGCTGGCAACGCATTCTCTAGTTTGATCCCTCCTCACTACAGCGTTAGAAGACAGACATTTCCCTTCCACCAACCAGGGGTCAAGGAGGTCCCCCAACCAGTAGGAGCGGGAGTCGGGATGTGAACCGCGTCTGTCTGACCCCGGAGCCCCTGGCCTTGGCCCTCTGCCTCGCTGCCTCCTCCTTCTCTTGGGAGCCTCCTTGCTGGGCCTCGCGGCTGGCACGCGTCTGCTCCCTCGGGCTCCCAGAAGGCCCAGGATAAAGGCGGCTCATCGAGCAAACACGGGTGGACGAGCGGCCACGCCGGGGGTGACGTCGCTCCGGCAGGAGCCGCGGGCGGAGGGCGCCCTCCTGGGACGCCCGGTCTCCCGCTCCGCGCGGGACGGCCCCTGTGGCGCCGGCTGCCTCCTCTCCTCGGAGCTCTCGCTTCACACGCAGGAAAACGGCCCTCGAGGAGACGGCACGGTTGCCAAAAAACAAAGCACCAAACACATCAAAACAAACCAAAAAACATAACAACAATGCCCACAGGTGACAAGCGCGGCTCCCTATAAAGATCGAGACAGACACCTCCCTTGTCTCCCGGGACGCCCCCCTGAGACCAGCACTCCGCACAGGTAGCGACACCGGGCCACTCGGAGAGAAGAGCCTGGAGGTAGAAGATCCATACTCGGACCGACCGGATTTACATCACAGGCCCCTTGGGAGACCCAAAGGGGGGGAGGCCAGGGGAACAATGCTCAGGCCCAACCCCCGCTCAGGCCCATCCCGAACCCCCGTGGTCAAGGGCAATCTGCTCGCTGGGAAGAAGACCGGCCGGTGCGGGGCGCGGGCCGCGAGGCTCTCGGCATGTGCTGGTGACGTGAGTGCACGCTCCTCGTCCTGGCCGGGCCACCCCACCCGCCCAGCCTCCTCCCGCCTCCAGCCCCAGCCCTCGCGGCTCTCGTGTCCTCCGACCCACGTCTCCGGCCGATACCAATTGTTTCCTCCGCTGGCCAACTGGTGGGAACGAGGGGCACCCAGCAATGTTACTATTGGCGATTTGATGCAGAAAAATGAAACAGGGACAGAGCTGCAGGCCTAGGAAAGGGAAGCCTACTTCCCCGTGATTTTCCCTTCCAATGCTGGGCACTCAGGGCCCTTCTTCACGGACAATCCTACTGCAAGCAAGACACAGACGTCGTCAGCAACGTCCAGGCATTCGTGACGCAAGGCCGGGCAGGCTGGGCCCGGGGAGAGGAATGGCAGAGCCTCCGTC
>JAPYYM010001333.1:0-13587 GCA_028534135.1 Potos flavus | reverse complement strand
GGAGGTCCCTTCTTTAAAAATTGAGAAAGGAATGTCTAGGGAAAGGCAGACAGTAAATGCCTAGCAGATGGTTTTATTATTAATCCTATTTTGTAGATACGGAATCTGAGGTCCAAAGAGGTTACCAGCCAACTCACGGCAGGTGCAGCTGGGATTTAAAACTCACGGCAGGTGCAGCTGGGATTTAAAACAAATGGCGTAGTTCCAGGGTTTGTACTCACTTGTTTTGCTGTAAAAAATATATTGGATTCTGGGGCACCTGGGTGGCTCAGTGGGTTAAAGCCTCTGCCTTAGGCTCAGGTCATGATCTCAGGGTCCTGGGATCGAGCCCCACATCAGGCTCTCTGCTCAGCAGGGAGCCTGCTTCCCCCTCTCGCTGCCTGCCTCTCTGCCTACTTGTGATCTCTCTCTGTCAAATAAATAAATAAAATATTTAAAAAAAAATATATTGGATTCAAATTTCAGCCCACCCTCCCTACTGCACAACCCCTCCAAATACACTTACATACACAAACACACACAGACACTCACACACTTCACTGATACAGTAAATTTTTAAATGGAAAATTTCCATTACATGAAAAATTATTTTCTAATTTTTAAAAGTTTAAAAAATTTTTTAAAAATTTAAAAACTTTTTAAAAAATTAATTTTTAAATTGAAAATTAAAAATACTGAGTCACTTTAATAAAAAAAAATCTTTAAGGGCGCCTGGGTGGCTCAGTGGGTTAAAGCCTCTGCCTTCAGCTCGGGTCATGATCTCAGGGTCCTGGGATCGAGCCCCGCATCGGGCTCTCTGCTCAGCGGGGACCCTGCTTCCCCCCCGCCTCTCTCTCTGCCTGCCTCTCTGCCTACTTGTGATCTCTCTCTGTCAAATGAAAAAAAAAAAAAAAAAAAAAAAAACAATACTGAGTCACTTAATTTAAGCCAGATTGATGCTAGAAAAGCAGAAACAAAGATACTTTAAACACGGCCATAACCAACAATAAATGGAAATACATGTGTCATAAATTGTTATAGAACCTATAGTCAAACAATATGTTAGTTATAGTGGGAATGCAAAGGAGAGAATTCTTGGCTCTCCCATTAGTGTCGGCAAAGTCTTCATAGAGAAGGCAAGGCTCTCAATTTTGTTTTGTTTTTTATAAGATTTATTGATTCATTAGAGAGAGAGAGAAAAAAAGAGAGAGCACAAACAGGAGGGGCAGCGGGAGAGAATCCCAAGCAGATTCACCCTGAGCGTGGTGCCCGTTGGGGGCCACATCTCACAACGGTGAGATCGAGACCCGAGCAGAAACCACCAGTCGGTCACTTGACTGTGCTATCCCGTCACCCCCAAAAGGCTCTCAATTTTGAAAGATGACCAACTAAGCATTGAAAACAGGTATTGGAGAGTACCTGGTAAATAATAATTTCATGTGAAATTGGACTATTAATGTAAAGTTTGGCAAAGTGGTTCTCTCAGAACAATTGCTTTGTGTGGTATTTTAAAAAGGCCTTATCTAGATAGACTAGGCAAATACTTACCTAAATAGGGTAAACGAAGAAACACAATTTGGGATTTTTCTTCATTGTTTTTCTAAGTCATCATAGTATATCTCAGAGTTGTTTCTTTGCTAATGGTACTTGTAATTTTTCAAGCTGGTGACAGAATGTAAAGTTTGTTTTGAAAAATATTGTAATATCCTTTTGTAGGTAGCATTTCTTAGGGCAAAACTTTCCAAAACGAAACAAACAAAACAAAAAACTTTTGGATGGTGCTGATTCTGGGCCCCTGGTCATCTGGCGTACAAGAAATGTGAAGTTCAGCATGTGATCATTTTCGCACAATGGTCACTCCAGAATGTTTGCTACATTTCATTTTAATACAATTCTTCTTTTGCTTGCTTTCTAAACCAGATGACCTCATTGTTCTGCCCATTTCAACTCTTTAGAGGTCTTTTAAATCTTGCCTAATTTCAGCAAATTACTCACCTGGGTAACTAGTCACTTTTCAATCTACAAACAAATCCATTTCTGAGAAATCTTGCTCTTGGGAGTCAAGCATGCATTCCTTCATTAAGGGAAATGTGATATTAGTTTTAAGTGGGCTTTCTTCTATCCTTTGTTGGAAGATAAATATAAAAAAGAAAGGTGCCGGCATCTCCCTTGGTTCTCAAAGTGTTTTGGTTCAATCAACAGCTGTAGCTGTGGGAGAAGGGACTCTGGAAAACAATAAAAATAACAAAATGAAAAACACAAAAGGAATAATATTAAAAACAACAACAACAAAAACCTCACTGGCTCTTTTCCACTTTCCCATGCAGGATCTTAGCCTTTGCAGAGTCTCAGCTTTTCTAGGAGTTCTCAGGGGATTTCTCATATGAGCTTGTGAACAATCTTCTCTTTAAGATGGTACCATTGCTCTGTTAATAGGCATTCACTGGGTAGCACTTTGCTGAGGGCCCTCCTGTAGTTGGAGCTCTACACCTGCACCACTCCACACCTGTACAGTACGTGGTTGTGCTATGTGGGAAAATACCCTGTCCCATTAATATTATGTCCCATAAGGTGTTCCAGATCAGCAATTATGATGTCCCAGTTTCCCACAGTTCTTGTTGAAAAAAAATTTTTAAATGGAAAAATAAACTTCTAGTAGTTTATAATGTTCTTGCACATAGATGTTCACACTTTATCCCATAACAAGGGGATGAAACAGGTATTATTATTCTCATTTTGCATATGAAGAATCTGACCAATGTGAATGTCAGAGTACCAGCCCTTTCTGCTGTTCTGGGTGTTCCCTGAAACACCATTTTCCGCAGTGGAAAACAGTCCCAAAGTTCGGGATAGATTTTTGCAAAATCCAAAATGCTAACCTCTAACTTCAGAAAAAGCAGTCACTTGTCAAGATGTTGGCAAACCAGTAAAGTTATTTATTACTCTATCATGTGAACATAAGGACTCTGCTGACTGATTGCTGGTACCAGTGTTTTTACTGAGGTCCTTGTTCATTATCATAGTTCCCTATTTCTGAGGCCAGTTGATATCTGTAATCTTAGAACATATTTTTATAGTCTTTATATGTTGCACATCTAAATGAATCTATACATGTATGTAGAACTTATGTAAGACTTTAAATAGAACTTTAAAAAAAAACAGTTACTTGAACTAGCCATACCATAACAAGATAGATGCAGTTTTAAAGTAGATATACCTACACAAATCATGGAGATTGAGGTATAAAAATATGTTTATATTCAAACATTTAGAAATACATCTATGTACTGACAGATTTCCCATCTACATAGAACGATAGAGTTTTTAAACAATTAGCCACTGCTAGTTGACATGGATTCATTCTTATTTTTCGTCTTTACTACCTTTGAGTATAAGAATACTGTTTTCATTTTGTAAATGTGAAAAGGGAGGTCCACTTAGATGAAATGATAGACAGCTGACGTGGAACTGAGATTGTAATCCAGGCCTTTGCATGCCACACGTCATGGTTATTTTACAGCATCTAAATGATTTCTAAAGTTTTCTAGACCTTCACATCTTATAATTCTATTCCTTTAATTAACAAATATTTATTGAGTATCATCTGTGCTCCAGGTATTGCACTGGGTTTTGGAGATAGAATTTCTTGCTCTCATGGAGTTTAATTTGAAGTGGAATTGAGGAAGAATAAAATGGGGGAGACAGAAACAAGCAATAAAAGTAAATAAATAAATAAATTCAAATGATACATTCAGAGAGAAATGATACATGTTAAAGTGTATTATTATAAATAATTTTATGGAGAAAAATGGCACATTTTAAAGTGTACTCTCATAAAGCATTATGGAGGTGATAGGGATGTAATTTCCTATAGTTTAGTGAGTAAAAAATGAATAATAAAAGATGAGGTCTGAGCATAGCCTGGGTCATATCTTTTGGGTCTTGTAGGTCATAGTAAAAAGTTTGGATTTTTTTTTCTAAATGTGGTTGGGGAGTTTTAGGGGAATGCTATCATCTAATTTAGATTTTAATAGATTAGTTTGATTATTATGTAAAAATAAATCAGAAAGGGCAGAACTAATGCAGATACATCTTTCAGGAATCTATTATGTCATTCGGACAACCAAAGATAGTGGTTTGCACTAAGATAATAGCAGTGGCTATACATTCTTTATAATCCCAGAAGTTTCTGTATTATCCTTTTTTCCTAGAAAATTCAAGTACAGAGAAGTTGGCCTCTTTATGGCTCTGATGAAGTCATTCCATCAAAATCTGTTGCCAACTTCTGATTCTTGAGCTGAGCATGAAGGAACACACAAGTGCCTCTGGGCTGCCTTTGTTCAGTCTGTTCCCTCCTGACAGCCCTCTTCAACCCCACTCACATATATGGAAGATGGGTTTCTCTCTGCATCCCCCAAGGAAGTTCTTTTGATTTTCTTATATCTTTGCCTGTGCTAATTTTTGAGTTATTTACTTTCAAATTCTGACAGATACAGAGTGGGAAAGAAAGATGAGAGCTGCATGTCGAAATGGTAAAAGTGAAAGGGAGTTGGAAATACATAACACGGTCATAGATCAGAGGAAGAGTCTGGCAGAGTGGGGAAAACTGAAGATTATTCAAACATCCCTTCTGTCTTTTGTTTGCTTTGATTCAAATACAATTTTCTGGCATTCATTTACAGCTGATTAGGACATAGGGGGGACAAGCCATACATAGGTGATTTCAACAGGCATCAATGTTTGACCATGGGATCAACAATTGAGAACACAACTCCATAACCTCAATTAATAGATGAAAACAAAGAACGGTCAGGACTGGAGGAGCTAGAGGGCCTGGAAGGTTATTGGGACAAACACTTAACTTGACCAGTAGCTTGACCCCTATGGTGTACCTGAATGCCCATTAACACACAATTGATCCCTAAATCTGTTGTTTGTGGATATCACCCTGGACTTACCTAGCTTGTTTCAGATCTTTGTTTAATTTTCTCTATCCTTTTTACATTACTTCGTGTTAATCCTTCAACTAAAGTCCTCTTCAAGGACTCTGGATTTAAATTATCATTGGCTTTTCCTACCTTGAGGAATCTTAATTTGTATTCCTGCCAGAGCAGACTCTCTCCAGATCAGATTCCTCTTATCTATAACTGATCAGCATTCTTGTTTGCCCCCCTAATCCCTCCTTATTCAGGGAGAAAATGGGATTCAGATATTGGGATGTAGGCACAAAAGAAAGAAAATAAAAAGGAAAAAGGAAAAAGAAAAAAACCCACATAGCTTATTTTTTGAACTAGCTTTAGGAAGGATATTTTTCAAAGAGAACATGGTGAATCTAATCACTAAAGTTGAGGCATAAGATCAGAAAATGAGTATGCTTCGGGCTAAACTAGCTCTGAATGATCTCTTTCACAGATAGAGCAAAGAACTGGTTATAAAATTAGAATAGGGATTAAACTTGTATCTGGAATTACTTGGTGGTCCCTGTGGAGAGTTGGACAATTTAGAAGGTAGGAAACAAAACAAGTTAGTTTAGCCAGACTTGTGTGTAGCTGCCTTAAATTCCTCCACAGGAGGGTATGTGGTCTTGGGAAGGCAAATAACACAAACTCTCATCAAAGGTACTGGTTTAGGGAAATTTTTTAAAAATATTTTTTTTTTATTTTTATTTTTTAGAGATTTTATTTATTTATTTAACAGAGAGAGAGAGATCACAAGTAGGCAGAGAGGCAGGCAGAGAGAGAGGAGGAAGCAGGCTCCCTGCTGAGCAGAGAGCCCAATGCGGCTCAATCCCAGGACCCTGAAACCATGACCTGAGCAGAAGGCAGAGGCTTTAGCCCACTGAGCCACCCAGGCACCCCTAAAAATATTTTTTAGTATCTATCTGTTGTAGTACTATTTAAATTTATAATGAAGGGACAATGCAACAATAAAACATTAACTGGTAATTTCAAATAATCATTTAAAATACTCCCAATTTTAGAACTTAAACACATTTTTTTCTTTTCAGTTATTTTTGTCTTTTTTATGTAGTAACAGAATGGTCTGGGTATAGCTTTGTGCACTGTTTTGTTTTTCTGTGTGTGTGTATGCACATGAAAATGAGAAAGGGAGAGAGAGTCTATATGTGTGTGTGTTAGTATTCTGCCTTTTCATTAAGCATGTTGGCATAGATTTTTTTTCTTTCTCTTAAAGCTATATAATCTTCATATGCGTGTTAATTTTCTGTATTTCCATAACAAAGTACTACAAATTTAGGGCTTCTCATCACATAGATTTATCATTTCACAGATCTGTAGCTCACAAATCCAGAGCTGGGTTGATTCCTCAGCTCTAGGTCTCATGGGGTTGAAATCAAGGTGATTGGCAAGGGCTGTATTCCTCACTGGAGAGTCTGTGGAAGAATCCTCATCCAAACTTTCAGATTATTGGCTGAAATCAGTACCTTTCAATTTAAGGACTGAGTCCTGCAGTCCTTGCTGACTACCACTGGGGGGCCATCCTTAGTTCCTAGAGACTTCTCTCTGGTCCTTGCTTGGAGCTCCCTGGATCTTAGAAGCAGCAATAGCTTATCAGTCCTTTTCACACATGCAATCTCTCTTATTTTCTCCTTTGCTACAAATCTTCTGCTTCTTCTGCTCCCACCATCTCTCTCACTTTAGCTAGAGGGTGTCCTCTAATTTTAAAGGCTCATATGATTAGGTTTGGTCCACCCAGGTAATACAAAATAATCTCCCTATGTTAAACTCTGCGACCTTATTTACATATGCAAAATCCATTTTGCCATGTAAGGCAACATTATTCACTGGTTTCACTGACTAGGGTGTTGACATCTTTGGGGGACTATTATTTATCCAATCACAGTACATATCATCTATAATAATTTCACCATTTTGATGTACCATAATGTTAGTGAACATTTTCTGAGGATGTATATTCATATTTATTTTTGTATTTTGCAATTACAATGATACCTTCTTACCTAGAGCTCTTTGGTTATTTCCTTTAATCAAATACAAGGAATAGTATCACTGCATTGTGGGTGAGTTACTTTTCAGCTTATTGCCTTTTCAGCTTCCTGTTATACAGATCTTCCTTGACTTATGATGGGGTCAGATCCCAACAAACCCATCATAAGTTGAAAATATGATTAAGTTGAAATGCATTTAATACACCTAACCTACTGAACATCATAGCTTAGCCTAGCCTACCTTAAAAGGGCTCAGAACACTTACATTAGTCCACAGCTGAGCAAAATCCTCTAACACAAAACCAATTTAAAACAGAGTTGAATATTTCATGTAATTGATTGAAGACTGTACTGAAAGTGGCAAACAGAATGGTAGTATGGGTATGGAATAGTTGCAAGCATATTAGTTTTTCACCCTCGCAATCATAGGAGGTATTGTTCACCGTTGCTGCCCAGCTACATGAGAGAGTATCATACCACAAATTGCTAGCCCAGGAAAGACCAACATTTAAAATCTGAGGTACAGTTTCGACTGAATGTATATTGCTTTCACAGCATTGTAAACTTGAAAAATCGTGGGTTGAAACATCGTAAGTCAGGGATAACCTGTATGAAGTTAGAATAGGTTTATACCAGTTTATAAAGCTCAGTCCTAAGTTTAAACATTTATAGATATATATTTCAAGTCTAAAATTTCTAGAGAATATTAACATTTTGTCACACATATATTACAATTACTGTGGACCTCCTTTCTATGTGAAGTGTCTTTAATATTATTTTCTTAAATGTCTTTTGGCATCTTGATGCTTTATATAAGGAAATGATCATTTCATCTGTCATATGTAGAGAAAATGTTTTTCTATACAGGCTGTTACTCTCTTTTAGCTTAATATTTTTCAATGTTGATAATATTTTTTAACATTTAATTTGTCATGTTTTCCTTGGATATTGTTCTTTTTGATTCAAATGTGAGAAAGTTACCATTTCTTCACAGATCCTATCAATTTTTTTAGCTCTTCAAATCATCTCATACTGATGTAGATATAATATTTTGATCTATCTTTCAAGGACTGATTTGTGTCCCGGGCATTTTTCAACAGAGGGCAGCATTTTGCATTTGTTCTGCTTTGCGGATGCACATTTCAACCATAGAACACCAAATGTTCTGAAATCTTGCTCAGCGCACACAGTGAATCAAGAGAACAACATGTACAAGTGCATTTCTATGGAAACAAAGATCTATTTTCTTATCACAGCTTCTGAGAGATTCTTAAATATTACTTAACATGCAATGAATGCTCTTTAAATCAATAATTGTGGTAAAAACAATAAAGAAACAGTGCATGTTAGGAAAAAAAAATGAGTCAGCTTTAGAAGAAGGCAGCAGTGATAGAAGGTTTTATCCAAAGCTGTAGTATAATTGAATATGACTGAACAACTAAGGCAATTAGGCTTGAATTTGCTGTAGGCAATGTAACCAATTTTGAGCAAGAATTGCAACTAAAGCTCTATTCTCTGTATGACTAAATAAAAAAAATTTTTGCATTAAGTTTTTAATTATCTTTATGGTAAATCTGGAATCCTTTGCATGACCCACAAAGCCTTTTATATTCTAGCCTGAGACCTCTAAATACAAGCAAATGTTCTCTATTTTCCGGTAGAGTCAGTGTTTCCCACCTTCATGTATCTATACTGTTTTTCTGTCTGTACATTACTTTCTTGTTAGCTTTTCCAGGCTCTGTCTTTGTCTTATTATCTTTACACATTGGACTTTGAGAACACCAGAAAGCACAATATAGGCACTTATTAAATAGGGAATGGAGTGACACTGATTAGCTTGGTATTATTTTTTTCCTAACATTTCTAGTATTTGCCTAGATACATAGATATAGATATAGATGATATAGATATAGATGTAATAGGTAGATAATAGATAGACAGGTGTGTGTATCTAAGCCCTGACTGTCTCATTTCAATAAAAATCATTTCAGTAAATAATGTGTCTTTTTCTTTAGGGATCTTATGGAACTTAATCAGATGTTTTTGTATGGTTTTTTTTTTTAATTGTTGATTGAAATATATCAATGGGATTAGAAATTAGTAATTCCATTAGACATCTAAAGTTTAACATGCATCCATTCCTGATTTCTAAATGCATCACAGCTTTGGGGCCACTAAGACTGGAAGCCATAAAAGAGGTCAGAACTTTATATTTTCATGTCTCAATTGCCGAGATTGAGATGAAAGGAAAGATAATGCTGTGTACTGCATACTTCTGCAAGATGGCATAAGTGAGTGGAAAGTCATAGTCTTTTGAAATGCTCATGGGGTGACAAAAGGTCTGATTTTTGGTCTAGCCTCCATAAAGCACAGGTAAGAAACTTATGGAATCACTCTTGAAGCCCCTATGCAAGGTAAATATTCCAACTGTTGTTGCTCAGTGCTGAAACATTTCAAGAGTGAGCACAAAGTGCTTATACTCAGTAAACTGACTACTTATTGAATGCTTCCCATGAGCCAAGGATGCTGCTAGGCACATGGAATACAGTAATAGATAAGCTAATGTATTTGTCTAGTAGGGCCAGAGTTTTGGAATAAAATTGTGCATTAAAAAGTTCTTTCCTTTTAGATGACTAGAGATCCTAAGCAAGTTGTGGCTATAATGTTCTTCCTTCATCTTCACTTGTCAAAATTCTTTAAGCCTCATCTCCAAGATTATCTTCTTAACCTAAATTACCTCTAGTAAATTGTATACTTCAAATATTCCTTCTGGACTCCAGTGAGAAATTGCAATGCGAATCACCTAAAGGAAACTGCCTGGAAGGCAGAGCCTGTCTCTTACTCATCATTTGTTCCTGGCGCCAGGCCTGGCACAAAGTGTGGAACTGTAGGATGAATAAATGAGCAGATACAAGAATGAATGAATGAATCAATGAATGAATGAATGAGTGAGTGAATGAAGAGTAATTTGTGAACATATATTTGCTTTTCTATTATAAAATATTTCAAACAGTTCGAGAATGTATTCCCACCCCCAAACTAAAAAATGTAAATATTTTCCACCATCATTTATAAATTTTTTAATAGAAATAAAATATTACATATTGGGCCTTCTTAGTATCTCTCCCTGATCTCATTTCCCCTTCTCTGTCCTCAAAAGCAAACATATTCTTGAAGTTGATGTTTAAGATTCTTTCCCATATTTTTATATTTCAACTTCTAATGTACAGTTCCCTAAACAATGTACAATATTATTTTAATTTTATTAAACATCACTGGTGATATAGTCTATGACTTTTTTCCAACCTGAATCTTTTACTCTGCCTTATGCTTTAAAAATTATGTTAATGACTAGATAAACTTTATTATACATGCTATTTAATATCTATGAATAAAACACATTATTAATTATACTGATGGATGTTTTGGAGGAATCCAAATGGTTGCTATTATTAAAAATGGTGATTGGTCTTTTTGTGTGTCTCTGCATAAGTTCCAGAGCATCTTTAGAATTTACACAGAAAACTGGAATTTTTTATTCATTCAATATGTACATCTTCAACTTTTATAGATTCTTATATTCATTCCTACCTTACTCAACAAAGTGTAAAAACCTACATTCTCATAAGTAGTGTATGAGTTTTCCTGTTTATTCAAATCCTCATCAAACCTCAATCTATTTCATTTATCCTTTGTAATCCTTGAGCCAATTCTACACTCTTTTACTTCCTCTAGATTTATACTACATCAATATCATGTTAGTACATCTCTTGCTTCTTAAAAGGTCTTTCAAAATTAGCTTCACTACTCCCCCACACTTTCAATATTAATTTCAGGAGCAATTTATCAAATTCTCTGAGACATTCTGTAGGGAGTTGTGTCTAGAATTAGATTGTATATTTAGATTAATTATATTGGAAAGTTAGATTAATTTGTAAATATGTCTACAAAGGCTTGCAAATATTTGATAAATTTATTCCTAGATACCTTTTTTCTTATAATTATAAATGATATTTCTGGTGTTCGTCTTATCTGGTATAGCTATTGAATTTTACTAGCCTCATAAAATCAGAATAGCAGTTCTGTTTTCTATTTTCTAAAATAAATTTTTAAATATCACAGAGATTTTCTTTTGGAAGCAACAGATTCATTACTTCAATTCATTAAAGGATCATTGGTTCAGCTTTATTTTTATTATATAGCAGTTATGACATTTTTAGATTTCTGTGAAAATTATAAATTCAACTAAGTCTACAATGTTTTGTTTTAGGATTAAAAAATCTCTTTTAAATATATTTACTTTTCCTTTTAGTTTTGATATTACTATTGACTTTAACTTTTTTTTTTCCTTAGACCAGTCTACCTTTTTATAAAAATAAGAAATACTAGCTACTAGCTTTTGTTGGTTAGTTTTTGTTTTTTTTTTCAGTTTCTTCATTTTATATTACATTTTTTTCTTTTATATTTCTGTATTTGATTACTTTATTTGGATGCGTTGTTATTTTTTAATAGAAATAAAATATTACATATTGGGCCTTCTTAGTATCTCTCCCTAATTTCTTTTTTTCCCCCTCTTTATATGTCCAGAGATATATGCCCTACATTTTACTTTTGAAAAAAATTTGTCCATTGGAGGGGTTACAAATTCAGTAGAGAATGAGAGAGGGAAGGATGGGAGAAGCAGCTTCTTTATAAAATTTTAGAATGACTTCGCTTGGGGTGCCTGGGTGGCTCAGTTGGTTAAGCACCTGCCTTGGGCTCGGGTTGTGCTCCTAGGGTCCCGGGATCGAGTCTTGGGTTCAAGTCCTGCATCAAGTCCTGCATCGAGTCCCCCATTGAGATCCCTGCTCAGCAGGGAGTCTGCTTCCCTCTCTGCCCCTCCCCCCTGCTCACGCTCTTCCTTGCTCTCTCTCTCAAATGAATAAATAAAAAGATCTTAAAAAAAAAAAAAAGAATGGCTTCTCTTAAAAAGGACAGATCATGTCATTAA
The DNA here is from genome assembly GCA_028534135.1 of Potos flavus. NCBI lineage: Eukaryota > Metazoa > Chordata > Mammalia > Carnivora > Procyonidae > Potos > Potos flavus. Next base: position 1,651 of record JAPYYM010001333.1, on the reverse strand, counting down.
GATATTCTGTTCAAGGAAACCTGAGCCACTCTCTTGCATGGCAATCCACAAAGTACCTGCCATAGCAATTAGACCTCCCACCCCACAGCCAAGACCTTCTGTGGCCTCCACATTCCCAGCATGGCCCCAAGGTCCACTGCTTGCACACTTGAGGGCCTTTCTTCTGCAAGCCAGTGCCCTTCCCAGCGGACACATGCATCCCTCTTTCAAAGCCAGCCTAGCCTTCCAAAAGACTTTCTTACCTCATGCTTTTATGCAACGAGATTGTCTGTCTTCCCCAGAGTTGTTCCTATGAGCCCAGATGGGTGTCCAGGAACTCCTTTTCCAAACAGCATATGGGTGTTATTTCAATGAGAGGAACTCACCCTGGGAATGTCAGCACTTATTATTTTTTAAGATCTTATTTATTTGTTTGTTTAGGGGAAGGGGGAGGGGCAGATGGAGAGGGAGAGAGAGAATCTCCAGCAGACCCCTCACTGAGCACAGAGCTGGACACAGGACTCAAGCTCAGGAAACCTGAGATCATGACCTGAGTGGAAACCAAGGGTCGGTCGCTCAACTGACCGAGCCACCCAGGTGCCCCAATGCCAGCCCTTTTTGTTTATTAGGCATTAAAATTTGTTACTAGGCATTAAAACATGCCTAGAGGTTTAGGGGCAAATTGACTACTTCCTAGCCTCTCTTTGAGCCTCAGGGGCATCTCCAGGCCAATAGCTAGTCTGCCTGTTAAGTGAACCCAACTCCAGTCTTTCCAAGAGCCTCCTGGCCTGAGAACCTGCCTCTGGCCTAATTTAGGAAGCTGGTATGTGTCTGTCTGTTAACAGTGTGTCCTCTGGCAGCAGACTCAGCCCCAAAGGGCTCCACACTGACTGGGCAGAACCTGCTAGTGCATCTAGGTTCTTTCTTCTCCCAGAGGGCAGAGTAACCCACAGCATACCCAGCTTTTAACCTGGCTCCCAACTAGGTTAATCTTCCTCCCCATTCAACCACAAAACTTGAGAATTAGGGATAAGGAGTCCCAAAGACTTAACTAAATCTTGTTCTACTGAAACTCCTGGACTCAACAGGTCATCCGCAGCCCCTACCTCCATCACCTTTTTTATTTTTAATTATTTCTATCTTCATTGAGGTGTAATTGACAAATGAAGTTGTATATATTTAAAGTGTACAACATGATGATTTCATCTACATATATGTTGTGGAATGATTACCTCAATCAAGTAAATTAACAAGGAATCACCTAACATAGTTACTATCTGTTTGTGTGTAATGGGAACATTTAAGTTCTTTCAAGCATACAATACAATGTTATTTACTGTAGTTATCACGCTGTAGATTAGGTCTTAGAAACTTATTCATCTTATAACTGAAAGTTTGTACCCATTTACTAACATCTCTCCTATTCCTTCACTTGTAGCCCCTAGCAACCACCCTTAGAATTTCTGTCTCTATGTAAACAACAAATGTTGGAGAGGATGTGGAGAAAGGGGAACCCTCTTCCACTGTTGGTGGGAATGCAAGTTGGTGCAGCCACTTTGGAAAACAGTGTGGAGATTCCTCAAGAAATTAAAAATAGAGTTACCCTATGACCCTGCAATTGCACTACTGGGTATTTACCCCAAAGATGCAGATGCAGTACAAAGAAGGGCCA
>JAPYYM010001332.1:0-13589 GCA_028534135.1 Potos flavus | reverse complement strand
GGGGGGGGGGTGAATTCTTCCATCTTGTCATTTTGGAGGGGAAAAAAAAAGAAAAGAAAAGAAAAGAAAAGGAAAAAGTTAAAGAAATTTAAAAAGTGAAAAAATTTAAAAAATAATGTAAGATAAAATAAGATATGTATAGAAAGCTAGATCCTAGGTGTGTTTGGTCTGCTTTTTAGGAGAAACTTGTTAGAAAAAAGGTAGAAAGAAAGAAAAGCAAAAGAAAGAAGAGAAAAAAAATGATTAAAAAAGTATATAAAATAAAGAAAATTTAAAATGCTTTCTGTATCCAAAAAAACAAAACAAAATAACAAGGAAAAAACAAACAAACAAAAGAAACAAACAACAACCCCCCCCACCCCCCAAATGCTAGATCTTGTTTCCCCTAGAGCTGAAGCTTGCAGCACTCTATAATCAGCAGACTAGTTGTGGGCAAGGGTTTTGTGTTGGTCTTCTGAGGAAGGACCATATGCTCTGATTCCCAGGTGGAACTGCCCTGGTGGAGATGTGCCTGCAGGGCACAGGGGTCGGGGTGCAGGCTTGGTGCGGTGGCTCCATTCTCCATTTGGTGCTGTTTAGCTCACTGAGGTTGATCAAGCTGGTGGTTGTGAGGAGAAAATGGCTTTGCCCCATTCTACCCTCTCTGGCGTGGGAAATCCATGCCATGCTTCTTCAGTGAGCCATCGCAGATGCAAACAATGACGGCTCCCAAGTCCTAGTTTCTGTCAGATCCCCACATTCACCTTATGTCAGAGCTGTCTGCCTGTCAATTGGTGCAGCACTTCTGTGTTGTGTCTCAGGCCTGGCTGTGTTTCAAAACCCCCACACTTCAGAGACGCCCTAAGACATGGACTCACACTGGTCCTCTGGGGAGGGTTTCCCTGCACTGCAGCCAGTGCTGTCTTGTAGGAAAAGACAGTGGTGCGACTGTGCAGCTATTTAGAGTTTATGGTGAATCACAACACACAGCCTGTGCCAGGTTTCATAGCCCTCACCTGGAGTCTTCTTTCCTATGCTGGTGGGCAGGAGGACTGCCCCATAGTGTCCTTGGGATCCTTTGCCTGTGGAGAAGTCATGTCACCGCTCCCAAATGCCCTCAAGCTCTGGCCAGTGCCAACTTTTCTCAGAATGCAATGGTGAGACTGCACATCAGTTCAAATTTGTGGTAAATCACAACACACAATGACTACCACTGGGGTTTGTAGCGCTCAGCCACCGTCTTTGATACCTGATCTCAGAAACTTTGGAGTCCGTGTTCTGCTGTTTTATCGAAAAATGGTATATTGTAATCCTCTCCTTTCCCCCCTATAAATGGTTTTGGGAAATAGCTTTACAGTGCAGTCCCTTGTATGTGTTTTCAGTTTTTCTTTCACATTTTCCATGCTTTTTATCTCTCTCCTTCTCTCTCACTACTTCCTATTTGGTCAGGTCTCTTTCCTCTGGGGAGCATCTACCACTCTTTTCTCCCACAGATCAACTCTCTGCAGTTCCTACCTTCCATGAGTCATTTTTTGGTTTGTAGACATGCAGCTTTGTTCTCTAAGTCTTCTGATTGATTTCTTGGGTGTTCAGGATGATTTGATATTTATCTAAACTGTGTTCGAGTGAGGAGGCAGGCTTAGGGCCGCCTTACTCCTCTGCCATTTTACCTCTCCAACATGTATCTCCGTATTTCTAAAGATAGTGATTACACTGGGCTTTAGTATTTATTGAGTTCAGACATTGCATACTTCCTTTTATGATATATATGAACTTATTTTACCCATATATATCCCCAATCTGATTTCTCTCCTTTAATGTTCTCAATCACAATGTGTGCATTATTTTTCTATGTAAATGATGTCTTCTGCCAAGCTGAGTGATTCTTTTTTCTTTTTAATATATTTTTACATTTTTTTCTTGGGATTGATATTTATATAATTACTTCATTCACTGATTTAGCCATGTACCTCTTACAAGTTTCTTAGTAAATATTCTAACCAATTTATGGAACACCGACATTCTTGAGATGACTGCTAAATTTTATCACCTCCCCATAGTTCACCTCTTTCTTTTTATTCCAGGAGCGGTTGATTTCCTTTCACTACTATCCTGTGTTGGACTCCACTTCCTGTACCCATCTTTTTTTGTGCTTGCCTACTCATTATTGGGAACTCATATCCTCTGGGATATTTCCTTAAGAAGGATATGATAAGAAGGGGGTTGTAGTTGTTTGTTGTGGTATTCCCTATTTTACTCTTACATTGTTGAGTACTTTGGAAAGTAAGAACTCTGATTTGAAAATCAGTTTCAGAAACAATCCTTCATTCTCTTCTAGTTTCCTGTGCTGCTGTTGAAAAGCCCTATGCATGCCATCTGAGTGAGTCTTGCTCTATTACATGTGACCTAACTTTTCATTTGAAAGCTTTTAGGGTCTTTATCTTCATTGTTCTGAAAAGTCACTATGATGTGTTCTGGTGTACACAATGTGCTTTCCCTTTTCTTTTCTTCATTTTGTCCTGGAAACTCACTTAGTCCATATCATTCAGTTCTGAACATTTTTCTTGTATTATATCTTTCAATTTCCTCTGCTCAGATTATTTTATTTTTATTCTCTCCTTCTAGAATTCTTCAGTTGAAACATCTTCAGTTATCCTTTAATTCTTATTTTAATTGGATATTTTTTCATATAACATTGTGTAAATTTAAGGTGTACACCATTTTACTTTGATAATTTTCTTGCTGTGTCTCTCTTCTTTTCAATCTCACTCTGGAGTGTGTGTGTGTGTGTGTGTGTGTGTGTGTATGTGTTCTGCTTTGGGGAAGTGTCCTTAAACTTTTTAGATTCAAAGTTTTCTGTCTTTTAAAAAAGTTCCTCATATAAGATTTTAGTATCTATATATTTTTCAATTATTGCTTTTTATAATATTCTGTTCTTGTAATATCTTCTTTTATCTCTCATGAGATACAATAATTTTTGTTTTAAATTTGTTTTATTTTTACTTATCTAATTCACACTCACTTCATTTTCCTTGTTTCTTTCTGGTTTCTGTTTTTCTGTTTGTGTGGCTTCTGTGTGTGTGTGTGGGGGGGGTTGAGACTTAATTCAATTGTTGGTGCCCTTTGGCTGCACGTTTTCCTTTTATTTTTTTATTATTATTTTTTATTTTTTAAGATTTTATTTATTTGACAGAGAGAGAGATCATAAGTAGGCAGAGAGGCAGGCAGAGATAGAGGGGGAAGCAGGCTCCCCGCTGAGCAGAGAGCCGGATGCGGGGCTCGATCCCAGGACCCCAAGATCATGACCTGAGCCGAAGGCAGAGGCTTTAACCCACTAAGCCACCCAGGCACCCCCTATTTTCCTTTTGAAATGAAGGCACAAAAGTGCTCACTCGATGCTCTTCACGCAGGCACATAACTTGTGAACTTTACGGCTCCATTGTAAAGTGATTTGGAGCAGGGGAGAATTTTTATTGAGGAATTATCAGTGTCATTGTCTGAGCCATTTTGTTCTTGTAGTGAAGAATCTTGTCTTCACATTGGATGTGGGACAGGTGGTAACCTCAGTGTTTGTTTTGCAGATTTTCAGGTAATTCTGCTGTGTTCACATGAACATGTGCTTCTTAAACTGTGGCCTGGATCCTCCAAGTCCAGTATCTTTCTCAGGACTACAGGTGGGGCTGCTCATTCTCAGTTGTGTTCCTTTCTGCAAGCACTTCACTTATCGCTTCCTTTAACTCTGTTAACTCTGGTTAACTTCCCCCGGCTTTCCAAGTTCCAAAAAGTTTGCCAAATCTCTTTACACCATCAACATTCTCTACTTCCCTTTGGCTTTGTTGGAATGCCCTGTTTAATTCTTCTGCAATTATTTAATTGGAGTTTATATCGCAGAAAGAAGAGATGAATACACATGGCTCCTCTGCCATGTTTTATGACAAACCTGACTTTTTGTTGTCTTTCAATATATGCTCTCTTTTTTTTTTGCAGCAACACATTATCTTTACGATTTGTGTGTTTTTCTCATATGTATGATGTTTTACAATCCTGTGATCCTTTACAGTTTAAGAAGAACATGCTCAGAAGCACTATTTGTTTTATTCCTTTGAAAATCCTTGGTATAAGGCATAGGTATACTGTTATATTATTCACACTTGACAGATGGAGAGGCTTCCACCCAGGGAGTCTAATTAATGTGCCCAAGATCAGTCAGTCAAGTTTTTCAAACTTCTCCATTACAGAATTATGCCTTGCCTCTCCTCTACCTCCCAGACCTAATTTGTGTCAACTTTGTGAATTAAATTAATAAAGAAAAGAAAAAAAGGAAAAAGGAGACGAATTAAAAGCCCTTAGCTTTAAAAATCTTATTTCTAAACTAGACTGAATTTTCAAAATTAGGTTAGGGGTAATTTGAGGATTTTAATGTATTCCGTGACACACAATCACAGTCATGGTGAACAACTGAGATTTGACAGAGATAACAGAATGATCTATAACTGTTCTAAAATCTTTAGAAACATTTAAAGAAGCAAATATGTTGGGTGGGGAGCAGTTAAAAATAAAGCACATATTTCAGTGTTTTTACAATGCATTGTGTGGTGGCCTTATTGTGTGGAGAAACAAAATTGACGGTCACATCTATAGGGCTTTCTCCACCTCTGGACATGATTTAATGGAGCTAATGCATATGTATTACAGCATGGATCTCATTAAACAACAGCGTGGCCATTAGACATAAAATTCCTGCAAGCGAAATAATCCACTTTCTGCAAAGGACCTTCTCTGACCACAGAGACCCCACTGTGATGATGCTGACAACTTCATGTTCTGTGAACTAGAGGGATAAGAGGCGGTGGCTCCTGGCCTTCTGTAGCCCTATCCATCTGTGAGCCCTCTCGTGGAATTGAGGGAGGTTTGTATAGCTTTTCTGGAGGCCAGGCTGACACCTAGCTCCCAGGCCCTCTCTTGTCAGATGCCCAGGTTCTGCCAGCTGAGTGCTTGCTGAGGATGCCAGCTATACTCTTTTCCTGTGGAAAGAATTTGCTCTGGTGGGGAAGGCAGGCCTGAAATATCCTTTTGAACAATCATTGGACAATACTCCAGCCTCACTGGTTCTGAGTAATTCCTCAAGTCCTGAATCGATGGTAGTCCTAATCTTGATGAATATTTTTCTAGCCAGTCAGTAGTCTGCTGCCTTCAAGGTCCTGTGTGATCATCATCATTTCTATAAAGATGTCTCTGAATCAAGAAAGACTTAATCTCTCTGATTCTTACTCTCATAGAGTGCTATTTATATTCTGCTTGGTGCTCATTTTTCTGTGCCTTATACGGTGAGGATGACAATGGTGTTTGTGTCAACGATGGTGTTGCGAGGACAACCTAAGTCTCTGAGCCCTATGTTGGAATCCTCTTTCTGCTCTCCACTTGGTCCAATGGTTTACCATCTCCACTTCCTGTTCTGTAAAATGGAGGCAATAATACTCTCCTTTCCAAGTTGTCATAAGGATTAAGAATAAAAATGTACATAAATTGCCTGATGCTAAAGTTGTCTTCTTTTCTCAGTTTGTTTCCTAGAGTTAGAGTGTCTTATGGTTTTTCTCCCTCTCTGATGACCTCCCATTCAGTTTTCCCTCCCTTCCCCTATGATCCTCTGCACTGTTTCTTATATTCCACATATAAGAATCTGCCTTTAAAACCTATGTTTGCACCTACATATCTTACTTGAGTGCACATATATCATCCTTCATGAATGTATCCTCCAGTAAGGAAATGGTTCCACTGTCCCTTTTGATCGGTCGCTTTCTGTCATAGGCCCAAGATTGGGCTGCTTTCTCTGTAATTCCCTCTGAGCTCCTCATTTGGTCAGTTGTGCACATCAGGGTGATGACCAGTTTCAGCCATAAGATGTTACAGATGGTGATCATAGAGTCAAGCTGGGCCCTCTGAGCTCATGATCTACATCCTCACCAAGCAGGGAGAAGCTTCCTGAGAATGACGGGTTTATTCCCTGATGCTTGGGTCTCAGTACTTTGTCCTAGGAGATGAGATTGCCACTAACCACCACTAATGCCAGAGAATAGTTCCATCTGCTCATAGCCATAACTGTTACTTGTCTTCTGCTTTGTAGTTGTTAAAGTGCCTTGATAGGTGCTATCTACTGCAATCCAAACTACTGCCCTGAAGCTGGGTTATGTATCCATTCTATGGATGGAGAAGTTGAGGCTCACACACAGAAGTGTGTGAGATTAGCTGGCAGGTGCCTGCCCTCTGACTCCAAGTTGGCCCACAGTCTCAGTTTTCCCCATGCCACTGTTGTGGTTTATGGCACCCACTGTCATCTCGTACTAATCTCACAAAGTTGGACCTAACAAACTCACAACACATTCCAAAGGTGTGATTCATTCTCCCTGCAGCAGGGAGAGCAGACGAAAAGTTTTATTTCAGTCTGTGTTCTTTGAAGACACTCCCACCCAACCTCACCCCAGGGGCATGTTGTAGAAATGTGAAAGAGGGTTACAGCCTGAAAAAATCTCCCCCTGGGATTGTTCCCCATCACTCCAGGGGCAGATCTTTCCCCGCGCAATGCTTTCGGCCTTTTAGAGAACACATTTCTCTGCTTACTCAAAGGCCAAGTCCTTTGAGAAAAATGTACTGCTGCACATACTGATTTATATTGATTCCTCCAACAAGTTGTGGAGGGGTTTCATTTATCTGTTGAATGGGTTAGGAGTTTATGAGGCTTCTCACATTTGACTGCCAAGTTCTAGGATTCTGTAATTTTCTCCTCATCTGTAGGAAGGGCTATTTGCCACTTTTTACAACATAAATATATTCTCTTAATAACGAAAAGAAGTGCAGGGTCCAGAAAAGATAGCTCAGGCTGAAAGCATGCAGAAGAAAACCCAGCTCTATCTGAGAGTTGGGAAATTAAAAGAATGCCAAATCACCCTTGCACCAAAGGTAGGGAGCCAACACGGCAAGCTTGCAGCCCCTCAAGTAGTCAGGACCTGTGTGAATTATTATGTGTATGTGTGTGTTGGTGTCTGGAAGTGACATTCTGTGTCAGGGTCTAAAGTGACAGCTGGTGTTTGAAGCCTGTGTCCATGGGCACAGCAAGAGTGTGAGGCATGGGAGAGCTGGCCACGAATGTCTAACGGCCTGGACCAGAGGCAAGTAATAGTGAAGACTGTCCTTATAAAGAAAGGCTGCTGGGTGCTCACCTCAGCTGGTGTCCTGCATTCTCCCTGGGCTACGGGTTTACAGCCTAAGTAAACCCCAGCCTCCAAGCCTCACAGGCATTTGGCAAATAGATCTCTCAGAGATGATTTCATCCATTTTGCTCACAGAAACTCTTGGTGAGATAATGTGTACGAGGAATCATGGGATGCATCCTCAACATGTCAACTTTTACATGGTCAATAAATATGCCCACCTATCTGAGGCCAAAATGGGTCTCAATGGATGTAATTGAACTTGTTTTGTGTTTTTGATCTCTCATCACTTATTTTTTTCAGCATGGCCAGCACTTACAGGAAGTTTTGTTCTATATGGTTTAGTTGTATATAACTTTGGGCCCTTTAAGGGGAAAAAAGGAGAAATAATTCAATGTGACTTCTGCAGCAAAAATGAGAGCTGGAGCCTTGGGAATGTGTTAAACAGTAATAACAGAAATCATTTGTTTCCTAAGAAGGCATTGCCTGGAATAACAACAAAAAACTTTTTTAATGTAAGCCTGGGGTGACTTTAAAAAAGTGCTAAGGGGGTTTTAAAAGGATTTTTGCTACCTGTACTTGGAATAAACTGTAAAAAGCAAAAACTTGCATTTACTAATTCCCCCATATGTCTGTTCTTAACTGGGCTATTCACAAAGACGCATCTGTAGCTGAACTTCTGTCTTTGTGCTCAGCCCTTTACTGCTAGGTTTATGTGGATCCAAATTCTGAGAAGCATGCTTCTAGCAGTCTGTTAGCATTTCCCAGAGAACCTGGTCTGGGCATAAAAAGTAGAGCTGAAATGCGCTTTTATGAATGAGTCCTGAAACACCTTTCTTTTGTGACCCATCCCTGAAGAATAGCCCCTTCTCCCTTCACTGCCTCATTCTCTACCAAAATTAGGATCATTCAAATATGCTATCTCATTGTCTTAGAACTATATCCCAAGGAGTTAAGATTTTCACTGAGCTTTTCAGCAAAAGCACCCCTCCCCAAATACTCAGAAACAGAACATATCCCACTATTCTGACTCATGATAGAGAAGGAAGACATTGACCACAGGTTCATATCTTCTCCCTTTATGCCATCACTTCTTGGTCAACATACTTTGAAACTTGCCTGTATTCTTTTTTTTCTTTCTGCTAAAGTCCAGGTGCTGGGATAGCATCTTTCACTTACCTGATTAATAAATTCATTTTTACAGTATTATATGTCTTCCCCATGAGCTTCTCCATGACTGATTTCTTTTTTCATTGACCTTTCCAGAACTCTGCCATTTTCTTTTCTATCCAGGACCAACTACATTATCTCAGGAACTTCTACATTATGAATTCTTCTGTTCAAAATAGCTGATGTTGAATATAATGGTTTGTTTTCACGTAATCCTGGGCAAATTGGCAGGGAAAAGGTGCGGGGAGATTGCAGAGTTCTAACTGTGGGAATTCAGGTATTTTTGGACTCCAAGGGATTCCTCAAACAGTCTGTGATTGACCAGCTGAAATGCTGTCTTTCCTCTTCAGTGTTGCCAACTCCTAGATGTCAGCATGATCCCAAAGCTCAGGATTGAAAAGACACAGCAGAAGGCTAGAAATTCTGAGAGGCACAGAGTGAAGAGAAGTAAGTACTATTGTGCTTACTTTAGAAAGTCTTTGCCATACAAGAAGATGAGCAATGTTTTTCTATAATGTGGACTTCAATCCATTCAAAGACAATATTTATCAAGTTGCAAAGTGCACAAAAATTACCTAAGATTTTGTTAAAATACAGATTCTGATTCAGATCTTAGGTGAATTCTGATGCTTGAAATAATAACATCTACAGCTGCACTGTCTAATATAATAAGCTACTATGTAGTTCCCTGTAGAGCTCTCAAGCATTTGAAATGTGATTGGTCTGAGTTCAGATGTTCTGTAAATGCAAAACACACAAAGATTTCAAAGATTTATTACCAAAAAAGCATGAATGCAAAATTTCTCATTAATAATTTTATATTGATCACATGTTGGTAATAGTTTGGATATAATCGGCTGAATAAAATATATCATTAAAACTAATTATACTTTATTTCTCTTAAAATGTTTCTTTTTAGATTTATATCTTTATTGGGGCATGCAGGGGGAGAGAATTTTCAAGTAGACTCCGCATTGAGCACGGAACCCAACATGGGTCTCAATCCCATGACCGATGAGATCGTGACATAAGCAGAAACCAAGAGTCAGATCCTTAATCAACTGAGCCACCTAGGTGTCCCTCTCTTAAAATGTTTTAGTGCAGTACCAGTAAATTTAAAATTACATACATGGGTCGTATTTATTTCTATTGTATAGCACTATGTAATTTTGTTCACTTCCATTTCATTGGCTATAGATTGTACTTAGTATTTTCTGTATCAGTGGTTCTCAAACTATTCTGTATATCATAGCCACTTGGTGGGCCTCTTCAAAGATTATTGGTCTCCTCCCAGACTGTGGTTGGGTAGTTCTGGGGTAGGGTCTAAGGATTGCTATTCCTAACAAGTTCCCAAGTGATATTGATACTCCTGGTATATGGACTACACTTGCAGTAGCAAGACCCTAAAGTCCTTTTCCCTCTTGCCTATCCAGTAGCATTCAGCATATTCCATTTTGTGATATAGTCTGTGAACAAATCTTTTACCCACCCTTCTACTCACATCAGCATTCATGCACTCTGTGGCCTTGTAAAGCCCTGGAGGGAAAGGTTGTGCTTGTTCCTCTTGGTATCTCCAATGCATCTAGTTCAATAATTGGTTCGTTAAGTTGAAATGCATTGGATTTAAGGGAATTAACCATCTTCCTTCCTTTTTCTTCCCTTACTAGAAGCTCTGGCAAGAACAAAATATTAAATCAGGAATGAAATAAAGCAGGGATAAGATTTGATCTGTTGATCAATCTATCGATTTACTAACAACTGAGTAAAGTGCATTGAGTTTTGTTTTGTTCCTTTTCATCTATTTAGCTCAATATATATTTTTTAGCACTTGAGGCACTGATGCTTAGGGCAATGAGTTAGCCCAGTTTCAGGTGATAAGTGTATTGCTACTTGGAATGCCAGGAAAACTCCTAAGTACACTGAGGAAACCACAGCTAGGGTATCTTGGGAGCCCAGAGGTAGGAGACAAACTAGCCTCTAAAATGAGCTGATTAAAGCTTTGCTCCTCAAATTGTCCTTCTCAGACTAGCAGTAACAGCGCTGCCTGGGAGCTTTTTACAAATGCAGAATCTCAGGCCAACGCCTGAACTTATGAATTAGAATCTGCATTTTAAAAGAATCCCAGGCAATTTATAAGCACATTAAAATTCGAGAAACACTAGATTGAAAGACAAGTGTACAATCACTACAGTACAATCCTAGGGTTAATTCTGGGCTTCTTTCCTGCCTTCCCTAAGGGAAGTCTGGGGTGTCTGAGCTAAGACAAGTCAGATGGCAGCATGGAGGCAGATGCCACACACAGATGGAAATACATTTCATTCGGATAAGCAGACCACAGTAGAGCTTCGCCAACTGCAACAGCCTTGTTCACAACAGGAGCAAATCCCTGAAAGATTCATGACTAGGGGAATTAAAAGAAAGAGAGACTTTCAACACGATGGCGAGCCTGTGGCTATCAACCAGCAGGATGCTGCTGCTCCTTGACAGCGTGAAAGGAAGCCCAGCCCTACCAGCCTACCTGTCTGGGAGCCACCTGTCACATAGGAGTGGGAAGCAGATTTACTGCCAGGTATTAGGCCAAATTGCATCACCTCTCTCCAAAATCATGGCAATGAGATAAGTGGAATATGGGACTGAGGTTGCAAGGATGATGCCATCATGAAACCATCTCCCTAATTCATCTTCTTTATAAGAAGAGTGGGACCCATAAGGCAACTTCAGTAGGTGAAAAACCTTGTGATGCTGAAAAGTAGCAGTAACAGGGGTTCTAACATGTAAAAGTTAATAGAGTTGATATAATACAATTTTTTGAGTGTTGGTGGTTTGGAGAAGAGTCCTTTAGGTAACCTACATATTTTCTAAGTCATAATGACTTTGGTCCTACAACTACATCCAATGAGTGGAGATGACAGATACCAGTCCAAACAGACAGTATTTATTATATATGCACTCTTTAAGAAATTATGAAAGGGGCCAAATGTCCTTTCCCTCTCTAAGTCTTTAATGCTTTAATATGTATATTTTCTATTTATCAATCAGTTTTTTCAACAAACATTAATTGAGAAACATATTTAATCGCTAATCTTGGGGCTGGGATAATACATATGGACAAGCAAAATCCTTGACTTTGAGGTTCTTAGTTGTTCAGTGAGAGTAACAGACACATTAATAGCACAGAATCATCAGTGCTAATATAGAGACGCATATGCTGCTTAATGTGCACAGAAGCATGACAGATAATGATGATGATGATGGTATCATTCACATGAATACATGTCAGCTACTGTGCTAAGTGTCATCCATAACTCAACTCATTTATTTTTTAAACATGATCCTATAAGGTAGATATTATTAGTCTTCCCATTTCGTAGGATAAAAGTAATAAAGTACAGAAAATTTAGATAGTTTGTCCAAGGTCCACAGCTAGAATGGCAGAGATAGAAAAGCTTAAAAGCCAGGCAATTTTGTTTGGAAAAAATATGCTGAGGCCCAGAGATATAAAATGAAATGCATAAAATTATATTAAAAATGAACATTTATTAAAGGCCAACTGTTACCAGGAACTGTGCTAGATGTAGGAAGGTACAAAAATGAGTAGAAATTGTCTATCTGCTCAGGGATTCAGTGTCAGTAAGACTTGTAAGCATGCATTGGGGTATGTTGTGGTATGCTGGGCTAAGTTTGCTGCTGTAAGTATGTGAAAGGTACTGATGGAGTGAGAAGAATGGAGAGACTAATTCTATCTAGGGATAAATAAGACGACTTATAAGGAGGTGATGTGTCAGCTGGGTTTTGATTTATGAACAGGAATTTGCCAGTTAACCAACATTAAAAGGCATTTCAGGCAGAGGAAACAACAGGTTACAAGGACAGGGAAATCAAAGAGCAACCTAGGAGAGTTTCCTTTACAAAATTCAACTGAGCATCTACTCTACATTATGAAGCTATAACACCCAACGCAAGAGTTAAAACAGTGAGGAAATACAGTCCCTGGAGTCTGGAAGGAAGGAGCCATTTTTCATCTTTATGTCTGGCAAAGGCACTGTGGCAAAAGTTTAGAAACTATACAGGAGTAAAACTCTTCATCTCTTGAAACTCCTGATCCCCCAAAAACAGTGGTAAAATATTATGAAAGGATAAACATATACAAGAATAGAGAGAAAAAAGGAGAGCATTTCAGTGAAATTAGAACTATAATAGTAATTTGAAAAAGGGGAAATGTACAAGGAGTGGTACCTGATTGTGCAAGGTGAAGAAAAGTGCAGCCTCCTTGGAACCAAGTAACAAGGAGCTCAACGTAGGAGAGTTCAGTGATGAGAGCTTTCTAATTAATCTAAATGAAATATCTTAATTGGGCATCATGCAGCAGGCACTTGAACTAGTAAAAGATGTCCTCAACACTCTACATTAATTGCTATAAGATTCCCTCTATATCGTAACAATTACTAGAGGCTGAAGCTCTAAAACCAAAACAAATTCCCAGCAAGGAAGATGGAACTAATCTGCTTTCTCTTTATGATAAATAAGAATCATCTTTCCTTATTATTTGGGCCACCAAGAAGTTCAGCATCAAATTTACAGAGTAACTCTAGCAACTTACAAGGTTTCGAGACCATGAAAAACATATTTTTTTCTAGTCGAATGAATTTCTCTCTCTCTCTCCTGATTTCAATTTTTATTCATACTTTAGTAGCATGTTATAATTGTTATGTATTTAGTGCAATAAAGCAATTAAAATAAATATATAAAAGTGGGTGCTTATTGTGACCGAATTTCTTTTAAGTGAAAGAGACTGGTTTTTTTTTGGAGACAATTTTATTCTTTCAGTATTTCTACAAAGCTCTTTTTCAACAATTTTTTTTTGGGGGGGGGCGTTGGGAGTCTACTGTTTTTGTTTTTTTTTATTAACATATAATGTATTATTCGCCCCAGGGTACATGTCTGTGAATCATCAGGCTTACACATTTCACAGCACTTACCATAGCACATACCCTCCCCAATGTCCATAACCCAGCCACCCTATCCCTACCCCTCCTACCCCCCAGCCACCCTC
Organism: Potos flavus; assembly: GCA_028534135.1. Classification (NCBI taxonomy): domain Eukaryota; kingdom Metazoa; phylum Chordata; class Mammalia; order Carnivora; family Procyonidae; genus Potos; species Potos flavus. Next base: position 179 of record JAPYYM010001332.1, on the reverse strand, counting down.
AGTTTGTTTCGTGAGTTTAGGAGTCTCTCATGGTTTGTCTCCTTCCTGATTCCATCTTGTTTCATTTCCCACCCCCACCCCCACGACCCCCCCGCATTGCCTCTCAAATTCTTCATATCGGAGAGATCATATAATAATTGTCTTTCTCTGATTGACTTATTTCGCTTAGCATAATACCC
>JAPYYM010001331.1:0-13589 GCA_028534135.1 Potos flavus | reverse complement strand
GCTGCTCGGTGCCCGAGGGTCCGTTTCCGGGCCACCTGGTGGACGTCAGCGGCACGGGGACGCTGTCCCACAGCTACCAGTATGAGGTGTGTCTGAGGGGAGGATCTGGGACCGGCGAGTTCAAGTTTCTCAAGCCCATTATCCCCAAATTTTCACCGCATGGCGCTGGCGAAGAAATAGAGGGAAACGCCATCTTCCGGAATAGCTTTGCATTCAGTTAGGGATCTGATCATAATGCTGTTTTTTGCCATTTATCTCTAATTTCCCCAAACGCCGAGTTTGAGAGCGTCATGGAGAAAAACCCCACCTTCAGGTATGATTTCCCTTTTGTAGTGAATTTATCCTTTGAACTTTATCTTGTCCGGTTTTGAAAAACTGAATTCGATGTCATTGCATCTGTTTACACAGTGCCACCCCAAATCTATGCATGCTCTTGATTTTTCTGAAATGTTTGCTCCTGATGTATTTGTCAGGGTGAGCTATTTTAATGAAATCAAATTTTGTTTTTCCCTGTATTCTATCCATTTTTTCATCACACTCTAAGTGTTTTTGATGCTAAATAGCAAAAATAAGAATGTTTTTACATAATTTTATTTTGCTTTCAAAGGAATAAATGTACATGATAACAAATGTAGTCTGTCAGAAAACCTGACAAAAGGCAACAATATTCTGGGCACCTGGGTAGCTCCTATGGTTAAGCATTTGGACTCTTGATTTTGGTTCATGTCTTGATCTCAGGGTAGGGATCCTCCTGTGTGGGGCTCTGGGCTCAACAGGGAGTCAGCTTGAAATTCTCTCCCTCTGCCCCTTCACACCTCCCTGCTCGCTCTCTCTCTCTCTCTCTCAAATAAATGTTTTTTTTAAAAAAGCAACAATCTTCTACTCTTCTTTTCTAGCTCTGATATACACTGGCAAACTTTTTTTTAAAAAACATTTTTTATTGAATTATACATATAGAAAAGGGAACCAATCCTCACATCAGCTCAATGTCTTTTCAGAAAGTGAACATACTTGGTACCAGTATCTTAATGAAGAAATGAAATATTGCTAGCATTTCAGGTGCCACACAAATTACCTCTTAAAGTCACTACCAGCCCACGTATAACAAATACCCTGACTGCCAGTAGTATGTTTTAGTTTTTGCCTGTTTTGAATTTTTTTTCAAACAGTATGAACTGTTTGTGTGTCTGGCTTCTTTCACTGAACATTATGTTTATGAAATTTGTCCATGATATTGCTCTTAATTTTAGTTTTTTATTCTCATTGCTCTATAGTATTCCATTGTGTGAATATTTCACAATTTATTGCCCATCCTACTGTAGATGGATATTTGGGTTGGTGCAACATTTGACTGTTTGAATAATACTGCTTTGAACATTCTCATACATGTCCTTTGGCCAACATGTATATGACTTTCTGTTGGTATATACCTAGGGGTGAAATTGCTACTCATTTACAAAATACATGGTCACTTTCAGTAGGTACTCTCAAATAGTTTTCCAAACTGGTTGATCGGAAAATACCAATTTACACTGCTGTCAGTACAGTCTGGACATACCAGTTCCTCCACATTTTTGCCAACACTTGGTATTATTGGTTTTTCATTTTATCCCACTGAAAGTACTTTTAAATCTTTTATTTCTAGTTATTTTTATATTCATTTCTTTATTGCTAAAGAATGTGTTTGTAACTTTTTCATAAACTTTATAAACAATTTCCTCAATTTCCTGCTGTTGTTTAGTACCTAGCATACTTAACACTTCTCTCATCCATCCTTCACATATGGCTGTGTCACTATTTTTCAGTACTTCCCTGCACAAACCGAAACCTTTTATTTATTATTCCACTAACAACTTTTATTGTTCCACTAACAACAGTTCCTTTGCATTTGCTTGTAGGACAGAGGAATATAATTCTTATTTTGTTTTCTCTTACCTCTTTGTTCCTTACACTTTCAGACCTCTATCAAATTAACTTTTACTTTTGTCAAAGTTGATGACATTTTTTTTACTTTACAACCATAGCTAAGAATTCCTCCTTTTGTCTGTAGATCTGTTTTCTGAAAATCAATATTAAAAATTCACCTTTGAGGGGCACCTGGGTGGCTCGGTTGGTTAAGCAGCTGCCTTCGGCTCAGGTCACGATCCCAGGGTCCCGGGATCGAGTCCGCATCGGGCTCTCTGCTCAGTGGGAAGCCTGCTTCTCCCTCTCCCACTCCCCCTGCTTGTGTTCCCTTTCTCACTGTGTCTCTCTCTCTTTCTATCAAATTAATAAATCTTTTTGTTTTTTAAAGGAGCTATAGGTTTTGGGCTTGTGTTAGGTGATTTTGCTTAGGGTTCAAGGAAATACCCCTGGATTGGATGCTTTCAGTGAATGGCAGTAATTCTATTATAGGGTCTCTTATTGAATTTTATTTAGGAGATGAGAAAAACAAAGTGAGGTTAAAGCTATAATTGCTGTTTTTAAAAAAACAGTATTCACTCATAATAAGCCAAGACAGAGGACTTGGTCATTTTTTTTGTTTTTACAATGTTCTTGTTTTTGTCTCTGCTCAAGCATGATCATGTTGTCATCTTATTGCGGTTTTGTTCTATCTTGTCACAATGATCTTTAATGATGTTGTTCTGTGAAGTTGTTTATATTCAACAGGAGAAGATTGTGGCTGATTTGTGAGTGCTAGGCCAGTTGATGTTTGCAAGAGGCTGATTTTCTCTCTCAAAATATTCATTGCACTATAAAATTCATAGAAGAAAGCACAAGAGAAAAGCTTCATAACATTGAATTTGGCGATGATTTCTTGGGTATGACACCAAAAGCAACGAAGGCAAAAATAGACAAATGACACTACATCAAGCTTAAAAAGTTTTATGCATCAAAAAACACAGTCAACAGTGAAAAGACAACCTATTGAATGGGAGAAAATATTTGCAAATCTTTTTTCTGACAAGTAATATTTAAGAACTCCTACAACCTAACAGAGACAACAAAATATCAAGTAACCTCATTAAAAAATGAGCAAAGTACTTGAATAGAAATTTCTCCAAAGATTATGTTCAGATAACCAACAAAAATATGAAAAAATGTTCAACATCACTGATCATCAGAGAAATGGAAATCCAAACCACAATGAGGTATTCCCTCACACACATGAGGATGACTGCTATCAAAAACCAGGAAATAGCAAGTGTTTGCAAGGAGGTAGAGAAAGTGGTACCTTTGTGCACTGTTGATGAGATTGTAAAATGGTGCAACTGCTATAAAAACAGTATGGAGGCTCTTAAGAAATTTAAAAGAGAACTTTTATATGATCCAGCAATTTCATTCCTGGGTATATATCCATAGGAATTGAAAGCAGGGTCTCAAAGATATTTGTGCCCCCATATTCATAGTAGCAGCAGTATTCACAATTGGTAAGAGATGGAAGCAACCCAAATACCCACATATGGATGAATGAATAAACAAAATGTGATATGTGTGTGTGTGTGTGTGTGTGTGTGTGTGTGTGTGTGTAAAGAATGGAATATTATTCAGCCTTAAAAAGGAAGGCAAGCCTATCAAATGCAACAGGATGGATGAACTTTGAGGGCATTTTTCTAAGTGAAACAAGATAGTCACAAAAAGGCAAATACTGTATGATTCCACTTAGATCATGTTTCTAAAGTTGTTAAATTCGTACAAAGTAGAATGGTGGTTACCAGGGATGGGGGGAGGAGGAAAAGGGGAGTTTTGTTTAATCGGTATAGAGTTTCAGATTTGCAAAATGAAAATTTTCTGAAGATCTGTTTTACAACAATGTGAATATACTTAATACTGCTGACCCGTACACTGAAAAATGGTTATGATGGTAAATTTTATGTTATGTTTTTAACATATGTTGTTCATTGCAGAGCCATATTACTTAGTGGTAAGGACTGTGTTTCCTGCTCCTTTGATCTATTCTTGTGTTTCCTGTGCCATTGAAAATAGAGTGTTCCTAGAATTAAGATCAAATAGACTCACCATTTTAGACTCTATCAGTTGGTTTTACCATATCTTCAAATATCTTTAAATTGGGCACGTATTGCATGGAGCACTGGGTGTGGTACATGAACAATGAATCTTGTAACACTGAAAAAATAAAATAAAAGTATTTGGGGAAAAAAAGAAAAAAAAATCTTTAAATCAATAATTCAGGTTCCCTGGAACTGCACAAACTGGCCACTGATAAAAATGACCCCCATTTGTGTGACTTCATTGAGACTCATTACCTGAATGAACAAGTGAAATCCATCAAAGAATTGGGTGACCATGTAACCAACCTGCGCAAGATGGGGGCTCCCGAATCTGGCATGGCAGAGTATCTCTTTGACAAGCACACCTTGGGAAACAGTGATAGTGAGAGCTAAGCCTTAGGCTGTCTTCTCAGAGCCACCAGGGTGACTTCCCTGGTCCCTGAGGCCGTGCATGCATGTTGAGGTTACCTTTACCTTTTCTGTAAGTTGTACCAAAACATCTACGTAACTCCTTTCATTTGTACCATTCCTTCAAATAAAGTAATTTGGTACCAAAAAAAAAAAAAAAAAATTCAGCCCGTATTTCTTACCCAAAGCTCCCTATCTTTCTGCTTCTTTCTGGGCTAAATGATCTCTAAATGTGAACAAAACTATCATCTTGTCTTCATATCTCTCCTAGTTAAGTCCATTGATAGATTATTTATCTCCTTTTAAAAAGAAAAAAAAGTCCCTCTCTTTGCCACAGTATATCCTCAAGTGGATTCCTGAGAGGGTATATGAAAAATAAACTCTTGTCTCTGCATGTCTGAAAATGCATTTAGTTTTCTCTTACATTGATTTGTTACATATTATATGTCATTTAATGTCTTACATGTTCTAACAATTCATGCTTTTTCATATCTGGAACTATTACATCTCTACTACTATTTCCTTAATAACTGTATTCCTAATTTTATCTGTTTTTTTCTTCTGAGACTTGTGTTTGTCAGATACTGAACATTCTCAATTATTTCTCTATGTTTCTTATACTTCTCTTTCATTTTACATCTTTGGTTTTTCTTCTCCATCCTTTTTTAAAGCGAGTCCCTCACTTTATTTTGAGTATTTCTATTTCTCCCCCTAGGAGAAGTGTTGATATTTGTTGCTACAGGAAGCAGGGAGATCCTGGCAACTTCACAGCAGAGGAGCAACATGCTGAAAACATAGGGGAAAAGCCTCATGACATCATAATTGGTAATCCACACGAAAAGACATCATAGTCAAATTTCTGAAAACTAAAGGCAAGGAAAAAATCTTGAAAGCAGTGAAAGAAAAATGACACATTATTCATAGAGCAATAACAATTTGAATGACAGTAGACTTCTCATCAAAAACCAAAAAAGGTCAGAAAGAAGGACACAGATTTTTCAAGTGCTGCGAGAAAAAAAATGTTAACTCAGAATCCTATATCCAGTGAAAATATCCTTCAGGAAGAGAATTTGTTTCCGGTACATCTACCCTAGAAGAATGGCTGATGGAAGTTCTCCAAACGGAAAGGAATCAATTAAAAAGAAAAGAATCTTGGGACTCAGTGAGAGCATGCGACTCTTGATTTCAGGGTGGTAAGTTTGAGCCCCATGTTGGACGCAGAGCCTACTTAAAGAAAAAAAAAAAGGAATCTTGGGACAGCAGTAAAGAAAGACACAGTAAACTAAAATATCGGTAAATATGATAGGATTTCCTTCTCTTGAGTTTCCTAAATTATGTTCGATGGTTGAATCCCAAATTATATCTGATTATGTCTGATATAGTTCTAAGTATATAGAGAGGAAATTTTTAAGACAATTATAAATAGGGATGGTAAAGGGAGGTAAGATTTCCACCCTGCTCTTGAACTCGTAAAATGACAATACCAGTAAACCGTAATAAATTATGTATGGAGCAACGTATTGCATGGAGCACTGGGTTTGGTACATGAACAATGAATCTTGGAACAATGAAAAAATAAACGTAATTGGAAAAAAAGCTGTATAATGTGATACAGTAAAAAAACACTACAGATAAAGTGGAATTCTAAACCCACAGGAAGGCAGGAAAAAGAAAGCAGAGAAACAAAGAAAAAACCCAAAGAATAGAAAACAAACCAAAAAAAATGTTAGGCTTATGCTCTAACATCAGTTATTTACATTACATGCAAATGGTCTAAACACACCAATTAAAGCAAAGAGATTGATAGAATGGGTTAAAAAATGTTCAACTGTATGCTGTCTACAAGAAACTTCACTTGAAATAGAATGATGTAGGCAGATTGAATGTAAAAAGATGGGAATATATTATGCAAAGTTTAATAAAAATATATCAGGAGTGACCATACTAATGTCAGATAAAGTAGACATCAGCAGGAAGAAAATGACCAGAAAGTGGGGAAGAAAGTGACAGAGTAGGACATTATATAATGATGAAAGAAGACAAAGTATTCCTATGTATTCCATACATATTTAGTATGTATACACCAAGTAACAAAGTTGCAAATTATGTGAAGCAAAAATTGACAGAAGTGGAAGGAAAAATAGATCTACAATCAAAGTTGGATACTTCAACACCCTCTCTTAACAAGTGACAGAACAACTAGACAGAAAATCAGCAAGAACTCAGAATTAAATAACACCATCAACCAATAGAATCTAATCCATATTTATGAAATTCCTAGCCAAAAACACTAGAATACACATTCTTTTGAAATACTTTCAGAAAATACACAAGATAAACTACATCGACAAGGCCATAGCACAAACTTCAACCAATTTAAAAGAGTTGAAATCTTACAATGTGGGTTTTCCTATCACAATGGAATCAAACTAAAAAATCAGTAACAAAAATAACAGGAAAATCTTCAAACACTTGAAAACTAAACAGTGCACTTTTTTTTTTTTTTTAAGATTGTATTTATTTATTTGACAGAGAGAGACACAGCGAGAGAAGGAACACAAGCAGGAGAAGTGGGAGAGGGAGAAGCAGGCCTCCCACCGAGCAGGGAGCCCGATGCGGGGCTCGATCCTAGGACCCTGGGATCATGACCTGAGCTGAAGGCAGACGCTTAACGACTGAGCCACCCAGGCGCCCCAACAGTGCACTTCTAATTAATCCCTGGATCAAAGACAAAGTCTCAAAGGATATAAAAAATATATCAAGCTGAACTGAAAATGAAAAGACAGGGGTGCCTGGGTGGCTCAGTCAGTTAAGCATCTGTTTGGCTCAGGTCATGATCCTGGGGTCCTGGGATTGAGCCCCGCATCGGGGCTCCCTGCTCAGTGGGGAGCCTGCTTCTCCCTCTCCCTCTGCCTGCCACTCCTCTTCTTGTTCTTTAACTCTGTCAAATAAATACATAAAGTCTTTTTTTAAAAAGAAAAGAAAATGAAAAGACAAAAAGCTAAAGCAATGCAGAAGAATATCTATAACACTAAATGCATACATTAGAAAAGAGGAAAAGTCTCAAATCAATTATCTAATCTTTCACCTCAAGAATCTAGCAAAAGAACAGTAAAATACACCCAAAGCAAGCAGGAGAAACAGGAGGAAGGAAATAATAAAAAATAATAGAAGAAACCAACAAAATCCAAAATAAAAATACTAGAGAAAATCAATGAAATAAAAAGCTGGTTCTTTGTTGTTGTTTTTTTTTTTTTAGAGGGGGAGGGACAGAGAGAGAGAGAGAGAGAGAATCTTAAGCAGACTACATGCCCAGTGCAGAGCCACAGGGCTCGATGATCTCACAACCCTGAGATCGTGAGCTGAGCTGAAATCAAGAATTGGAAGCTTAGTTGCCTGAGCCACCCAGGAGGCCCTCAAATCCTTCATATTTTCAAACTTTTCTGCATCATATCTCCCATCAGTTCAGAGAGTTCTTTAAGTGATTGCTTACATATTTCCATCTTTGTCCTCAATTATTGTTTTTCTTTGGATATAGCTAAATTCAATAAGATTTTTAAGAGATGCATAACAAAAAGAAGATTTGGAAGATTAACCTTGAAGTTTAGTATTTGTCTTTCATTTTTTGTAATGTTGAAGAATTTTGATTTTTAAAAATTTTTTGTTTTAAAATTTATTTTATTTAAATTCAATTAATTAACATATAGTGTATTATTAGTTTCAGAGGTAGAGTTCAGTTATTCATCAGTTGCATATAACGCCCAGTGCTCAGTACATCATGTGCCCTCCTTAATGCCCATCACCCAGTTACCCCATCCCCCTACCTTCCTCCCTATTTGCAACCCTCAGTTTGTATCCTATAGTTAAAAGTCTCGTATGATTTGTCTCCCTCTCTGATTTTGTCTTATCTTATTTTTTCCTCCCTTCCCTGTGATCAATCTTCTGTTTTATCTCTCAAATTCCACATATGAGTGAAATCATATGAAAATTTCCTTCTCTGATTTGACTGATTTCACTTAGCATAATACCCTCTAGTTCCATTCACGTCATTGCAAAAAAAATTTCATTTTTTGATGGCTGAATAATATTCCATGAATGTATATTCTACATCTTCTTTGTCCGTTCGTCTGTTGATGGACATCTGGGCTCTTTCCATAGTTTGGCTATTGTGGACATTGCTGCTATAAACATAGGGGTGCAGGTGCCCCTTTGGATGCCTATGTTTGTATCTTTTGGGTAAATACCTAGTAGTGCAATTGCTGGGTTGTAAGGTAGCTCTATTTTCAACTTTTTGAGGAACCTCCATACTGTTTTCCAGAGTGGCTGTACCAGCTTGCATTCCCACCAACAGTGTAAGAAGGTTCCCCTTTCTTCACATCCTTGCCAACATTAGTTATTTCTCGACTTGTTAATTTTAGCCATTCTGACTGGTGTGATGTGGTATCTCATTGTGGTTTTGATCTGTAGTTCTCTGATGCTGAGGGATGTTGAGCATTTTTTCATGTGTCTGGTGGCCATTTGTGTTTTCTTTGAAGAAATGTCTGTTCATGTCTTCTGCCCATTTCTTGACTGGATTTTTTATTTTTTGGGTGTTGATTTTGATAACTTCCTTATAGATGTTGGATACTAACCCTTTATCTGATAATACTTTGCAAATATCTTCTCCCATTCTGTAGGTTTCTTGGTTTTGTCGACTGTTTCCTTTCCTGTGCAAAAGCTTTTTATCTTGGCGAAGTCCCAATAGTTCATTTTTGCTTTTGTTTCCCTTACCTTTGGAGACATGTCTAGTAAGAAATTGTTGCAGCCAAGGTCAAAGAGGTTCTCCTGTATTCTCCTGTAGGATTTTGATGGATTCTCACATTTAGAATTTGAAGAATTTTTGCAATTTATGATGGAATGAAAGGAAAAGAAACATTTGTAGCATAAAAATGGAAACCAGCTTGATCAGTTATGCAATAATTGTAAGCTAACTAGATAAAGTTGAGTTTAATATACTTTACAGTGTTTCATCAAAATATTATTTCAGCTCACTGGTAATAATCAGTTAAATTAATCTTAATGATCTGTCACTTCACATAAGCATACATGAGCATAATGAGCATAGGGCATGGTTATTTTTTTTTTTTACATTGTTTACCTTTCCATGTTGTGTCCAGAGGAAACCAAGGTTTTGCCACCTAATTATTAAAATTAAGCTGGAAAATATGATTAAAGATTCCCAATGAATGATGGAAATATTCTATATCTTGAAAGAGGTGTGGGTTACATGGATGGATCCATTTGTAGTTAAGATTGGCGCATTTCAATTTGTGTAAACATTACTTTAAGAAAAGACCTATACAAAAACAAACATTGAGTGGGAAGTGGAGAGTGGAGGGGAAGGTATAGATGAAACAAGACAAATGTGAAGCTGGGTGATGTGTACATGGAAGTTATGCTGTTTGCTTTGTATGTGTTGAACTTTTTCCACAAATGTTAGCGAGTTATTACTTGTGAGACAAGTTTATAAATGTCAATTCAGTTCTATTCTAGCAAAGGAAAGCAAAAGAGAATAATACAGGGAAGTATTCTCCTGAAAGAATCTAAAATAATCCATTTCCATACAAAGGCAGTGTCTTCACATACCAACCGATAGCCTTGGATGATACATTAAGATATCTTCTTCTCTCTCATAACAAGCAACGTTCTCAAAGAAATTTCAATGATCTAAATTGAGTTTCACAGATACAGTACTGCTAGTAAAATTTGATTTAAAATGAAAAATAATTCAGTAAGCTATATGTGAAGATGCCCGGTGGTCCTGCAGGCAAAGAGAATGCACAAAGGACTACACAGGGATGCCAGGGATGCCATCAAGCTGGAATCGGAATGCCCACAGGAGGAAGGAAGCACTTAGGATTGAGTTGGAAATAGCTTTGTTTCAAAGAAGAAACTAAACCCATCTAATATGTTTACGATTGCTGGTTTTACTTCATCAGTTTATTTTGTTATACTCATAAGGAAGTCTATTCTCAGTAACATTTATCAAGTGAACCATGGAGGTTGGTCACAGTGATCTTATTTTTATACTTCTGGGTAGAGAGAGACGCTTTTTAACTACAAAATTATTTCATCTGTTCAGAGTTTACACTTTATTTAGCTTTACTTATTTTACCTTGAGTTGAAACATCTTGAAAAATTTCTTTGTTTTTAATCTTCCATCATTTTGGCTCTTACCTGAAGTGAACTTTGGTTGAACTCAATTGATTTCACCTCTCAAGAAATATGAAATCAATGTGAAATGAGATTATGTTTGGCACATTTTATGTTCTTATATGCGCACTGACCCATTTTGTGTATTTTGAGGATATTTATTTATTTATTTATTTTTATTTTGAGGATATTTAAAGACATATTTTCTTATTTATCTGAGCAGAATCTGGTAAGATAGAAATGAATATAGCCATGATGAACCATAGTGAATTCAGTCAAATGTAATTCACTACCTTATTTGATGTTTGTCTAGCAACTAGTGTCAACTTTGTTGTGAGAGGATGGTAGAGGTGATTCTTGAATGTTTGTTTTCTGAATTGCATTATGTCTTTACAACATGATAATATATTTAGGCCTTGATTAATATAGGAGGGAAATTTGATTTAAAAGTTATAATAAAATGAACAAACCTAATAAAACCATGACCAATTCTACCCATACAAAATGAAGTAAAATCCTAAAATGCCTACTTATAGCAGATTGAGTGTTGCTAGTTCCTCTTTTAAAGATTTATTTATTTATTTGAGAGAGTGCAGCAGGGAGGGGCAGTGGAAGAGGGAAAGAGTCTTAAGCAGACTCACAGGGAGCTCAGAGCCATCTGGGGGCTCTATCTCACAACCCTGAGATCATGACATGAGCTGAAACCAAGAGTCTGAGGCTTAGCTGACTGCATCACCCAGGTGCCCCACTACTTCCTCTTTTAAATAATTTAACTGATAAGATATTCCATTCATAAGTACGTGTTGGCTTTAATTTTCCTCCTAGTAGCCTAATTGTTCCTTTACTGCGCAGGTGTAACCAGAAAATAAATTAAGTCTGTTGCTTATGCCATTTTACGAGCCATATAACTTAGAGAAATAATTGTTTATTTTATAATTGGTGTTGCTAACCAACTTTCACATTTTGTATGGTTTATCGACTTGTTTGTTCGGACGATTAAATAGTGTACTTCTTGGATTCACAAATCACACTACTCAACAGAGATAAATTTCACTGCCAAAGAAGAAAAATTGATTATAGGAAGTTTACATTACATGAGGGCATGACTCTTAAACATTAGTATGCATGAGAATCACTTAGAGAGATTGAAGTGCAGATTTTCAGCCTTTAGCTCCACCATAGAATTTCATTCAAGGTCTGGAGGGAAACCCCCGGAGGAAAAAAAAACAACTCGTGACTCGCTAGTAATTATTTATGCATATGGTTCACACACTACAATTTGAGAAACACTGACTCCACCTGAAAGTCTTTAAAAGACTCAGATTTCAGAAATGATATTGCCTGTATGCACCTCCTGAAGTTACTAATTTGAACGCGTGGTGGCAGTGCAGGCTAAGAGAGTGAGTAAGAGTTCTGCAGATGCGGTGGACTCCATTTTATTCAGAAGCCCCCCCCCCAAATCCAGAACACATTTACAGCCAAAGCTAAAAGTATTCAGGAAGGCACTCGTCACCAGACAAGTTCTAAAACGAATTCGAAATTCAACAGCAAAGACATTTCGGAGGGTTAATGGTGGACGTGCTGATGGGGACTGGAAAAGGATTTTCTCCTCTGGCATCAGACATAATGGAGATGGCGCAAACAAAAGTACATCGCAAGAAAAGGCAAGTGGCAATTTTCATTATATGGATGCTTTTGTGGGAAGCCAGTTCAGAATCGATTCAATATTCTGTACTGGAGGAGTCAGAAACTGGCACGTTTGTGGCCAATTTGACAAAGGACCTGGGACTCAGGAGAGGAGAACTGGCTGCGCGGGGTGCCCAGGTTGTTTTCAAGGGGAACAGACAGCATTTGCAGCTTGACCCAAAGACCTATGATTTACGGCTAAATGAGAAACTGGACCGGGAAGAGCTGTGCGGCTCCACTGAGCCATGTGTGCTACCTTTCCAGGTGTTACTGGAAAATCCCTTGCAGTTTTTTCAGGCTGCTTTACGAGTCAGAGATATAAATGACCACGCCCCGGAGTTCCCGGCCGGAGAAATGCTACTAAAAATATCAGAAATTACTACACCAGGAAAGCTATTTCCTTTGAAAATGGCGCAGGATTTAGACTCTGGTAGCAACAGTCTTCAGAGCTACATAATCAGTCCCAATCCTCATTTTCACGTTCTCACTCGCAATCGCAGCAATGGCAGAAAGTTCCCGGAGCTGGTGCTGGACAAAGCGCTGGACCGCGAGGAGCAAGCCGAGTTTAGGCTTACCCTCACAGCGCTGGATGGTGGGTCTCCGCCCCGGGCTGGGACCACGGAGATTCAGATCCTGGTCTTGGACATCAACGACAACGCTCCCGAGTTTGCTCAGGAGCTCTATGAAGCACAAATCCCTGAAAACAATTCCCTGGGCTCTCTGATTATCACTGTCTCAGCGAGAGATTTAGATACAGGATCCTTTGGGGAGGTATCTTATGCCCTATTTCAGGTAGATGACATTAATCAACCCTTCGAAATAAACGCAATTACAGGAGAAATTCGACTGAGAAAGACTTTGGATTTTGAGGAATTTCAATCTTATCACTTGGATATTGAGGCTACAGATGGCGGGGGACTATCAGGAAAATGCTCTTTAGTCATCAAGGTTCTGGATGTAAATGACAACACTCCTCAATTGACCATGTCCTCACTCATTAGTCCCATTCCCGAAAACCTGCCAGAAATCATAGTAGCAGTTTTCAGTGTGTCAGATGCAGATTCTGGACAAAATCAACAGGTTATTTGTTCTATAGATGAAAATCTGCCCTTTCTTCTAAGACCATCAGTCGAGAATTTCTACACCTTGGTAACTGAAGGAGCGCTGGACAGAGAGAGCCAGGCGGAGTACAACATCACCATCACCGTCACCGACCTGGGGACCCCCAGGCTGAAAACCCAGCACAACCTAACCGTGACGGTGTCCGACGTCAACGACAACGCGCCGGCCTTCAGCCAAACGTCCTACACC
>JAPYYM010001329.1:0-13593 GCA_028534135.1 Potos flavus | reverse complement strand
TATATATATATATATACCACATCTTCTTTATCCATTCATCTGTTGATGGACATCTAGGCTCTTTCCATAGTTTGGCTATTGTGGACATCGCTGCTATAAACATTTGGGTGCACGTGCCCCTTCGGATCACTACATTTGTATCTTTAGGGTAAATACCCAGTAGTGCAATTGCTGGGTCTTTATTTTAATGCAGGCACTCAGGGACTGTGTGGCATTCTTTTCTTTCTTGTGATCTCCAACACCGAAAGGCTCTGCCTTTGCTTAAAATCTCCAAGGAAACGCGCACAAATGTTCCACGGGAGAAGGTGCTAAGTGAGAGGGAGTTTTGGCTTTAGTAGCTGTCTTTTAGAATATTCCATGGGTTGGCAAGAAAGGCTGTCTTGGTCACTCTTTGAATCATGGAGGAGGGACACCTGACTGTTGGTGGTGAAGAAGCAGATGTGTTAAGGGAAGAGAAGTGCGCCTTGTAAGGACGACATGAACACAATGACCTGAAACAGCCACCGTGTCTCTGGGGCTCCCCCTTCGCGTGGTAGAAAAGGAGAGGGTGTGGCCACCGATCGTAGGCTGCTGTGTGCGGTTATGTACAACGCACCCTCACTTTGCAAGGAGCCCATTGTCATCAGACTCCCGGTACTCCCGGGGGTAACTCGATCAAGGTGAAGGCCCCAGGCCAGCCCCAAGCAGTCCAAGGGGCCTTCTGTGGGTGAGTCTTGCCAGGGGATGATGAGCGGGTTGGTATTTGCCTTGCCTGTGCTTAGCATTTGCTCTGGGCAGCTGGTGGTCAGCGCCTCGTGGTGTGTTTCAGGGAGCTGGCAGTACTCCTTAGGCAGCGCGGTGGAAAGAGAGCTCACTTGAGAGTCACGCAGTTCGAGACTCGAATCTCAGCTCGGCCTCTCCTCATCTACTTCGAACAACCTACTTGACCTTGCTGAGGTACCTCATCTTAAGACAAAACCAATAATGCCACAATTGTTACTGGCATAGATAAAAAGCTGTATACTGTACTTTGTACAGTGCCTAGTGTAATAGGGTCACAATAAATGGTGGTTTACATGGCCATTACTTAAAAATAATCTAGATCTATATAGGACGGTGACGGGCCCACAGCGTAGGCCAATTTATTATGCAAGTGAACAGGTTTTTACACAGGGCTGTTCATCCTGGGCATTACGTCATTAGTAGCTGCTCGCAGAAGAATGAGGGCAGCTAGAATTTATTAGGAGGTAGGATCTGGGCCAGGGCTGAGTACCTTAGCAAATCTTCTTGACACTTGGTGCTGGCTTCCCAAAGTTGGCCTGCAGGCACCAACCATGCCAATGTGTCCATCTGTCACTGAGGATGGAAGGAACACTCTCCTTTTTTCATGAAGTCCTTGCACATATGTGAGAACCCCTTGGGTGAATGAACCCTGGAAACATGGAGAGTCATAGCATCACCGTGCTATGGGTGTGAGCTGGGCCAGCACGACCTCACCTATGGGTGCCATGTCGTCATGGGAGGGACCATCTCCCAGCTTCATAGCACTGCTCCAAACTAAAAATAATGCCGACCAAGACAGCGAAGCATGGATCCAGTGGGACGGGGCTTGATCTGATCGTCTATGGCACTACCCCATAGCCTTGGGGATGGATAGCATCCATAGTGGAAACAAGATGGTAGGCAGAAGTGTTGGCTGTTCGCCAAAGAACTACACTCCCTTCTGTGTTTCTGGGAAGTGGACACTCAGCTAGGGATAACACTGCCCAGGAACACTTGCATCTGATTTGGGCCACATGAGGAGTTCTGGCCATTAGAATGCGGCCAAAAGGGATGTAAACACTTCCAGGCTTGGCCTCTAGAAACATGATTCTTTGTCTCCACATCCTGTAGGTTGGTTGGATGTCAGGGTTGCGGGCAGCGCTGGGGTCCGTGTGCTGAGGACTCTCACACATTTGCTCTTCCAGCTGGGGTCTCCAGAGGACTGTGCCAAGTGGAGTCTTGTGTCAATTGGATACCACGTGAGGGAGGAATAAATTTCATAAATAAAATTTTATGTTTTTTATAAATTAATACTACAATTTTGCCACTGAGTTTTGGGGGTTTATGTGTGATAGCAACCAGCACTGTCTTAACTAATACAAGATGATTTATGTTTTTTTTTTTAAGACTTATGTATTTTTTTTTTAAGACTTATGTATTTGAGAAAGATTTATGGGTTTCTTTTTTTTTTTTTTTTTTTTTAAGACTTCTATGTTTGACAGAAAGCATGGTGGGTAGGGGCAGAAGGAGAGAGTCTTAAGCAGACTCTGCACTGGGCATGGAGCCCGATGCTAAGGCTCGATCTCACGACCCTGAGATCACGACCTGAGCTGAAACTAAGAGTCCGACACTAAACCGACAATGCCACCCAGGCGCCCTAATAAGATGATGTGTAATTGACTTTTCCCAGAATGTCAGCACAGGCATGCTGGAGATTTGTCTATTTAGGAATCAGATAATTGAGGGTGTAGGGTAGGTGATCACACTAAGAAACACCTATATACCTTAAACCAATTCTCAGTTCGTGTTTACACTTTTTGGGATAAGAAGAGGGAAGCCTGGTATTTAAAATGTGAGTCTGGAGCCCTGAATGTTGAGTAGATTCATAATGCATAATAAACCACAACTAATACAGCAGGAAACATCCATTTACTAAAGATTTCAAAAAGTTCTTTCTTGGAATTTCTTTATCCAAATGAACAGTTTTGGAGTTTCCTGCTCAGTAATTACCGCTTGATTGAATAATTTAATTGGGGAATAACATCCAAGAACTTTAGATTCCCGCCCTGGTCTGTGCAAAATTATTCAGTTGTCTTAAGCAAAGAAAAAAATAATAGTCCAAATAATAATTCCTTGGATTCCTAAATGTCTTCACAATATCGATCGATGACCACTACTTAACTGTCAAGACACCATTACAATGCCTACTGATTTTTGTTTTTCTTTTCAACCCTTCCCCGTATCAGCACAGCGTTCCCTGTGAGGACAGCTTACTTTCACTTCAGTAACCTCGCTGGACATCATTCTCCTCTCCTTTACAAGCCTGCCACACAGGGACTTGGACTGGGAAGTTTGCCCATTTCCTCACACGTCAGCCACACAGGGCAAAACTCACCGGAAGCATGCACTTCCCTTTTCTTCCCAGCAACAATTACTTTGTCCAGTCCCCAGGAAGTCTTGTGCACTGTCAGCTGTGCACGAGGGTGTGTGTGCGTGCGTGTGTGTGTGTGTCACCCACAACGTGGCATGAAAAATACATATATAAGAAGCACCAGAAAGGACTTTTCTCAGGACTGCCTGGAAATTCCTAATCTGTCTGAGATGCTTCCTTTGGTCCTTTCCTCCCGCAGGGACCACTCCTGCCTAGGCTGGGTGGTGGTCTTCCCTAGAGTAGGGGGGCAGTTCACCCCAGGGGGATAATGGGGAGGGAGTTGTGCCCATTTTCAGCAGACTGTAGGCATCCACATCTGCTCAATTTTCTCTTCTAGAAAAGTGATATACTCCCCCCAAATATTTTTTTTCTTGATCCTCATCATGTCTTTCTCTCATCCAGCACTGTATCTGAGACTCTGGAAAAGCCACTGACTGTCCTAATTTTCCTGCGTGTTAGTCTACCTGACGACATAATGGCTATAGTAATGACTCTGATTCAGGAACACTCCCAAACAGTAAATTCTGTGAAAATACGGCTCATACCTGGTACCCCAGTCACTGTTGCTACGGAAGAAGTTATCCCCAAAGTTTTGTGGCTTAAAACAATGTTCTTATTATGCTCATGGATTCTGGGGCTTTGGAATTGAGACAGCAGAAATGACTGTTCCATAATATCTGGGACGTAGACAGCTGGGGGTGACACAGAATTGGGGGACAAAATCATCTAAAGACTCCTCCACTCACAAATCTGGTGTCTGATTCAGGGGCATTCGAAGATGAGCACGGTTGACTGGGCATCTGTCCAGGGCATCTCCATGTGGTGTGGTTTGCACACAGCATGGCAGCCTCAGGGTAGCTAGACGTCCAACCTGGAAGGTCAGGGCTCAAAGTAGAAGTGCTTCAGCAGCAAGACAAACTCAGTGAATGGCCTTTGTGAACTGGAAGTCATGCAGCATCGTTTCTGCTGCATTCCATCGGTGACAATCAAGCCACAACCTAGCCCAGAGTCAAAGGAAAGAGAATTCGACTCTACCTCTTGACAGGTTAGTGGCAAGGTTCTGAAAGTACCTGGGTAGAAGAAGCTGTGATCTTTTCATCTTTGGAAAATACCACCAGCCACAGCGAAATCAGCTTTTAGAGGTTGTGTGGGGATTTGTGTTGCAGAATTTGAGGCCACACGTGGTCGGTGTTCTGCACTTTGTAAAGAAAGTGCTCTGGGGGGTCCAGGAAGGGAAGAATCTTTACTCATCGAGATGAATCTGGTTGCATTTTAGCTAAACCTGGAAAATGTGGCAGACAAGAGGGGACACCACTTTTAAATACAGGGAGGTGGGATAAAGAAGATAAAGAAGATGTGGTATATATACACGCTGGAATACTACTCAGCCATCAGAAAGAATGAGATCTTGCCATTTGCAATGATGCAGATGGAACTAGAGGGTATTATGCTAAGTGAAATAAGTCAGTCAGAGAAAGACAAATACCATATGATTTCACTCCTATGTGGAATTTAAGAAAGAAAACAGACGAACATAGGGGAAGGGAAGGAAAAATAAAATAAGACAGAATTAGAGAGGGAGATAAAGCATAAGAGGCATTTAACATAGGAAGCAAACTGAGGGCTGCTGGAGGGGAAGTGGGTCGGAGATGGGGTAACTGGGGTGACGGGCATTAAGGAAGCCAAGTGATGGAATGAACACTGGGTGTTACATGCAACTGATGAATCACTAAACTCTACCTCTGATGCTAACAATACACTAGATGTTAGTTAAGTTGATTTTAAATAAAAATAAACAAACAAATACAGGGAGGTGGGAATACAGGGAAAGGTGACTACATCATGTGACTATGGTTTTGGAGAGCGGTTCAGGGACAGATGGAAATAAACCTGAAATGTCGATGGAACCCGGATTCAGTTGAGCATTTGACTGACAAAGCAAAAGACAAGGAAGCTGCTATGTCAGTTCCTCCTGCCCTCCCTTTCCCTCCAAGAGTCTCTACATCTTTACATTCTACTTGTATCACTTTAAATAAAGTGCGCACTCCTTTGCTTTTTGGATATATTTAGGTATAAACATACTTTGATATCCTTTAGGGTTCTCATTTTTATGCCATTACATCTTTGCACACTTTATCTTGGCCCCTCCCTACTGCTTCGGTTTTCCCCAAGACCTTATTTGAAATGTGGAGAGAATGGACCGACACTGACTCTCTTTCTCCCTGGTCCTCTGCTCCATTAATTCCTGATCTCTTCCTGCTCTGAAAAACTGCTTGATCCGGTATCACACTTATTTCTATCTTTACTTATAGGTGTTATTCACGTTTCTAAAAGCCTGGATGCTGACCAGTCATCTTGAACATTCTGCAAGGCAAATGTATTGAAAATTGGGGCAATCGCTAATTATCTTTTTTTTTTTTTAAAGATTTTATTTATTTATTTGACAGAGAGAAAGAGATCACAAGTAGGCAGAGAGGCAGGCAGAGGGAGAGGGGGAAGCAGGCTCCCCGCTGAGCAGAGAGCCCGATGCGGGGCTCGATCCCAGGACCCTGAGATCATGACCTGAGCCGAAGGCAGAGGCTTTAACCCACTGAGCCACCCAGGCGCCCCTCATTAATTAGCTTTGTATCCTACCTAGCAACAAGGTAAGATGCCATGATTGGCTCAACACAGCCCCTACCTGGAGGTACACCTGGGTGTTATTCAAATCAAGAGTCAGGAAGGAAAATGCATTTAAAAATACCCTCCTGGGGCGCCTGGGTGTCTCCGTCCGTTGAGCGTCTGCCTTTGGCTCAGGTCAGGATCCCAGCGTCCTGGGATCAGGCCCCAAGTCAGGCTCCATGCTCAACGGGGAGTCTGCTTCTCCCTCTCCCTCTGCCCCTTCTCTGTGTCTCCCTCTCTCATTCTCGCTTGCGTGTGTACACACTCTCTCTCAAATAAAGAAAATCTTTAAAAAAATAAAAATACCCTCTGACTATCTGAATTGAGCGATTGCTGTGGGGAATAAAAAGGCAAAGTAACAGTCCCCTCAATAAAGTATGAACACACAGAAGGGTAAATAACTGAGTTGTAGCAGAAAAATGGCCACCCCTAAAATGTCCACACCCTAGTCCTTGCGAACTGTGAATATGTTTCTTCACGCAACAAGAGGGACTTTACAGATATGATTAAATCAAAGCTCTGGGGGTGCCTGAGTGGCTCAGCGGGTTAAAGCCTCTGCCTTCGGCTCAGGTCATGATCTCAGGGTCCTGGGATCGAGCCCTGCGTGGGGCTCTCTGCTCAGCAGGGAGCCTGCTTCCCCCTCTCTCTCTGCCTGCCTCTCTGCCTACTTGTGATCTCTCTCTGTGTGTCAAATAAATAAATAAAAATCTTTAAAAAAAATTTAATCAAAGCTCTGAGATGGGAAGTGATCCTGGGTTATCCAGCTGGGCCCAATGTAATCATATGGATCCTTTAAGTGAAAGAAGGAGGCAAGAAAGTTAGTTACACAATATGAGAATGACTTGATTGGCCAACGTTGCCTATGAACCAGGAATGAAAACAGGCTCTAGCAGATGGAAAAGGCTGAAGGGAACAGAGCTCTGTCTAACCTTGATTTTAGTTCAGTAAGACCTGTTTGAAACTTCTCATCTTCAGACCATAAGATATTTGTGTTGTTTTTAAGCCACTAAGCCTGTGGGAATCTGTTAGAGCAGCAATAGAAAACTAATACAAACAGCAAAGTTAAATGATACAAGAATCTAGAAAATGGTGTCATGGGTCAATAGGTACAAATTCTCAAATACGGGGGTTTCTACTATAATTCCATATATATATTCTCCCTTCTCCCCCAAAACCCCTTACATCTGCAAAATCAAGCATGAAAAATAACTGGGCTTATGGGAAAAGTATAGTTGGGCAGATCATTCAAAGCTTATAGAATTTATAACCGGAGCACTAATAAAAATGATAACAGTGCTAATAAAAATATCAGCACAGTTAATCTCCACTGACATGACATCTCCATCAGTTAGTCCATCCCAGGCTTGTGCTTTACCCTCGAGAATGGAATGTTCATAGGGCAGTTGTTTCTGTTGGTCGATTATTTCTTTTTAGGCACTGGGGGAATTGTCGTCGCAAATCCTTCGTCTTCACTTATGACTTCCCCAGACATTGGAAAGTCCACTTCCTTGAAGCTATGAAACCAGCTCCTACCTGCACTGATGGGAGATACTTCTGCAGGATAATTCAGATATTTTTTTTTCATCAAGTTTTCATTTAGTGCTAAAACTTTCTATTTAGCTCTGAAACCCTTGCTGATCATTGCTTCCAAATGTTGATCTGCTTGGAAAGATTGAGCAAAAGCAGACTGTAGGGGTGCCTGGGTGGCTCAGTGGGTTAAAGCCTCTGCCTTCGGCTCAGGTCATGATCTTGGGGTCCTGGGATCGAGCCCCGCATCGGGCTCTCTGCTCAGCGGGGAGCCTGCTTCCCCCTCTCTCTCTGCCTGCCTCTCTGCCTACTTGTGATCTCTCTCTCTGTCAAATAAATGAATAAAAAAAAAAAAAAAAGCAGACTGTAATAGATAAAAGCAACGAATGAGTGCCAGGAGTTCAAATAAGGGTGGCAGTGGTGGGAAAGGCCTCCTCCTGGAGGTGGTCTCGAGCAGAGTCTGAGCGCGAGTAAGAGTGTGGAGGGTATGGATGAACTTCCAGGTGGAGCGAAGAACAATGGCGGCACCAGCCAACATGGCGCGTCCCTAGGGAGCTATGTTTGGCTCTGGTACCGCGCGCTGGCACAGTCACGATGGCCAGAGCCAGCAGACCTCCTATTCCCGTGGCTGCTTCTCGTGGTATCAGAGTGCAGGCCCCGAGAACGTTCTCCCAAGGAGGCAGTGCCACCCCTGTTCTCATACCGTGGCTGCCTCGCACACCCTCCAAGCTGCCTCGCCCCTGTGATTCCCCCTTCAAATCAGCCTCCTGTGATTTTGTGGCCCTGGACCTCTTGGAGGAGATAAAGATACAGAAGAGCAGGTTCTAGACACGCATGCTTTCCCAACTTTTCCAGCCAAGGTCCTTCAAACGATTTCAATGCCTCTGCCTATCACAAGATCTTGAGAGATCCTGAGAGAAAGCCTCACCAACAAAGGCTGAGAGAGAGCCTCACCAAAAAGGCACCGTAGGATGGGGGTGGCCTTCAAATCCGTACCCCACTGACAGATATTAGGACCTTCTGCCTAGTAATGTGTACAGTGAATCTATACCCATGTCTGTTCCTCATCCTCTGTGACCTGTGGGGTCAATTCCCATGCCCCCACCTCCTCCCCCTACCCACACCCCTCTTGGTGCCTCTTTTCCTCCTTGGCCTTTCAAATACATCCTCTAAATTGGAAGATGGCGCTCCTGCTGGGAAAGAGCTGGGAGCACCCAGATGCAAAGGCAGAGCCTCACATGTGGCCATTGGGTCCCTCCTCAGGGAGCACCCTAGAAGATCTTGCTGTTGTGCTCCTGTCCTTGCCAGTGGCTACACCGGTCCTGTTGGTGCTCCTGGACTCAGAGTTGGCCTTGGCCTTTGTTCCAGAAGAGCACGCATTCATCACAGCTTTTTCAGAATCTCTCCTGCCTATTCGCCTGCTGTTCACTCAGAAGTAACTCAGTGATCCCTGATGTCTGGGCTGCGGAACGTGCCCTGTCAGAGGAGAAGTAAATCCTTATGACTGTTCAAAGGAGAGCCACCAGGACGATCGAGGAAGCTGGAAAAGGCAGCAGGGCGCTGGGGGACTTGTAAAAGTGACTCTTCCACAGAGGATGGGAACCCTCTTTCTTTCTGCACAACCAGCGAGAGAGAGTCCGTGTTCACTGAACTTTTGCTAAGAGGGAAGCACCGCGGGCAGGGGGAGCACGGAGGAAATGGAAGCTGGCACTCGCTCGGTCCCCATCACAAGATTCAGGAGCGTGAGCTAGGCAGATGCAATTTCTTCACTCGGGGATCCAAGCAATAATGATGAAAAACGAGTTACACGCAATGGATGAATAAAGGCTGGGAAGGCACAGATTGAATGTATAAGGGAACTGGATTTAAATTACACAGTGAGGAGCTCTATCAAGGGCAATTATCAGTCCTTCTTTGGAAGGCTTTAAGAAGAGGGTCAGTGAAACGAGGTTTAAACGGGGACTTGCAGCAAGCAAGAGGAGGAAAGAGTCATGGGGGGAGCCCTCTGGGCGCAGTGCCCTCAGCCCCGCCCGCAAAGCTGCTCCTGCAGGTGTAAATATTTGCCCGCCGCACCCACCTGCTTCCAAGGGAGCCGATGCTAAGCTGGCACGGTGAGAGCAACACTGCCCTTGATGTTCTAAACGAGGGGCCCGAAGTGCAGTGGACCTTGGCCTTCAATTACCATCACGGGGAAATGATCTCCATAATCCACGGAACTCCCCTCATCCCACTGGTTTAGCAACTGTCAGGTGGTCTTTTTTTTTTTTAATCACGTACCACATTCCAGGACAATGCTCTAGACAGAAGTGTGGGGAGTTGGCAGTAGCGCGGTACAGTATGGGGGGTAGAGGGGGCGGGGCACTGGAGGAAAAAGCGAAGGACTTGCATGTTTTTAAAAACTGCTGCCAAAAGATAAGGTTGTTTGTTCAACTTCTAACACTGATCAGGGGAGGGCTCTGCCAAACCAGGCTAGAAAGAACTTCGGTCAGCAAATAAATACACGATTCGCATTAGCCAGGCAGGGAGAAGGGTTGCTACGGGTCTGCGTCTCTGAATAGTCATAGAGCCACAACTTGAAGGCATATCTGGGGCTGGGCATCTGATTTAACTTCGTTGGTATGGAGTGATGATTTGGAGTTTACGTGCAGAAAAGCAATTTATCTAACGAAGCATCAGGCTACAAACACAGGTCTCTTAATAGACCCAGATGGTCAGTGGATTAAAATGATGACTTCCCACGTCCTGGGTGCCAGATGGCTCTCCCACTGGCCTCACGCTGACCCCTGGGTAACAGAGCCTCACCATCAGGGAGCAGGCTGTGGGGAGGCGTTGAGGCCAACGGGGGTATTACAAAGGAGTTGGTTATCTCCGCGAGTCCTGCCCAGTACCAGGAAGTAATGTAAAACATGAAGATAGATATGCGTCTCAGAGGTTGGAACAGTTTACTGAAGGGCAGTTTGGAGAAGTTCATTGACTTCAAGGTATTAAAACCCACTTCCTCTCGGGGTGGAGACGCTGAAGTGTCCTAGCTGCTGCGGGCTCTGAGTTTGACCAGACTGCGTGTGGGGGGACCTCTAGCAGGTGGCAGGCTCCATAGGGGAAGCCTTGCTTGGGTAAATTTGTAGAAGAGGAGAGACTTTGATAAAAGCTTCTTTGAGTCAGTGACAAGCTCTTGCATCGATCATTGGAGAGTCCGGGAGGCAGGTTCCAAAATCCTCCTTAAGGGGTACTTGAGGAGATGCGAGGACATGTCCTAAAGCCTGGGGAATTTACCACGAGACAGAGGGACGTGGCCGCCACATGGATGAGTACGGATGTGGGACTCGAACCCAGCCATGGTCAGGGTTTCTCAGCAGAGCTCCCCCCTCCCCTCCCCCTGCCCCTGGCTCTGCTGGGGCAGCTCTCCCAGGGAGATCCCAGCTCCGAGGAGATGCTCTGAGATGGCTGAATATCAGTGACTTTGGATAAAGCTCAGCGTGGCACGCCATGAGACTTCAGATTAAGATTTCCATGTTGGCCGAACGCTGACGTGTGAATTATATTTTTAAGCCGTGACTTCCTTCCTGTATGTCGTGGCCAACGCGTAAGCCGGCGGAGGGACAGTTGGTGTCTCTCTACTAGAGACGTTTTCCCCAGTTATCTGGGCGGATTCTTGAGTCGACAGAAATCTGACAGTGCAGAGAAGCAATGTAGCCCCTCCAAGCACAGGCTCTCGGGTCCTAGAGAACGAGTAGCAAGCACATCCATCCCTCTATCTGTTGGCATTTGGAGCCAAAGACTGTCGAACAATGGGGAGGTCATTTCTGCAGCAGCATTGCTGTCCCACAGCTGAAAGAGGAAGTATAATTAAAGGCAGGAAGGCAGCGTTCTGAAAAGACTGTGGATCACGGAGAGTTAACCAAGCAATCTGTCTCTCAAACCTCCTCAGAAGTTGTCGCGGGGGACATATTGTTTTCCGACTCCCAGGAGGGTCTGCCTTGTAGCTGCCCATGAAACGGAAGAACCCCAGCGGCCCCAGTGCCAGTCTGCTCACCTGCTGGGAAGGCAGTGGGTGGCAAAGGCCAAAAGCAGCACAGAACTCCCAGCCCAGAGGAAATCTCTGGTTTGCTGCTTCCCCGGGATGGCTTTCCATCAAATGGTGTTTCAGGCACTTTTCTCTAGATGATATTCACCTAGAGCGGGCTAAAATAGCTCGTTCTCTGTCCTCAGATCATCTCGCGTTGTATTCTTTCCCTCTCCTCTTGATTTCCGAGCTCTGTTTGGCTTAACTGTGTCGAGCCTTCGGTCACTGAGCTCATGCACAGAACTAGGTTAGGAGGGCGAAGTGTTGGGATAGGAGGAATTTATTTTTTTTGCCAGCGATTTCCAGGGCACAAGATTTCCTTTTTCTCCTTTTTGTTCTTCTTCAGAGGGGAGCAGGGCACGTGGGGCGAGGACATGCCAGGCTGCCTAGCCAGGAAATACTGTCCCGTGACACCAAATTTAAAAGAAAGAGATTTTAGAAAATGGGAATGTATTCTGGGTTCCTTCTTTCATTGTGTTCCATGCCACTGACTTCTTCATGCTTTGTGGTTGTCCAACACGTTGCTTGCAAATCCCAAAGTGAGCCCACGAAGCTGACGTTAGTGGCTACGCTTTTCCTAAAATGCTGAGGATTTTTTTTTTTTAAGGTCACTGTGTTTTTTCAGTTGGTCAGAAGATATTTAGAGACCATCCCCTGGGTGCACGGTGATGAAATGGGTCTTCAGGGAAAGCAGTTAAAGAGCAGGTCTAGAGGCCCTGCCCAGCTGTATTTACAACCTTTTGAAAAGGGAGGACTCCTGTGGAATGAAAGGCCTTAACCTTAGAGCTGGTGGACTGGGATGTAGGCCATGGACATGGCAGGGAAGGGGCCCACCATGGGGGAGATCAACAGAAGCATTCCTCTGGGACCCCAAAATCAAAGTTAGACAGGGTTCTGGAAAACAATAAAATAAAGGGGAGTGGCCCGGGCTAGTCCGCACCTCTGAGAGCCACAGGCAAGGAAGGGGGGGCGTGAGGAGCAGAGGAACGGTGACGAGCGCATGGCCATTCCAGCCCGGCCTCTCCGCTCTCCTCTCGGTAGCTACACACTTCTGTCCAACCCAGTCATCCAGTCCTGTCCAGTTCCACACAGCGCTCTCCCAAAATGGAGAGGCTGTTGTCACGGAAACAAGATGGCGCTGGAGGAAGTCAGACTTGGGTTCGAATCCTCTGTCTGTGCGCAGTCACAGTGTTAGACTTTATGTTCCTTCCCTGTAAAATGGGTGCACCGAGACCCACCATTCAGGGTACTGGGGAAGACTATTAAGTCGATCACGTGCATCAGACACACACGTGTCTGGCAGTGCCTGGCACGGGACAAGACGCTCAATGGAGGCTTGTCGCTCAGCCCCCTTAAGGGGAGCCCCTCACAGGGATTTGTTCACACTCGTGTGTGGGTGGAATAGACAGGGCATTGATTCTGGCCATGCTGCTTCCCAGATGTGAGGTGCCCCCAGCTTCCCCCTTCCTCAAGAGGAAATGATGTCATCACGTCGTTGTCAGGACTGAAAAGGGAAAGCGATCCAGCTGGCTTCCATCTTTAAACTTCTTTGTATTATGCCATCCCTGCACCCTGAGACCCCCACCATGCAGCTGTGTCCCTGTCATGGCCTTCGCAGGAGCCCCATCGGGTGCCTCAGCCAGGTATGGAGGCTGCCTTGAGA
Source organism: Potos flavus (assembly GCA_028534135.1). NCBI lineage: Eukaryota > Metazoa > Chordata > Mammalia > Carnivora > Procyonidae > Potos > Potos flavus. The sequence goes on along the minus strand of JAPYYM010001329.1, from coordinate 507 downwards.
TTCCGGGGGACTGCTGCTTCCAAAACATGCCTTGCTTCACTTTCCATTTCTACAACTGCCTTCACTGTTGAGCGTGACCTCATTTAACCTGAGAAGCCAATTCCACGGTCCGGATAGAGTTTCCCCTGCGCCCTGATCAAGCCTCGTGTGTCAGAGCGGCTCTGCCCTATCCCACTTGTCCCATCAATCCCGTCTCCAGGGCTTGTCTTGCACACCGAAGCATGATTCGAGCCCGTGAAGGAAAAATCAGGCTCAAGAAACCTAAGAGAAAATCCGAGAAGAGTCTAAAGAACCCCAGGGCTCAGGTGTCAAGGGGAAATGACCTTGTTTCATAAGGGATGGTTACTGCTAGTTCACTAGCATCATTGTGGATCTGGCAGACTTCATGTGTGTTGAGGAGGAAAAATAATTTCCCTCTATCATTCTGAGTTCTTAGTTGAGACCTCTGTAATCAGAGACAGATTAATAAGAGAAAAAAAGATTTTTATTAACATGTCTACCTCATGC
>JAPYYM010001328.1:0-13594 GCA_028534135.1 Potos flavus | reverse complement strand
TAAGTAATCTCTTCCCCATAGCTACCCTTAAGACCTCTTGTCTAAAATTATGATTCATGAATTTCACAATTAAGTGTCTGGAGGTCTTTCTAGACTTGATGATCTTGGAGGGTGTCCCTTCTGCCTCTAGGACACAAACACTTGTTCCATTCCCCTGGTTAGGGAAATTTTCATCCAGAATTTGTTCAGCTATATCTTCTAGTCTTCTTTCTCCACCCCCTCAGGGATCCCAATAATTCTGACGTTGGAATGTTTCATGGCATCATTTATTTCCCTAATTCTGTTTTCATAGCTTCTAAGATGCTTGTTCTAGGCCTCCTCCTGATCCTTCTTTCTATCAGTTTGTTTTCTACATCACTAATTTGATCTTCTGCCTTGGTTACCCCAGCTGTTAGAGTATTTAGATTAGATTGGATCTCATTGATAGCATTTTTTAGTACTGCCAGATCAGCCCTCACTTCCACCCTTAGAGTTTCTATGTTGCCACTAATGGTCTTCTCCAACCTAGCCATTGCCTGGAAAATTGTTACTCTGAATTCCCTTTCTGACATACTGTTTATATCCACACCCAATAGTTCTGTGGCAGAGGGCACAGTCTGAATTTTTCCTCGTTGGGTGTTCCTCTTCCTAGTCATTTTGGTGAGAGGTGGTTGAGGGGATGTATAGCTGAATATATCAACCAGGATCTAGGCAAGGTGCATCCTGGAAAGTTTCAGAGAAATCAGAAGTCACCACCAAAAAGAAAGAAAAAAGAAAAAGAGAGAGAGAAAAAAAGAGAAAACCCAGCCAAAATGAGCCGCAAAGGTAAGATTTATAAGGTACATAAACAAAAGCGAACAAAAAGACCGACAAAAGTAAAAGACAAGAAAAAAAAGAAAAGAAAAGAAAAACCCAGCCAAAATGAACCCCAGGAATAAGATTTATATAGTACAAAATACACAGAAACACTAACAGAAGACTAAGATGGGAAGGTGGGTATTCCTCCTTTCTGATGAAGGTGTAATATTCCATTGTATATATGGACCATATTTTTTTTATCCATTCGTCTGTTGAAGGGCATCTTGGCTCTTTCCACAGTTTGGCAATAGTGGCCATTGCTGCTATGAAGATTGGGGTACATATGGCCCTTCCTTTCACTACATCTGTGTGAAATAAGTCGAGCAGAGAAAGTCAATTATCATATGGTTTCACTTACTTGTGGAGCATAAGGAGTAACATAGAGGTCATTGGAAGGGGGAAGGAAGAGTGAGTTGGGAGAAATTGGAGGGGGAGAAGAAGCAGGAGAGACTGTGGACTCTGAGAAACAACCTGAGGGTTTTGGAAGGCAGGGGGTTGGGGGATGGGGTAGCCTGGTGGTGGGTATTGAGGAGGGGATGTATTGCATGGAGCACTGGGTGTGGTGCATGGACAATGAATCTTGGAACACTGAAAAAATAAAATTAAAAAAAAAATGATGGGAAGGTGGATATAAACCCTTGATGTGGGCGAGAAAGGTTATTTCAGTTCTTCCCGGGTGAATCTTGTTACCTTTGTTAAAGGACTCAACTTTCCAGAGATACAGGGAAATTGAAACTGGTTTATATATAGGGGTAGTATTGAATAGGGAAGAAGGGTTATTACCTTGAAGTTTATATATGTATATAAAAAAAAAGAAACACAGGTGTATGTATGAAAAAGTTCAAGTTAAAAAGTTATTATGGAATATGTTGTATTAAACCTCTAGCTGTAATGTTAAGTAGGTTAAAAAAATTGAACAAGAATCGTTAGAACAAATTTAAAAAAAGAAAGAAAAGTTGTATCTATGAAATATACAGGTTTGGGGACAATACCAGGAGCTTGATATATTGTTTTCCCCCTGGTTTTGGGGTTTTACAGTTTTATGGGGACCCTGTGGTGGTTGTCTACTAGTTCTTTTGGCTTGTCTTCTCAGGGAGGGGCCTGCCACATTGTTTTTCAGTCAGTGCTGCTTGGGCTGAGTTGCCCTGCCCCCTATCAAGGGGCTCGGCTCTGTGGAAACAGGATTTTCAGGCTTTTGTTCTCTGGAGGTTTTTGTTCTTTGGCAGTTTTTTGCGGCTTTTCGGAAGTGTAGTGCAAAGTAAACTGTCCACACCTGGACCTCCGCCTTAGAGAGGAAGCCTCAGTGTGCTCCCCTCTGGGTGGTCCAGAACGCACAGACTCCCCCTCTGCAAAATCTGCTGAATACTGCAACCTCCACAGGTGGTGCGCACCCCCAGCCACCGTCTCAGTGGTCGCCTGAGGCCCCTGCTTGTCTCTGCACCCCCGTGCCACTAAAACCACAAGTGATATTGGTCTGGGCAAGCCCGAACCCAGGTGATGGCCATTGCTGGGACTGCTCTCTGGGGTCCACACCCACGCTGGGTATGCTCACACCTGGCAGAGGCGCAGGTTGCGGGAGGCTGTGTGCCGAGGGACCCCGACTGGAGTCTGCGCCCTGTTCTCTCAGGTGAGGGCTGGGTGCGGGCCCAGAGACCAATAGCTATTGGCCACACCGGGCTCTCTCAGGCAGGATTGGGCAGGAGTGTGCCCAGCCTGAGTGGTGGTGCAAGCAGTGGAAAGCCACAGGCTCAGGGACCATGGACTAGAGACCCTGCCAGGCTCTCTCTGGCACAGGTGGTTTCTGGTGGTGACCATCCTGGGACCGTGGACTTAGGCCCGTGCCCGCCCAATCCACCAGTTGCCCCTTAAGATCTTTTGCTCTTTTTTAGTGCTTTTAACCAGTCTCCAAGTTAACGCTAGTCCCCAGTCACAGGGCACTTTCGTATTGGGGTATTACTTTCCAATGGGTCGCTTCTGGTGGCTCCCTCTCCCTTCTGTTTATCCTCTGATATCAGTCTAAGCATTCCCACTCTGCTTTACCTCTCCACTGATGTCTTCTGCCCTCGTAGAGATCCGGAAGTGTATAATCTTACATCTCGGGCTGATTTCATGGGTGTTCAGAGTGTTCTGGTAGATATTTAGCCACTTTAGGGGACTGGTTGAAACAGGGTCTCCTACTTCTCCACCATCTTGCCCTTCCTCATATTTTGTTATTATTTTAAAAATCCATTTCATCTATATTTTATGCCCAACTTTTCCTTATATATTTTTATCTTTTTAAGAAATTTTTAGCTGATCAATCTTCCCCGACTTTTACCTATTTTGTTCACCTTTTTAAAAGACCAAACTTTTGGTTTTATTGAACTTCACTATTTTCCTTTCTTTTCTGTTTTATTAATTTCCATTCTTTTTAAAAAGTATTTATTTTCTTCTATGTAGTTTGGGTGCATTTCTATTGCTTTTCCTTTAATTTTTGTTTTATTTATTTCTTTATTTTTTTTCCCCCAAATACTTTTATTTTTTCAGTGTTACAAGATTCATTGTTTATGTACCACACCCAGTGCTCCATGCAATACGTGCCCTCCTCAATACCCACCACCAGGTTCGCCCATCTCCCTACCCCCTTCCCCTCCAAAAGCCTCAGTCTGTTGCTCTGAGTTCACAGTCTCTCATGGTTCTTCGCCCCTCTGATTTCCTCCAATTCACCCCTAAAACTTAAATTCAATTAATTAACAGATATATAGTGTATTATTAATTTCAGAGGTAAAGTTTACTGATTCATCCGTTGCATATAACACCCAGTGTTCATTATATCAAGTGCCCTCCTTAATGTCCATCATCCAGTTACCCCAACCCCCCACCTATTTCCCCTCTAGCAACCTTCAGTTTGCTTCCTATAGTTAAGAGTCTCTTATGGTTTCTCTCTCTTTCTAATTTCATCTTATTTTTCTCTCCCTTCTCCTAACATAAGATCCTCTGTTTTGTTTCTTAAATTCCACATATGAGTGAAATCATATAATTGTCTTTCTCTGATTGACTTATTTCACTTAGCATAATACCCTCTAGGTCCAACCATGTCATTGCAAATGGCAAGATTTCATTTTTTGATGGCTGTGTAATATTCCATTGTATATGTATATATACCACATCTTTTTTATCCATTCATCTGTCAGTGGACATCTGGGTTCTTTCCATATTTTGTCTATTGTGGACATTGCTGCTATAAACATTGGGGTGCCGGTGACCCTTTGGATGACTGTGTTTGTATCCTTTGGATAAATACCTAGTAGTGCAATTGCTGGGGCATAGGGTAGCTCTATTTTTAACTTTTTGAGGAACCTCCATACTGCTTTCAAGAGTGGCTGTACCAGCTTGCATTTCCACCAACAATATAAGAGAGTTCCCATTTCTCCACATTCTAGCCAACATCTGTCATTTCCCAACTTGTTAATTTTAGCCATTCTGACCAGTATGAGGTGGTATACCATTGTGGTTTTGATTTGTATTTCCCTGATGGTGAGTGATGTTGAGCATTTCTTCATATCTCTGTTGGCTATTTGTATGTCTTTTTTAGAGAAATGTCTGTTCATGTCTTCTGCCCATTTCTTGACTGGATTATTTGTTTTCTGGGTGTTGAGTTTGATAAGTTCTTCACAGATTTTGGATATTAGCCCTTTATCTGATAAGAAATTTGCAAATATCTTCTCCCATTCAAAACTTTTTATCTTGATGAAGTCCCAGTAGTTCATTTTTGCTTTTGTTTCCTTTGCCTTTGAAGATGTGTCTAGCAAGAAGTTGCTGTGGCCAAGGTTAAAGAGGTTGCTGCCTGTGTTCTCTTTTAGGATTTTGATGGGTTCCTGCCTCACATTTAGGTCTTTTATCCATTTCGAGTTTATTTTTGTGTATGGTCTAAGAAAATGGTCCAGTTTCATTCTTCTGCATGAGGCTGTTGAATTTCCCCACACCATTTGTTGAAGAGACTTTTTTCCATTGGATATTATTTCCTGCTTTGTTAAAGATTAGTTGACCATAGAGTTGAGGGTCCATTTCTGGGTGTTCTATTCTGTTCCATTAATCTATGTGTTTTTGAGGCAGTACCATACTGTCTTGATAATTATAGCTTTGTAATGTATCTTGAAGTCAGAATTGTGATGCCTCCAGCTTTGGTTTTCTTTTTCAACATTACTTTGGCTATTTAGGGTCTTTTCTGGTTCCATACAAATTTTAGGATCATTTATACCAGCTCTGTGAAGAATGTTAATGGTATTTTGATAGGGTTTGTATTGAATGTGTAGATTACTCTGGGTAGCATAGACATTTTAACAATATTTGTTCTTCCAATCCATGAGCATGGACTATTTTTCCATTTCTTTTTGTCTCTCTCAATTTCTTTCATAAGGGTTTTTAGTTATCAGAATACAGATCCTTTACCTCTTTGGTTAGATTTATTCCTAGGTATCTTATGGATTTTGGTGCAGTTGTAAATGGGATCAATTCCTTCATTTCTCTTTCTTCTCTCTCATTGTTAGTGTATAAAAGTGCAACTGAGTCTGTGCATCGATTTTATATCCTGCCACTTTGCTGAATTGCTGTATGAGTTCTAGCAATTTTTGGGTGGAGTCTTTTGGGTTTTCAACATAGAGAGTCATGTCATCAATGAAGAGTGAAAGTTTGACTTTTTCTTTGCCAGTTTGGATGCCTTTTATTTCTTTTTGTTGTCTGATTGCTGAGGCTAGGACTTCTAATACTATGTTGAACAACAGTGGTGAGAGTGGACCTCCCTGTTGTGTTCCTGACCTCAGGCAGAGAGCTCTCACTTTTTCCCCACTGAAAATGATATTCACTGTGGGCTTTTCATTTATGGCTTTTAGGATCTTGAGTTATGTTCCCTCTATCCCTACACTGTGGAGAGTTTTAATCAAGAAAGAATGCTGTATTTTGTCAAATGCTTTTTCTTCATCTATTGAGTGGATCATATGGTTCTTGTTCTTTCTTTTATTAATGTGGTGTATTGCATTGATTGACTTGTATATGTTGAACCACCCTTTCAGCTCAGGAATAATCTCGCTTGGTCGTGGTGAATAATCCTTTTAATGTACTGTTGGATCCTATTAGCTAGTATCTTGGTGAGAATTTTTGCATCCATGTTCATCAGGGATATTGGTCTGTAATTCTCCTTTTTGATGGGGTCTTTCTCTGGTTTTGGGATTGAGATAATGCTGGCCTCATAAAACGAGTTTGGAAGTTTTCTTTCAATTTCTATTTTTTGAAACAGCTTCGAAAGAATGGGTATTAATTTTTCTTTAAATGTTCGGTAGATGGCTGAGTAATATTTCACTGTATATATGAACAACATCTTCTTTAGTCATTCATCTGTTGAAGGACATCTTGGTTTCTTCCACAGTTTGGCTATTGTTATATGCAACTAATGAGTCGTTGAACACTACATTAAAAACAAATCATGTAATATATGTTGGCTAACTGAACATAATGGAAAAAATGAAAAAACAAAACAAAACAAAACCCTCCTTCCTGGGTAGGTTGATCTGGGTAATTAGGCATTGAAATAAATAATAAATGGTAAAATCCACTGGGAGGCCATCTGGTTCTGGATTATTGTTTGTTGGGAGATTTTTGACTACTGCTTCAACTTCCTTGCTGGTTATGGATCTGTTGAGGTTTTCTATTTCTTCCTGTTTCAGTTTTGGTAATTTATATGTTTCTAGGAATGCATCCATTTCTTCCAGTTTGTCTAATTTGTTGGCATATATTTACTTATGATATGTTTTTATAATTGCTTGTGTTTCTTCAGTGTTTGTTGTGATCTCTCTTTCATTTATGATTTTATTTATTTGGGTCCTTTCTCTTTTCTTTTTGATAAGTATGGCTAGGAGTTTATTGATTTTATTAATTCTTTCAGATAACCATCCCCTACTTTTGTTTATCTGTTCTACCATTCTTTTGGTTTCTATTTCATTGATTTCTGCTCTGATCTTTATTATTTCTCTTCTCCTGCTGGATTTGGGCTTTATTTGCTGTTCTTTCTCCAGATATTTTAGGTGTAAGGTTAGGTTGTGTATATGAGACTTTTCTTGTTTCTTGAGAAAGGCTTGTATTGTTATATATTTTCCCCTTAAGGCCGTGTTTGCTGCATCCCACAGGTTTTGAACTGTCGTGTTTCCATTTTCATTTGTTTTCATGAATTTTTAAATTTCTTCTTTAATTTCCTAGTTGACCCATTCATTCTTTAGTAGAATGTTCTTTAACCTCCATGTATTTTTGTTTCTTCTAAATTTTCTCTTGTGATTGAGTTCAAGTTTTAAAACATTGTGGTCTGAAAACATGCAGGGGATAATCCTAGTCTTTTGGTACTGGTTCAGACCTGATTTGTGACTCAGTATATGATTTATTCTGGAGAATGTTCCATGTGTACTCGGGAAAAATGTGTATTCTATTGCTTTAGAATGAAATGCTCTGAATGTATCTGTAAAGTCCATCTGGTCCAGTGTGTCATTCGAAGTCCTTGTTTCCTTGTTGATCTGCTTAGATGATCTGTCCATTGTTGTGAGTAGGGTGTTATAGTTCCCTACTATTATTGTATTATTATAATATAAAGAAATGTATTTCTTTAATTTTGTTATTAACTGGTTTACATAATTGGCTGCTCCAGGCTGGGGACATAAATATTTACAGTTACTAGATATTATTGGATAGACCTTTTTATTATGATATAGTGTTCTTCTTCATTTCTTATTATAGTCTTTGGTTTAAAATCTGATTTGTCTGCTATAAGGATTGCCACCCCAGCTTTCTTTTGAGGTCCATTAGCATGATAAATGGTTCTCCACCCACTCACTTTCAATCTGGTGGTGTCTTTGGGTCTAAAATGAATTTCTTGTAGACAGCATGTTGATGGATCTTGTTTTTTGTTTTTTGTTTTTTAAACCCAACTGATACCCTGTGTCTTTTGATTGGAGCATTTAGCCCATTTACATTCAGAGTAATTATTGAAAGATATGAATTTACTGCCATTGTATTACCTGTAAAGTCACTATTTCTGTATATTGTCTCTGTTCCTTTCTGGTCTTTGTTAGTTTTGGGCTCTCTCTTTGCTTAAAGGATTCCCTTTAACATTTCTTCCAGGGCTGATTAGTCATCGTAAATTCTTTCAGTTTCTATTTGTCCTCGAAGTTCTTTATCTCTCCTTCTATTCTGAATGACAGCCTTGCTGGATAAAGTACTCTTGGCTGGATATTTTTCTCCTTTAGCACCTTGAATATAACATGCCAGTCCTTTCTGGACTGCCAGGTCTCTATGGACAGGTCAGCTGTCAGCCTTATGTGTCTACCCTTGTAGGTTAAGGACCTCTTGTTCTGATCTGCTTTCAGGATTTTCTCTTTATCTCTGAAATTTGCAAGCTTCACTATTACCTGTTGAGATGTTGACCTATTTTTATTGATTTTTGAGGGTTTTTTTGTAGCTCCTGGACTTGAATGCCTGTTTCCTTCCCCAGATTAGGGATGTTCTCAGCTATAATTTGTTCTTCCCCCTCTCTCCTTCCTGTTCCTCTTGGACCCCAATTATTCTAATATTGTTTAATTTTATGGTATCTTGATCTCAAATCCTCCCTTTGTGATCCAGTAGTTGTTTTTTTCTTTTTTTTTTTCACCTTCCTTACTCTCTATCATTTTGTCTTCTATAACACTGACTTTTCTGCCTCATTTATCCTAGCAGTTAGAACCTCCATCTTTGATTGCATCTCTGTAATAACCTTCGGATTTTTGACCTGATTAGATTTTAGTTCTTTAATTTCTCCAGTAAGAGGTTCTCTAGTGTCTTCTATGCTTTTTTAAAGCCCAGCTATTATCTTTATAATTATTTTGAATTCTAGTTCCGACATCTTATTTATATCTCTATTGATTAAATCCCTGGCGGTGAATACTGCCTCTTGCTCTCTCTTTTTGGGTGAGTTCTTCCATCCTGTCCTTATGTCCAGAAAAGATGAGAGAGCAAAAATACAAAAATAGCAACAACGACACCAGAAAAATATACACTAAACAAATCAGAAGAGAACAGAAACAAACAAACAAAAAAAGAGAATAAAATCGAACAAGAAGTTGAACAGAACAGAATAATAAACTAGATCATGGGTATGTTTTAGTCCATTTGTTAGAAGCCAGATTACAAAATAGGAAAGAAAAACATGTATGTAGAAAAATAAAATTGAATACGATGAAAGGAAGCCAACAAATGAAATGTGTGTGTGTGTGTATATATACACACACATATATATGTACATATACATATGTATATTCATATATATTTATACATATATATGTACATATATATACACATATGTGTATATATACACATATATGTATATATTACAATACACATACATATATGTAATGTGTATATATACATAACATATATATATATATATATATATGTAATGTATCAAACTCAACATCCAAAAAACAAATAATCCAGTCAAGAAATGGGCAGAAGACATAAACAGACATTTCTCCAAAGAAGACATACAAATGGCCAACAGACGCATGAAAAAAAGTTCAACATCATTTGCATCAGGGAAATACAAATCAAAACCACAAAGAGATACCACCTTACACCAGTTAGAATAGCTAAAATTAACAAGACAGGGAACAACAAATGTTGGCGAGGATGTGGAGAAGGGGAACTCTCTTATATTGTTGGTGGGAATGTAAGCTGGTATAGCCACTCTGGAAAACAGTATGGAGGTTCCTAAGAAGTTAAAAATAGAGCTACCCTATGACCCAGCAATTGCAATACTGAGTATTTACCCCAAAGATACAGATGTAGTGAAAAGTAGGGGCACCTGCACCCCAATATTCATAGCAGCAATATCCACAATAGCCCAGCTGTAGAAGGAGCTGAGATGTCCTTCAACAGATGAATGCATAAAGAAAATGTGGTTCATATATACAGTGGAATATTACTTAGCCATCAGAAATGATGAATACCTGCCATTTCCATCAACATGGATGGAACCGGAGTGGATTATGCTAAGTGAGATAAGTCAATAAAAAAAAGACAATTATCATATGGTATCACATATGTGGAATATAAAAAATAGTGCAGAGGATCATAGGGGAAGGGAGGGAAAACTGAAAGGGAAGAAATTAGAGAGGGAGAAAAACCATGAGAGACTCTCGACTCTGGGGAAAAAACAGGGTTGTGGAAAGGAAGGTGAATGGGGAATGGGGTAACTGGGTGCTGGGAATTAAAGAAGGCACGTGATGTGATGAACACTGGGTATTATACGCACTTATGAATCATTGAACACTACATAAAAAACTAATGTGTACTATATGTTGGCTAATTGAATTTAAATAAATAAAAACAAAGCAAAACAAGCGAACAAAAGAGTAAAATGGGGGAAAAAAGTATAAGTGAAAATTAAAAAAGACTTAGAATTGATAACATAAGAAAACAGCTGAAAAGGGGAAAAAAAAGTATAAAACTGAAAGACTAAAGAATAATAAGAAAAAAAAAAACCCAGGAATGCTAAATAGTGCTTTCCCCAAGAGCTGGAGTTTACAGTTCTCTATGATCGGTAAACTTGGTATTAGCTGGAATTTCATGCTGATCTTCTGGGGGAGGGGCCTGTTTGCTGATTCTCAGGTGCCTTTGCTGGGGCAGAATTGCACCGCCTTTGCCAGGTGGCCAGACTCGATGTAAGTGGCTCCAGATTGCTCTCTCTGGTTGTTTTGCTGCCTGAAGGTTTTCAGTGTTGATGTGGGGGATGAAAATAGTGGTACCTGGATCTCTAGGCCCAAAGCTGAAAGTTTGCACCCCCAACTCTTCAGTGAGCGCTCACAGAAAAGCAATTACTCTTGTCTCCCCGGTTTCCATCCAAACTCTGTGTTCATCCAGCCTGTGACCAATTATTTTTATCTACGTCACATGACCCCTTTTTGAGTCTCTAAACTTTACAGACTCCTGTAGTGTTCACCAACACCATTCCTCCCTAGGGAAGGAAGGGGGTCTCACTGAAGTTCTGTATCCTACTGGGCACCTGCGGAGAGCAGTTGCCCCATCCTGCAGCATTCTCAGTTTATGGCAAACCAAGAAGAAAGCTGGCACCTGGACTCACTGTTTGCAGCTGACTTCCCTGCTCAATGCTTGGGAACTCTGCTGCACTCAGGCACGCTCATTCTTTTTGTGACCCCAGGGATCCTGAAACCTTGCTCTCTCCCTTCTCTCTCTCTCTGCTCTGCTTCACGATCTGAACCTTCTCTCTCTCTCTGCTCTGCTTCACGATCTGAGGCTCTCAGGCAGTTTGGTCCCACAGAGCAGACTCCTAAAATTCTGAATTTGTACTCTGCTGCTTATAACACTTTTCAGTACCGGCTTACAGAGGCTCCTTCTGCCTGAGGTTTCTTTTCTGATATGTTTCCTTGGATTCATGTCCCCGCACCCACTAATTTGCAAAAAGTCGTCGCTTTTCTATTTGTAGAATTGTAGCAATTCTTTTCTCAGATCTCCAGTCGATTTTGCAGATGTACAGAATCATTTGATAACTATCTAGCTGAATTCCAGGGACTAGACTAAACTAAGGTCCCCTACTCCTCAGTCATCTTAACTCCTCTCCTCCTCTAAAATTTTAAGATAGGGCATTAAGCACTTTAATTTTGAGGTTTCTTCTCCTTTAATATAAATATTTAAACAAATAAATTAGACTCAAAACACTGCTTTTATTGCACCTCATGAATTTTTGTCATGGTTTATTATTATTAAATTTTGTACATTTAGACAATTCCTCTATAAGATTCCACTCTTGAGTTTTTACCATTTATCCACTTTCTGCATCTATCTTAGCTCTTTCTGAAATAAGTAGGAAGGGTAGATATTGGCATCTAGTGGGTAGAAGCCAGGATGCTATGGTGCTAAACATTCTTCAGTGCTCAAAACAGTTCCCCTCCACCCTGCCAACCAACAATTATCTGGCCCCAAATATCAACAATGCCAAGGTAGAGGAACATGGATTTAGGCCAACATGTAAATATAATTGATAAATATTATTACCTTGATTTATCTCTGTCCCCTATTATGAATCAGGTGTCTCTTAAGAGAATCCCAGATAATATCCAGCATGATGCTTTGCAGAGATTGCAGATGGCTCAAAGGTAAAATTTCCATTGGGTGGTTAGCTCAATTCCCAGTACTGTTTCCATACTTAATTTCCTTGATAACATTCTGTATAAGAGAAAAAAAAAAGACTGGAAGTAGAGATACATAAAATAAGGCTGAAGGTATGGTTTTACCTGATCTCTTCTATATGTTTCACACTCTATGTAGCAAGATGAAAAAGACCATACCAGAATGCTATCAACTGACATCAAACAACAGGTATCTTTACATGGGCTTTAGGCTTCAGTGTGTTGGCACAGTGCCAAGAATACAAGGGATGTTTAAACATGCTGGATGGCTCTTAAAATCTGTCTACAGACCTTACATGTGCAAGTGCCCATAGAGCTTTTGAGAATAGCTGGGAAAATACATTTATGAACAGAAAGATAGGGTTCACTTTCAGTAATATACCTGCCACCCAGGGCCAATAGCTTTCAAATGCACAGACCGCTGGTTTTCTTGAATATTGAAATGTAAGATTGGATTTAGAATCAGAGGCTAAAGCCCTGAACCAAATCACCTGTAGGTAGCTAAGTGGCCATTGTTCATCAGTAAAAGAGAAGTAATCATTCAAGTTATCCCAGTTTAGACGATACTGGTAGGTTAAGAATAGAAAATACTTTGAATTGAACTATTAATATTAGGCATGAAAGCAAATGCGGTATAAAAGAAAAAATTACAGTATGGTCTGGAAGATAGCAAAGACTATAAAAAAGGACCCGGAAATCCTACATCACATCTGGAAAGGCAAGATGGAATAATCATGATAGAAAGAAGTAAGAGAAGAATAATTACCTTAAGAATAATTTTAAAGAAACAGGAAACAAAGAAGAAACAAAAAATAATGAGAACGGTGCTTCACAGTGCTGACTGGCAAAATGGTGATAATTTTTGCAAGGCCACCACAATGAGTACAGCTCAAGGAGAGAGAAAACCTACAGTTGTCACAGATCAACAACAAAAAAGATGAAGAATATAAGACAGAAGATTATGGCATCATGACACACATTGGTAGACCCTTTGAGTCAACACTATGACTAAAAAGATGGAAGAACTATGGCAGATGCAGGGAAAATGATGATACACCTTGGCAGTAATAGAAGAACTGATGAGTGAGAGAACATTTGCCCTAGACACATAATTATGTAGCATGGGAACTGAGAGCACAAGAGTAAGAAGAGACTGAAAAACGTGAAGGGAGGTAGCAAGTAGACTTAAAACAGATGATAAATAAGCAATGTGGACAGAAGAAGCAATACAAATAACACCAAGATACAGAGAGAGCAGCAGGTGGTCCAGCAGAAGGTGGTTTGCAGAGGAAAGGTGAGTGGCTTCAGCAGGGGCAGGAGATGCAGCCTGCCGCCCAAGTACGTCCCTGTCAGCTCTAGGACGTGACGTTCCATGGTGTCCTCCTCTGCAACTGGAGATATGAATTTGAGGGGGGGAGTGTAGGAGGCTCCAAATGGATAATGCTGTGGTCCGCGAGCTGTGTATCGACGTCGTTACGTCGCGAATGCCGTACAAGGACATGGACACCATATGGGAGGCAGAAAGGTACAGGGTTTATTAAGCAATAGAGGTGAGG
>JAPYYM010001327.1:0-13596 GCA_028534135.1 Potos flavus | reverse complement strand
GGGGCAGGTCCCCTCCCCGGGAGGCGCCGGCCCACGGCAGGAGAGGCCGGGAGGAGCGGGGAGGAGGCGGCATCCGGGCGCGTGGACATGGCAGGGCCTCTCCCAGCCCAGCCCAGGACCGGGGCGCTTTCTCTTTCCCCTGGGGAGGCCCCAGCCCTCCCTGCTGCCCCAGCCTGGGTCTTGGCAAAGGAAACACCATGGCAGCCGGAGGGGGCCCGGCTGACCACCAGCCCCCTGAGGGAAGGCCCCGTGGGGGAGGCTGCAGTGGCCCCAAGGGTCCCCTGGGAATGGGGTGCATATGGGGGTGCTCACCCCCTGCCCCTCCTCTCTTTCAAAGGAAGCCCCAGGCACCGAAAAGCAGAATTCCCAGCTCTGCACCACCCCAGGGAGAGAAGCCAGGAGGGGCCTTCTGTTCATGTGCAAAGGGTTCTGCCAAAAACGAAGACAGGAAACTGCAAAGGAAAATCTGGCAACAGCAACAAAAAAAGGGAACAGAACCTTCCAGAAAGGCAGTCACATCCCCAGCCAGACAAGGCAACTGTGACGGGTTGAGGAACAGACAGAAAAGCCTCCAGGCTGGAGTGGGGGCTGCGTGGGTGGGGGAAGAGCGCTGAGGGGGGCTGTCTGCTCCGAGCCCACACGAGACAAAGTCCAAGTGCAGCACCAGCAGACAGAGAAGCACGGGGCCCACGCGGGGCACCCAGGCCTGGGTTCAAGTCCCAGCTCCTCCTCTTGCCCCACAATTCCCTCCCTCCTCCCTGAGCCTCATTTTTCCCCATCTGTGGAATGGGAGAGACTAAAACCTATGTCTCCAAGGGGTCATGAAGAATAACGATGCTTAGCACATGGGAAGCACTCGGTATGGGTCAGCGATCACAATTCCGGGGGGTATCGAATATTATTTACTATCGGTTCAGCAGATGGTGTGTGGGGAGCAAAGGGGCAGGCATGCTACGTGTGGTCCCAGATAGTATTAATTTATTTATTCATTCACCAAGCGAGCTCGCTGAGCACCGGTTTCAGGCCGGACAGCGCTAGGTGCTGGGCCTCGGTACACAGCAGAGCTGGGAAGCAGAGTTGAGTTCAAACTGGGAAATAATTCACCTGCAGTCTCGCCCTCCCAGGGGGCACCTCAGGGCTGGTGTTTGCACCGGAGCTCCAGGGACGTTCGCACCGCTGCAGGGCCCACTGTGTGCTGAGCACGGCCGACGTGCGTCCCCCCGCAGCCTGTCACCGAGCCTTCCTGGGAACCTGGGAGCAGGAGGTTGTCCCCCCGCCCACCGACAGCCGGGGAGGCTTGGAGAAGGGGAGGGGCTCGCCCAGCGTCTCCTGCGCCGGGTGCTGGAGCAGGGCTCGCACGCAGGCCTGGGCTAGAGGCAGGGGGGCCCCTCGGAACCCCCGAGTCTCCTCGAACGCAGCTTCCAAGCCCCCACCCATTGAAGACTTAGGATCTTTTCGCCAAGGTCTGGGAATCCCAGGGGGTTGGGGGGCCGCAGAGCCCACACTGGGGAGCCCCCGGAGAGGGAGCAGCTGGAGGACTGCCAGGGTCTTCTCCAACCTTGACCTTCACAGAGTCTAATCCCGCGCCTGCCCGGAGCCAGGGGCCAGGCCCTGCACCGTGGACAGGCCACACGGGGCCTCCGAGACAACTAACCCCTCCCGAGGGCCACCCCCCCCCACCGTCCTCCCACCCCGATCTGGGGTGCTGGCGCCTCCTCCCAGCCACCTGCTCCGGCTCCGGTCCCCCCTAAATGCTCTCTACGCCGTCCCCCTGCAGACCCCAAGCTCCCGGTCACCGCCACTACGTAGGACAGCCACTCGAACTTTACAGGAGGGGACAGACGGAAAGGAGCCACTTCGGGCCTGCGAACCTGAGGGGACAATGGGGGGGACACGTTCTGACCTGTGGGGGGTTTTCCATGGGGGGGCTGTCTCCCCCCCTGAAGCCCTGCAGGGAGACGCGCAGCCGAGGGGGTGCCCGGGCCCCATCCCAGCACAGGTGGGGTTCCGTCCCGAGCCCCGACGACACCCCGCCCCGCGCCCGGGGTCTCATTCCAGTCTGCATGCCCCAGGGGGGACTTGTTCTCCCCGTGTCCTCGGGAAGCAAACTGTGACCAGAGGGGCAGTCACGGGCCCCAGGTCACACAGCCCGACGGGGACAGCCTGGGCCTCACCCCCAGCTCTTCGGATTGTGGGCTCCTTGTTGTCTTCATGGAGTATTGGGGGGCTCCTCAGACCCCTCTGCTTGGGTGTCTCCTACCTCCCTTCTTCCACCATGCCGTAGTTCTTTTTGGCTCAAAAGTACTTATATCCTGATTTGGGGACAAAGGACTCAGTCATTTGTAAATAGGAACAAGAGAGGAAGGGGACAGGACGCCGCCCCTCGGGTGCTCCTGCTTCGCCCCCAGCCCACTCTCACCGATCAGCCCCAGGCTATGCCCTTGACCGGCAGAGCCTCTGAACATAGCGAGGCCGGGACAAGCAGGTAGGGCCCAACACAGACAGAGTCAGGGATGCAGAGGGTGACCCAGCTACAGAAGGGAGGATGGCCTGTCCCAGGGAGAAAACCGCAGACCCATGGTTTGCCCCATTAGAGGTCACTGCCTCCCTTCGAGGCTTCGGGAGGAGGGGCTAAGGGGGTCAAGTGACAAGGACAAAACCAGCTCTCTGACCAGGTCTGAACCTTACTCCTGGTGCCAGAACTGGATGACCCTGGTCCCTGGACCACAGAGCCCCCTGGTTCCAGACCTCTCCACACCAGCCCCACACCTGCCATTTCAGGCCCCCCCCCTTTGAAAAACACCACCCCAAAGCCTAAGGCAGCCTTCACATTCATCCTGTCCTGTCTCTTGGGGCCCATTTCACGGGTGGGGAAACTGAGGCCCGGAATTTGCTCCAACATGACAGTAAAGAGGGAGTGAAAACAGCAGGAAATTTGGAAATAACAGGCCTGCCTTCCAATGCCAGCTCCAACTCAGATGCCTTGGCTAATCCTGCAGGTGTCTGGGTCACCATTTAACACACCTGCAAATCTTCCCTGCTCCCCATGTGTAGCCCAGTGCCCTGCACACATCTGTCAGACTTAGTTCCCCTCCATCTGGACAAAGGTCTGTAATACGATCACTGTGAAGTTTAAGTTAGAAAATCCACATAGAGCCCCCCTGCACAGAGTAGGTGCCCAAGAAATAGTAGCTCAATCGAGGTTCAAGCCTGCTGCCCTGACCCAAATCCCCGAGAGTGGGTCCGGTGAGCAGAGGGGCTGGGCTCTGGTGATGGAGCCTCCCAGCTTCCCTGCAGCTCCAAAGAGAAGGGACACATGTCCTCCTGGCCCACCCGCCCCCTCCCCAAGCCTGTCTTTCTCCACATCAGTGGCATTTGCATCCGGAACAGATGGGTGCTGGGAACCATCCCACCACTCCCCATGTTTCACAGCTTTAGGCCAGGACATAACCATGCAATTAAAAGAGGAGACATGCAAAAGCAGCCTCTAGCAGGACTTACCACCTTCCCTCCCTTGTAAATCCATCAATGAACTGTAGTTGCAAAGACAGACCCCTTACTGAAATCTGGTCACCGATCTGCTGTGCGGCAAAGAGCTTCCTGAGACCTAAAGAAAGAAAGAAGTGTGTATTTGTTAGCTTCGTGCTTTATCTAGGTAAAAATCAAGAAAACAAAAATATCGGTTAGAAAGCGACTTGTCTCTGGGCAGGCATCCAGTCCCTGGGGGTCCTGCAGAAATCCCTCCATCCCCAGATGGAAGCGGGGACAGAACTCCAGACCTGGCCAATCAGAGTCGTGCATCTCCTGGCCACAGCGATTGGTTCAGAAATGAGCATATGACCCAATCCAAGCCAGTGAGGCTAAACTCTGGGATTTCTGTGAACTTGGAGACAATGTGGTGTGAGCATGGTCTCCACTGTGGAACCATCTAGAAGAGAAGGTCTGCCAGAATGTGAGGCCTTTCTGGCAGAAACCAGGGCAAAGGATGGAGACAGATCTAATGACATCATTTATTTACTAGTAGGTGTTCATTTCCCCCCCATCATCCCGATAACTGTATGCATTTATATACTGCATCAAAGATACAACTATAAGCTGTTTCAGATCAATTTTGGAACACAAATTTTAAAACTACAAAAAAAATAGATTGATTCAGACTACAGTCGAGGGTGACCTTGAATTAGAAAGAGAGACCATGTTATTAAACAAAAATTATAGTGATCATTTATCAAAGGCAAATTGTATACCCCATGTGCCAGGCATTCATGCCTTTTCTTTTTCCCATGGGTTACCTGAAGTCTCAGAGCCATTCCGAGGAGGTGGGGTCTCTTCTTCCTCCGTGTCATTCAGTCAGAGACATTTGTGTTACTTTCAACCAGCCGCTATTCTGCCCTGAGCCAAAAACCAGACAGCACACAAAAAGAAAGCTCTAGACCAAGATCCCTTATTTCTTTCTCCTGCCTTCCTATTACCGAATTTTTTTTTTTTAAGATTTTATTTATTTATTTGAGAGGGAGAGAGAGAAGTCAGAAGGAGAAGCAGACTCCCCGAGGACCTGGGAGCCCGATGTTGGACTTGATCCCAGGACTCCGGGATCATGACCTGAGCCGAAGGCAGTCGCCTTACCAATTGAGCCACCCAGGCGCCCTACTGAATATTTTTAGACTTCAGTTTTTATTGTTCTGTATTGTTTTGGAGTGGATCCCTGTATAGCTCCTTCTGTGTCTGCTCTGGGTGTCACACTGTATCTACATAACTTATCCCCTCTACTGACCTCATCACTTTGCCACTTTGAGTGGAATGGCGAAAGCTTACCTCCCGTTACTCTCATCCATTTATGGTATAAATGTTTTAATTATCTCTTCTACATACATTTAGAACCACATCAGAGTTATAGTTTTGTTTCAACCATAAAACACAATTCAGAAAATTTAAGGGCTAAAGAAAAGTCTAGTGTATTTACTCATTTTACTCATATGTTTGTTTATGTTCTTTCTTCTTCCTGATTTTTTGAGAATCCTCCTCTTTTTTTTTCCAGAGAAAGGGGGGGGTGCCGAGGGGGCTGAGGGAGGGATAATCTCAAGCAGACTCCTTGCTGAGGGCAGAGCCTCACTCAGGGCTCGATCTCATGTTGGTTCTCTCAGTGATTTTAAAATATTTCCTTTTTTTTTTAATTTTTAGAAGTTTGATGATGATGCATCTTAGTGCGTATTTCTTTGGTTTTTCCTGTTTCAGATTCACTCAGCTTCTTGAATTCATAGGTTTCTGTCTTTTGCCAAATTTGGGGAGTTTTCAGCCATTGTTTCTTTGAGTTTTTCAGATCCTCCCTTCCCTTCTTCTTCTGGGATTCTGATGACACAAACGTTAGATCTTTAGTTATAGTCCCGTAAGTCCCTGGGGCTTTGTTCTTTTTTTTTCATCCCTCCAAATTTTGTCTTTGCTGTTTCAGATTAGGTAATTTCTGCTGTTCTGTCTTCAAGTTGATCGGCTTGTCTCTCTGTCTCCTCTATTCAGCTATTAAACCCATCCACTGATTTTTTAATTTTGATTATTGTTATTTATGGCACAGGATATAGCCTATCTTGAAGAATGTTCCATGGGCACTTGAAAATAAATGTGTGTTTTGGATGAAGTGTTCCGTAACTATCAATTAGATCCTCTTGAGTGTGTTGTTCTATTCTATGTCTTTGCTGATTTTCAATTCTGAGAGTGGGGTCTTGCTATTTTCCAGCTGTCATCTTGGATTTGTCTATTCAACTTTGTCAGTTTTGCTTCATGTATTTTGAGGTTCTATTATTTGGTACATACATATTTTAAATTATTATATTTTCTTGGTGGGTTGACCCTTTAATTATTATGTAATATCCCTCTTTCTAGAAATGTTCTTTTCTCTGAAGACTACTATATCTGACTTACCATGGTCCTTCCTGCTTTTTAATTATCTTTTCCATTCCTTTAATTTCACCCTATCTACGTTGTTGTATTTCAGGTGAGTTACTTGTGCACAACACATTGTTGGATCATGTGTTCTTTGGTTTTTTTGCTTGTTCTGTTTTGCTTTGTTTTGTTTTTGGTCCACTTGGCCAATCTCTGTCTTTTCATTGATGATTTACACCATTAACATATCAATGTAATTATTGATATGTTAGGGCTTAAGTCTGCCATTTTTATTTTGTTTGTTTTTCTTCTCATTCCTCTGTATTTCTTTTCTTAATTCCTATGGGTTATGTAAACATATTTTCTGGATTCCATGTTGATTTGTTTATAGTGTCTCTGAATATATCGTTATATAGTTTTCTTAGTTTTGCTTTAAGTATTATCATATACATACATAATTTATTATACTCTGCTGGTTTTGACATTTACCACTGCAAGTTAAATATAGACACCCTATTTCAGTGTAGATCCCTCCACACTTTAAGCTAGTCTTAAATATTTCCTTTGCATGCACTGAATGCCACATTTGATGGTTTTCAATTTTTCCTTCCACCACCAAATGAGTTTTTAAACTCATAAGAAAAAGGATTATCCATTCTATGTGCCCCTACTCATTCTGATAGTGTTCATTCCTTTCTGAAGCTCCAAGCCTTCTGTTATCATTTCCTTTGTTTAGACTACTTCCTTTAGCCATTCTCTAAGGATACATTTGCTGGCAAAAAAAATTTAAAAAATAAATAAATAAAATAAACACTTTATTTTTCCCTCAATTCCCAAAGACTATTTTCACCAGACGTAGAATTCATGGTTGACAGTTCTTTTTCCTCTGTACTTGGAAACTGTTGTGCTACTTCACTGGAGCCTCCACAATCTCAAGAGAGTCATCCACTGGCATTCAGACTGATGTACCTTATAAGTAACATGGAGTTTCTTTCTGGCTACTTTCAAGATTTTTTCATTGTCTTTAGTTTTTGAGCATTTAAATATGATGTGACTTGGCATCAGCTTCACATCAGTTTCCTTGAGTTTATCCTATTTGGAGTTTGTCTGGCTTCTTGAATCTGTAGGTATATGTCTTTTGCTAAGTTTAGGAGTTTTTAGCCATTATTTCTTCAAATACATTTTCAGTCCTACTCTCTCTCCTCTCCTTCTGAGACACCAGTGATACCACTGCTAGTTCTTTTGCTATTGTCCCACAGGTCTCTGAAACTCTGTTCATTTTTTTTCAGTCTGTTCTTTTTCTTGTTCAGACCGGGTAAATTCTATTGATCTACACTCAACTTCATGGATTCTGTCATCTACCATGTCCACTCTGCTGCTGAGCCATCCTCTGAGTTTTCTTTTCTGTCTTTTTTGTTGTTGTTTTTGTTGTTATATTATATTTTAGTACTATAATTTCCATTTGGTTATTTTTTATAACTTCTACTTTTTACTGACGTGTTTTTTTCATTTGTTTCCAGAGAATTTATAATTGCTTATGGGATCATTTTTATGATGGCTGCTTTAAAGTCCTTGTCAGATCATTCCAACACTTGATTCATCTCAGTGTTGCCACTTACTGATTATCTCTCTTGTGCAGGTTGTGATTTCCCTGGTTCTTGGTATGATGAGTGATTCTTCTTTTATTGTATCCTGAACATTTTATAAGACTCTGAATTCTATTTAATCTTTTTTTCTCCTTCTTCTTTTTTTTTTTGGCAGTTGTAGCAAGAGATGGATGTGTGTGCTCATCTCCCCCCCACCCCGGCATGCCTGCAAAAATAGGGCACCAACTCCATTGCCTTGTATCTTCTGAAGGGGATATTAGGCTCAGCTTCCCACTGTGCCCTACTGACACCAGGGATGGCAGAAGCTGAGGGCTGACTCACACCATGTTGTTGTTGCAGGGTAGAAGCAGAGCTGAACTTCTCCCTGGGGCCCAGTTGACACCGAGGGAGAGATGGAGGAATGCAGAGTGCCAACTCGCCCTGCTTCTCACCACTTCATTCTGCCTCACCAATAGCAAGTTGGGGTAAAGACTCAGCTTCTCTCTAGGGCCTGAAAATACCAGTTGGATGTTGGATGGGAATCGAACGTGAATAACCCCACCTTCTATCACCAAGTAAGTCTCATTGATGCCAGGTGGGAGTGGAGGCTTAGCTCATAGCTACACCCATCTGACTCTTGCTACAACTATCCTGGCAGGAGAACCAGAACATCCATGCCTACTTACACATGGTGAGGGTGGAGTGGAATGGAACATTAGCTCCCTGAAAATACAGGGCAGGGGGAGTAGGAGGAGGAAAGGTTTTCTGTTGCTTTTTGGCTAGAGTAAGGTAGATTTTGACAAAAAGGTTTTTTGTTATTAGGCCACCCTTTTCCTTGTCCTTTGGCTACAGTGACAGATTTTTCTTGGAGCAGTTTTAGTCTGTATCTTTAGTGGTTCCGGGTTGGAGGCTTTAGCAGCACTCTGCCAAGATACAGGGGAGGCAGTAAGAAAAC
Source organism: Potos flavus (assembly GCA_028534135.1). Taxonomy (NCBI): domain Eukaryota; kingdom Metazoa; phylum Chordata; class Mammalia; order Carnivora; family Procyonidae; genus Potos; species Potos flavus. The sequence goes on along the minus strand of JAPYYM010001327.1, from coordinate 5,178 downwards.
CCAGGGAACTCACCACCACATCATTTCCTCAGCTTCTGAGGTCCCTATGAAGTCTGTCTTCTTTCTGTCTTTGGGGTCTTCCTGTGCTTGGCCTTGCATTATGTCCAGGGTTTTTTAGTTGTAAATGGAAAGACCTGGAAGGACTGAGGATACTCCCACTTGGAGGAAACAGAAGTCCCACATTTTAGATTCTTTTAATGTCACTCTTAGATAGAAACAGAGAAGCCCTCCCTAACCCATAATAAGTCAGCCACCCCCCAACTCATTACATAGTTCCATGGCAACCTATGTGCTTCCTGTGTGGTACCATCAGTTTCATTTGTACATTTGCATGTATGTGTGTATGTGGGTGGGTGTGAGTGAAAGAGAGAGAGAGTCCTGAACTAATAACAGTTCCAATCCTTTTACCTTATCAATAGAGTCACAAGTGTCCAAGGACAGGGACGGGTCCTGTTCACTTCTCTGTCCTCCATAAACAGCACAGAACCTGAAAAGGAAGTGATGAGGACCCCTAAGAGCACAGGAATTGGGGCACGGGGACTCCTTCATATAGAAGTTCATGAAAGGCCACTCTGAGGTGGTGACATTTAGGCTGAGACCAGAAAGATACAACAACAGAGCCAGGCAGGTGAAACCGTGAGCCTCCCTGGCACAGGGAGCATCAAATGACACAGCCCTGTTGTGGGTACAGATTTGATGAATTTCCAGAGCAGCAAGGAGGCCAGTGACTGTGGAGGGAAGCGAGAAAACAGATCACTTAGGTCTTCACAGGCCATTGGAGGAGGGTGAGGAGAAGCAATTAAAGAATTCGGTGGACAGAGAAGGGTACGATCTGAATTAGGTCTTAGGGAGGTCTCCGCTATCTGCTATGATCTGCGGGGACTACAACAGGTGCCCAGGGCAGAGACTATTGAAACACTGGATGGAAGATGGCATTGGGTGAGGGGTGGGCGGCTAAGTTAAGGGAGGAAGTTAAGGGGTGGCTGGATTTGGAATGAATGAGTATCTGCAGGAGAATGTAGGTGATACAAATGGGATGGGGTGTATAAAGCATCAGAAAATAGTTTCTAGCCCTCTCTGCTCAGAGCTTTCACCCCTCCCAAGGCCTCTGCAGAGAGCACGGTTTGTATAGGCAGCTCCAGCTCTGAAGGGAATGCTGTCAGCTGGCTCCTACAGAAGCAGATGGTGTTCCTGAACCTTCTACCTGTGATTTGTTGTGGCAGGTTCCATTTGGAGCCCAAGTGCCCTGGAATACTAGGGGCATCTGTGGAAGTATCTCCTCCAAAATCTCCCCTGCTAAATCCGGCCCACCTCACCTCAGGCCAACCCACCAGCCCCTGCCGGCTCGACACCTGGCGTGTCCTCCAGGGCTTGTAGTGGGATCTAGCTCATTGCCAGCTTGCTCCGACTCTGGAATCTCCACTGAGAATCACAGAGGCAAAGCGTTTTACACTGGAACCCTGGGCATCATCCACCCCATCCCTTGTAACTTACAGATGGGGAAACTGAGGCTTACTAGGGCAAAGATCCTGAGACTTAAAGAGAGTACTTTGGGGCCAGGAACTCTTAGATTCACCTTCTAACTGTACCACCTCCTTGCTGAGGTCTTGGCCAAAGGACTTTCCTCTGCTCTTGGTTTCTTCATCTGTAAAACGTGGACAGTACTAACAGCCAGCACTTACACCCGCCAGGCACTGTTTTAAGTCCTTTAAATATATTCAGTCTCTAGGTCCCCAGAGGCAGATACTGTCATGAGTCACTCCATCTTACCTGAGGAAACCAGGGGACTGAGAGCTGATGTAACTCCATTAACATTTATTCAATCAGCAAATACAAAACTGGGTTCAAATCCAACAGGCTTGGCCTTTAAGTCTGTGCTCCGAGCCCCAGGGCTGTCTTGTCTCCAGTATGTCCCTGACAATGACCTTGAAGGTTAACTGATATATGGCTGTAAAGGGGGGAGCAGAGTCCCCGGCACACAGTTGGCGCTCCGTAAATGCTGGCTAAGGTGTCAGGCAGCGCCCTACATTCTGGGGAGTGAGTGGTGACTGAGCCAGACACAGGGCCTTGAGGGGCTCCCAGTCCCGTGCGGGGGAGGGAGGAGAGAACTGTCGATTCTACATCAGAGCAGAGCGGGTCTGGGGCAGCTCAGGGGGCAGCGGGAGCCCAAGGAGGGAGGTGGAGTCAAGGGACAGCGGGTGCAAAGGCGTGGTGGTGAGGAGGGTGTGGCTCGTCCTGGAGCCCGGAGAGGAGTAGCAGAGCTATATGCCCCAGAGGGTCCAGGAAAAGACACAGGGACACCTGAGGGGATTTTCAGGGTCAGTCTGGGGCAAGACAGGGATACACTGGGGAGAGGTCAACCTGAAAGTTGGGGAGAGCAGTGAGCAGCGGCCAGGACGGGGCCTGGACTCATCCTCAGGTCCTTGCTCCTTGCATTCCAGGAACAAGGGGACTTTCACAGTAAGGGGGGGTGCCCCTCACTCCCCTTTCGTGATTGCTCTAGACCGAGGAGACTGATTCTGCGGCTGACTCTGGAGGGGCCAAGCCGAGGGAGAGCCAGGCACCCCATTTCTTCCCTCCTCCGCCACCCGGCCCCTCTCCCTCCGAGGCTGTTCCAGCACATTCCATGATGAAGCAGCCTCCGTGCAGCTCATTAACAGGCAGCTGGAGGGGCCGAGGGACCCCTGAGTGACACTGATGAGGTGGGACAGGAGGGGGAGCCACAAGCCCAGCTGGTAATAAACGCATGCTCAGTGCTTCATGCTGACCTTGGGGTGTGGGGACCCACAGCAGACACTCTGGGCTGTTTTTAATCACTTGCGATCCCATGTGATCATGGCGACCTGTGGTGCTGCTGTTAGAACGGTCCTGAGTTTAGGCCGTGGCCAGGGGCTCAAGGGAGGGGCAATGACCTCTTGAAGGTCAGACAGCTGGAGGCCGCAAATCTAGCCCTAATCGCTGCAGCCTGCATTTATTGAGCTCCTACTATATGCCAGGACCCACTATGACCTGCAGTATCGGGTTCTTGCAACAACCCTATGGGATCGGGGGACTGTTATTATCCCATTTTATAGACAAGTAACTGAGGCATGGAGAGGTCAAGGTACTTGTCCAAAGTCACACAACTCCATTTTCTTGCCCTCAGACCCCATTCCTTCCGAGGGAAATGGGGTCTTCTGGGGAAAGGCCTAAGCCTTACAGGGGCCCCAGATGATAGCACCCTCCCCCTCCTACATCACCCCCGCCCCCAGGAGTTCTGGGGTCAATAAAGGGCCAGAGTGTGGAGTTGACGATGCTGTGGAGGCCTGCACGGGGTCGCAGTGAGCCCTTCAGAGGCAGGAAGGAAGAGGCCCTCTCTCTGACCCAGAGCCCAAACCCAGGCCAGCTGGCGGAGGACTTCTGTGATCCTGGGCAGGCAGGAAGCCCTGCCACTCCCTCCTCTGAGGCCACAGGTATCTGATGGTGACAGTCATGCCATCAGTAGAGAAGGTCCAGCCAGGAGAGGTGACTAGCCAGGCCCATCCAGAGGACCCCCACTCAGACATCCTACTGAGATGGACGGCTCCCTCATCCCCAGCTTTTCTCTGAAGGGTCTTGCTCAGAGACACTGGGATGGGCTCTCTCGAAGGCTAGGGCAGGTGGCCAGTGGAGACCATCTTTCTAGCATGACCAGAACACAGCTCCTCCGCCCCTCCTTTACCTCCTAAGGGAGCCGATGGCTGCCTCCGCCAGGTAGAAGGTGCTGGGGGCAGGAGGGGTGTGGGAGAGTGCAGGTGTGTGGGGGAGGGTATGTGCAAACCAATATGGTCTCTGTGTGCATGGCGCATGTGCAGGGGGTGCGGTGATCCTGTGAGACTGGGGGGCTCCCAGGAAAGGGAGGAGTCAAGAAACCCAACGACACCTTCTCCTTTCTCTGATCGCTCTGGGAGTCCTGAGCAGGAGCCCGGGACACAGTAAGGGCCAAAGAGGGGCCTTGGCAGGGGGACGTGCATGACATCAGCAGAAGAGCTGGGAGACCCAGTCTCCAAAGGACCCTGCTCTGTGACCTTGGACATGTGCCTTCACCTGTCTGAGTCTCCCTTTCCTTAAGCATAATGGGAATCATGCCAGATCCAGATGCTCTGTTCATAGCTAATGTTGACCGTTATCATCTCCCGGAGGGGCGTGGGGCCCGGGGAGGCCTGACCTTGATCTGGGAAATGGCGGCTCGGCGGGGCCTGGGCTGGTGTGTGCGGTGCGCTAGCGACAGGGGACGAAGCTGTGTGGCCCCAATCCCAGGGCACTGGGGTGATTCCCCCGCAGCTCCAAAGCTCGGAAGACACAGCTGGAGAGCCAGGGAAAGGCATTTCCGCTTCCCAGAGTGCAGCTGTCACAATGCATGTCACACGCCAAGACGTGACCGAGCCTGTGACTAGCAATATTTGAATTTGTCAGCACTCACTTATTTACTCTCGGCTTTGTTCCACCGAGGATTTGGAGGAGCTCACAGCAAAAGGCCATTCAGTAAAGTGAGAAAAATAAATAGAAACACACACGTCGGGACCGGGAGACACGCATCGGAGGGAACACGGATGAGGGAACACCAAGCGGCTGTCAGGACCCGGAGATGACAGGCTCCGAGTTGCAGACTCGAGCCTCCGATCATCCTGGTAACCTGGGGGAAAGGGGCACAAGGCCAATCCCTTCCATCCCATTTCTAGGCTTTTCCGTTGTTCTTAGGCTCAAAAGCAAGAGCTTCTGAGGGAGCCCTGGCGATGTTTGCTCCAGAACTAAGACCCGGGGCTCAGCAGTGACATCAGGAGCCCTCAGCCGGTCACCCTGGGGGTAGTTCCAAGGGACGGAAGGAAGGCCTGCCAAGTCCTTCCAGAAGGACTCCCAGAGACCATGCACTTCTCCCCTGCAGAGTCCCCACACCAGGCACTCCCAGGATTAGGTAACGGTAACACCACCAAGGGCCTCGAGAGCTGTGTTAAGGACTACGGACTTTATTGTACGACCTCCTGGAAACCAGTGAAGGGTTCTAGGCAGGAGAGGAGAAACAGGAGTCAGGTTTATCTTTTATAAAAATAACTTGTCTACATGGGAGACAGACCACTATTAACCCAGGTCTGCCCATCTCCAAGCTCATGCCCAGCTTGCCTCAACATGCTGCCCTCCTCGGCCCACCTGCCCCCGCCC
>JAPYYM010001326.1:0-13596 GCA_028534135.1 Potos flavus | reverse complement strand
TGCCCTGGCCTGGGAGGAGAGGGAGATGTGGGTGGCAAAGGGGCATGAGAAATCTTTTAGCAAAATGTAAATGCTCTGAATCTATTACAGTCATTTCATGGTTGTACACAACTGCAAAATCTCCCCAAATTGTATGTGTCAATGGATGACATTCATTGCAAGTATGCTATAATTCAGTACAATTTATTTTTTGTTAAAAAGTGGTATTAAGGGGGACCTGGGTGGCTCAGTTGGTCCGGCATCTGCCTTTGGCTGAGGTCATGATCCCAGGGTCCTGGGATCGAGCTCTGCATTGGGCTCCCTGCTCGGCGGGAAGCCTGCTTCCACCTCTCCCACTCCCCCGTTTGTGTTCCCTCTCTCGCTGTCTCTCTCTGTCAAATAAATAAATAAAATTTTTTTAAAAAGTGGTATTATAAACAACTTTATGCCAGTGAAGTTGACAACTTAGATAAAATGAACAAATGGCTTAAAAACACAACTTATCAAAACTGACACAAGGAGAAAACCTCAGTGGACATACGTCTATGAAAACAGTTTTGTTGATTATCATAACACTTTTTACAGAGAAAACTCTAGAAGGGGGTAGTTTTAATAAGGAATAAGATCAAATATTTAAGGGAGAAATGTGACCATCAATCCAAATAATCCATTGAGCACAATAGAGCTCTGTCACCAAAATATAAACGATATTACAACAAAAAATTACAGTCTAATATGCCTACAAACAAGCAAAACAATCCATGGGAAAGTTTACTAAGTTAAATTTGGCAATATATTAAGTGGCTAATACATCATGATGAAATAGAGATGATCGCAGGATTGGAAGATTGGCTTACCATTCAGAAATCAATGAGTGTGATTTACTGTATTAACAGAATTTTAATATATATATAAATTATTATCTCAGTCAATGACTGAAGGCCAAAATACAAAAGACATAATTTTTTCTAGTGTCTAGAAATTGGAAAATAAGATTCTAAAAATACCACTACAATAACTGTAATAAAATACAATAAATAATAATTTATTATACAATAAATACAATAAATAATACAATAAATACAATAAATAATAATAAAATAATTTTTTAAAACTGTAATGTTAGGGAAAAATTTAATGAAAGACGCTCAAAGCTCTGCACTAAAAACTATCTCAAAATGCTGAGACAAATAAAAGATCTAAATAAATTCAGATATACATTATTTTCACGGAGTGAAAAACTCAGTATTTTATAAGATATCAATATTCAAATTAAGCTCCAAATAGTGGCAGTGCTTTCCCTACCATAATTCTTCTGTGCTTTTTTTGTACAAAGTTGCTTTTGTCTCTGAAATTTACATTAATTTACATCTTGAAAAAAGTAATGCAGTAGGAAACTGATTCTATCTGATTTGAAGACCCACAATAATGCTGTATGAAGACAGTATTGTTTTGGTGTAATAACAGAGAAATCAACGGAACAGAATCGAGAGTCCGGAAATAGACTGTTTTTACACAAAAGTAACACAACGGCTCAATGGTTTACACACAATATTTTCAACAAATAGTCTCTCAACAGCTGGACATCCATGTGGAAGAGGGATCTTTATCCCTTTCTCATACCATCACAAAAATTACTTTGTGCCGGCCATCGACCTAAAAGGAAAAGCTAGCATGAAGAAACTTCTAAAACAAAATTACAAGATAAAATATCTGCAACGTTAGTTGGCAAACACTTCTTACAGAGGACATCAAAATCACTATGTCTAGGAAAAAATTCATTCTGTCAACATTAAAGTCTTTTGCTCTTTGGACCACTTTTAGAAAATAAAAATGTGAGCCACGAACTGGAAGAAAGTGCTTGCAGTATTTCTCAAAGGTCTGTGAGCTAAGATATATAAAGAATTCCCACAACTTGAGAGCAAGAAGATTTTTTAAATCCCTCAAGACTGAAATAAATGTTTCATGAAAGAAGATATATACATGTCCAATAGGCACATGAAAAGGTGTTCATTTTTAGTTGTGAGGGAAGTGCAAATAAAAACCAAAATGGAATTCTACTGAATACCCACCAGAAAGACTAAAATTAAGATGCTTGAAAACCATCAAGGAGCTAGCATGATGTAAAAAGAGAGGCAAAGAATGCTTTTTTTAATGTGTGTATAATTGGAAATAATTTTTTTTTGAAGGAAAAGAAGAAGATGCTTGACAACAGTGTACATTGATGAGGACAGAAAGCAACTGGATTTCTCAAACTTTTGGCATATCTTATAAAGTGACGCATCTACACCATGACCCAGTAATTCTATTTTTAAGTATTTACCCAATAAAATAAAAGCGTGTGTCCACAAAGAGACTTGCACAGGAGCACTTGTGGTAGCTTAATTTATATGTACACAAAAAATCAATAGAAAAGAAAATGGATTAACAGATCATAGAATGGAATAGTATTCAATAAAAAAGTGTAAACCAGAACATGGGAGAATCTCAGCAATATTAAAAGCCAGTATTAAGGGGCACCTGGGTGGCTCAGTCAGTTAAGCATTTAACTCTTGGTTTCAGCTCAGGTCATGATCTCAGGGTGATGAGATCATGAGATCAACAGATCATGAGCTTATGAGATCAAGCCCGGCAACAGGCTCTGCACCACTAGGGGGCAATCTGCTTGAGATTTTCTCTGTCCCTCTCCCTCTGCCCCTCTCCTCCCAATAAATAAATAAATCTTTTTTAAAAAGGCAATATTAATAAGCAAAAAAAAGAAAAAAAGCCTGGCTCAAAAAAATGCATACCTCCTGGTTCCAATTACATGAAGGTCAGGAGCAGGCAAAACTAAGTTTTTGTAGTAGAAAATGGAAGAGTGGCTGCCTATGGGGAGTGAAGATTGATTGAAAGCAGAAATGAAGTATTTGGGGAGACGACAAAAATATTCTATATTTTGACCGAGATATTGGTTATATGAGTTTCTAATTTAAGTCAAACTGATTGATTAAATTGTACGGTAAAAATCTATACCTTTTCCTGTATGTAAATGTCACAATTCTAGAATTCAGGATTGAGAAGCTTCCTTCAGAATCCTTAAAGAATGAGCTTTTTTCCACAAATCCTCCCTATCACCTCAGATATACTGAGATGCTACAGATAATATCGAAATGCTACGCATATTTTAAAATCAATTCTTAGCTGAGCTAAAAAGCGAGAGAAGAGAGAAGATCCCATTTCCAGAAAGGAAGAGAAAATTCAGTTCTAAAAATGAATGTGTAACTGAAATTACATTTTTCATGGGTGTAGCTTTGGGTAACAGAGACCCCAATATGCTGTGGTGGGGACTATGGAAGTTTAATTCTCTTTTACATAACCCATAGATTCTGGACTAGCCTGCGGTTTTAGTGTATAATATTCTCCTAGACTCATTCTGTTGGGCATCGGGGTAGAAGGATAGAAGCAAAAATCAAAGAGGGACATCCTCCTCCTTTTAAGGACTTATTCAGAAAAGGTACACAGCACTTTAAATGATGTTGGCAGAACTCAATATTGCACCAGCTGCAAATGAATTGTGAAAGAATTATCTTTAATCTAAGGTCATGGGTCCAAATAAAAATGACTTCTTTTACTGTAGAAATGGGGAATGAAACTGGATTTGGCTGAAACCAAAGAGTACGTGGGCTAGGATTTTAATACCTACATAGCAATGAGAGTCTCAAATCTCATGAGGGATATTTGAAATTGAGTTTTCTATGTAAATTCGGGTACCACAAAGGGCTACCTCCGCAATTAGTAGGAATTTGAATAAATCTTTACGCGAGGGAGGGAAATTGGCCACTTGACCCAGACAATAAATTGGAAAATACCATATATTATCCATGGAGAAACAGAAACTTTGGTCTATACCACATGGATACATGGATCACAATTTCTTAGTACACATGTAGTGTGGGAATACCACATCCTAAAACTAAAAAAAAAAAAAAGAAGAAGAAGAAGAACCCAGAAAAAATAAGCAATGCTTCACAGGAATATTTCCACAAAATGGCATCGTCATGCAGCATCCCACAGAAAGTAGCTACCCGTAGATGAAACCACAGTCAAAATCATACTCTGCATGTGAAAAGGGTCCCTTGTAGAGTATGATTTTGACTGTGGTTTCATCGATGGATAGCTATTTTCTGTGGGATCCCTCTGTCAAATAAATAAATAAAATCTTTTAAAAAAAAGAAAAGAAAAAAGAAAAGGGTCGCTTGTGAGAAGGTGTCAGCAGGCACACCAGAAGGGGGACATCTTGCCCAAGGATCCTCAGATATTAGAGTCATCTGTATATACATTAATTTTCAAGAAACAGAATTTCTAAGGAAAGAACATGACTTAAGGAAAAGAACAGGCAGACACGAAAAGGAAACAAATCACATTCTTTAAAATCAAGCATTTACCTTTAAAAAAAAAATCATTAAACATTTTTGTTTCCTCTGTGGTAGAGTAAGCTCCTAACAGACTAACCCTCCCACCAGTAACAACCCCAGACTCTGATGAAATACAAATCCATTGGGTCAAGACCTCTGGTGATTGAACAAAATCAGGCAAATTTCAGAGTTAAAACTTAGAGGATGAACTCAGGGCAATTTTTCCCCTTGTGGTCTGAAGGTTGGCTACATTCTGGAAACTGGAGTGGTTAAAATCTCAATAGAGATGTCTGTCTTTCTGACCTAAAGAGATGAAAGAGTGGAGCATGCACCAAGAATTAGAGGAAAGAATCCAAGAAGGGGAGGCAGCTGGGGAGGGAGCCAGAGTTCCGCATATGAACGTAGCCCAAGTCTTTGGCTGATTCCTGGACTGTTTTTGCTCAAAACAGACGCTAAGAAGTTCTATCAAAGGCTAACAAGGTGCTGATCTAAGATCTGACTATTCTCGAAAACGCACTCAGGAATCATGCAGAATCCAGGGTCTCCTCAACATGAAATGTACAATGTCCAACATATGATCCAAAATTACTCAACATACAAAGACCATGGAAAATGGGATAAGCTCACATGGAAACGTGCTAGAGGTTAGAATTATCACATGGGGATTTTAATACAGCTGTTGTAACTGTGCTCAGTGACATAATGGAGAATATACTCATAATCACAAGACAGGAAATTTCGTCAAAGAAATAGAATGCAAACAAAAGAGCCAAAGAGAAATTTAAAACTAAAATTTCAAAATCTTCAAATAGAAATGATATGGGCTCACTAGCATAAAGGATATGACAAGGAAAGTATGAAAGATTTAAAAGTAGAACTTGGAGAGGGTGAAAAAAAGGAATTAAAAAGAAATGAACAGAATCTCAGGGACCCATGGAACAATATGAAAGTTAAATACACTAATTATAGTCCAAGAATAAAAGGGGAAGTAAAATGTAACAGAAAATAATATTTGGAGAAATAATTACTGAAACTTCCCCAGACTTGACAAAAGATAAGTAACCATGAGATGTTTAGAAAAACGTCAAATACTTTTAAATTAAAAACCATACTTCTAAATAATCTGTGGGTCAAAGAAGAAATCATGAGAAAAACTAGAAAATGTTTTAAACTGAATGATGATGAAATTATAACCTATTAAATCTTGTATGATGCAGCTAAAAGTCTGCTGAAAAGAAAAAAAATTAGCCTTTTATGCTTATATTAGGAAACAAGGAAGTTCCGAAAATTAAAGATTAATGATTAAGAAACTAGAAGAATGGTTAAACAAAAAGAAGAAAAAGGATTTAAAAAGATAAGAGTAGAAATCAATGAAAAAGAGAAAAATTACACAAGAGAGAAAACTTAAAGCCAAAAGTTGTTTCTTTAAAAAGATCAGTGAAAGTGAAAGGTATTTTATTAGGATGATCAAGAAAGAGAGAACACCAATTACCAACATAGAAAATTAAAGAGTTTATTCCTGCTGATCCTAAAAGCAAAAAAGAAAATACTATAAACTACAGTATGCCAGTTCATTTAGCATCTTAAATTAAATGAACGAATTCCCTTAAAAATACAACTTACTAAAATTGATACTAATGAAATAGAATACATGAATGTCCTCCATTTATTAAAGAAATTTCATTTTTCTGACCAAAAATCTTCCCACGCTGAAAATTGTAGGATCAGATGATTTCACTGCTGAATTTCATCAAACATTCTCAGAAGAAATCCCATCAATCTAAGTTATTTGAAAATAGAAGAAGGAACACCTTCTGACTTTTTCAGAAGTCCAACTTAACCTAATATTCCTGAACCAGACACAGAACTTATCAAAAAAAAAAAAGAGGAAATTACAGAAATTACGTTCTTCATGTACAGAGACACAAAAATTATTGCAAAGCGTTAATAAATCAAAACCAGTCATTTATAAGAAGGACAATATATTATAATCAAGTGAGGTTTATCCCGGGAGTGAAAATAGGTCTGTACCTTTCAAAAATCAATCAGTACAATTCATCCTACTGGTGACCATCAGTGTGTTCGGTATAGTTAGAGTCTCTTTCTTGGTTTGTCTCTCTCTCTCTTTTCTTCCCCTCTTTGCTTCTCTGTTTTGTTTCTTCAATTCCACCTGTGAGTGAGATCATATGACCGATATCTGCAAAGAATTGGGGAATAATGTAAGACCTGCGGTGACTTTGCTAGGAGACATAAATGCGGTCTCTGAGTATTTGATAAAAACACCATGGCAGTGTCCTCCAGACAGCAAGTGGTAGAAAATTCGGACAGGAAGAATGCAGAGCCAGGAAGCGGCATCCGAGGAATCATGGTGGTTCAAGATGGAAGGAACTTGCCTCTCATCTCTCGTTTACAAGTATGGAAGGGTGCCTCCTCCATCTTGGGGCTCATCACCCATGGGCCAAAATAGCACAGGAATCTGCTTCCCCCAAATCCCTGCCTAGGAATTATTACATGGCTTAGACCGCGTTCAAGAGCAACTACCCCAAGACTGTCTTGTGGTAAGTGAAGGAGCAGATCCAATGGCTATGGGACACACTGTGCTTCAGAACGAACTGTCTTGTCACAGGCTTGATGCTGGTACATTTGGAACAATGGGAGTTGGGCTGGGATTTGCCAGTACAGCCTCTGTAGTGGCTGAAGACAGAAACTCAGGGCAGCGGGTCATCTGGAGGGAAGGAGATGGTGCCTTTGGATTTTCTGGCGTGGAGATGGGAGCTATCTGACGGTACAACTTGCCAGTCGTACTTTCGGTGATGATGAACGATGGAATTTACCAAGGTTTCAAAGCAGATACTTGGAACAAGATGTTGAAATTTGGAGATGTTACTGCAGTGCTCCCCCACCCCCACCCCGCCAGTCTGTCTTCTGCTGAACTCAGGTTGCAACTGCATTTGGAAGCAAAAAGTATCTTGTACAAAGCCAGAAAAATTCCAGAATCACCGAGGCAGAGCTTGGCAGACACATAACTAAACCCTCTCTTATCAATATCATGACTGAACCATGAGCCACGTGCAAGGCCCAGGATTTTCACTGGCTGACCCGCTCTGATTTGTAAAGATGCCAGGGAGTGGTCTTGAGGACTTTTCTCTTTCTCGTAAGGCGGGATTTCATTTTCCACAGCAAGATGACAAAAATGTCAAAATTACTGTACCAATAAAAAAACCAAAAACACATATAAATAAAAAATATATATCTCACTCATCCTACGACCAGAATCATTACAATGATTTCACTAGATGTAGCTTTGATGAAATTAAAAAATGGGTAACAACCGGGTTTAAACAGAAATTAGAAACAGGGGAAAAAGGAAGTCTGATGAGCTGGAAAGTGCACAGGGGGAGAACGGATGTTAAGGATGAAGAGATGCAAAAGTTAGGACACTTGGCGGGCAGAACAAGAAAGTCTAGTATTTGTCTATGGGAACGTCGTAAGAGAATAAAGGGAATCCACTGACAATAAAAAGAAAAATGGAGAATTGTCCAAATTGGTGAAAGTTACGCATTCGCAGATCAGAGAAGCGTAACATGTCTTAAGCCAGATGAAAAAATAGATCTTCTCCTAAACAAATTTTCTTCATCGGAAAACCAAGACAAAAAAACCAAGATAAATATTACCAGAGGATGGGAGTGGGGGAAACAGACTACCCTCTGTCATCCTTATCCACGTCCTTCCAAAGCAATGATAATAGCCCAGAGGTCAATGAGATGTATTTAGGTTACTCAATAAATATAACCGTTAAACTAGAAATCTAAATTCATCCGGAACAATACTGAAAGGTGAGGATGAGTGAGTTAAAAATCTGAGCTAGAAGAAGTTCATGTCTTTGAAAGGATTATTGAATCTAGAACTTCAGCCAGAGAGAATGGAATCAGGAATACAGGGTTAAAAACAAAAAAAAGAATAGAATACACAAAGCAAAAGCAGGCAAAGAACCACTGATAAAATATTGTGGGAAATTTAAATGGATAGTCTTTAAAGCTAGTAATGACAACGGCTATCATAATAAGTCATTTTAATGAAATGAGATGAAAGCCAGGAAGGGCGAGATATTGTAGAGCTAATGTCCTTTTATTATTAGAAGACAAGACAAACAAGATATTTTAGGATGTTTAAATTGCATGGCGCTGAAAACGTCATTTGCCGACATTTAAAATTCAAGAGCTTTCTCCTAAAGAATTGATTTTCCATTAACTTGAATACACATTTTGTCAATTTTAACTTCATCCCTGGGAGAGTATATGGGGAATGTATATTTCCAAGACAACTGAGGGAAGTCAGGGACCCTTAAACCCGGTCCACCCACAGACCACAGACTGCTAAGCAGACAGGAGAAAAGAAGGGACAGAGAAAACAAGATAGTGTGTGCATAGAAAGTGCGAGCACTTTCCATGTCTATCTGATCTCCTTTAACGTATTATTTCCACCTTCCAGGAGGATGGGGAACCGCTTTTACAACCAAACAGGAAATACAGTGCAAAGGACTCATTTTACAAGTCCTCGACTCAAAAGTAAGCATTTTTCCCAGTAGAACTTTGATTTAAAGATGTACTTCCAGGGGCCCCCGGGTGGCTCGGGCGGTTAAGCAGCCAACTCCTGATTTCGGCTCGGGTCATGATCTCAGAGTCCTGAGATCGAGCCTCAAGTGTAGTTCTGGGCTCAGCGAGGAGTCTACTTGCGATTCCCCCTCTTCTTCTCCCTTTTCTCCTTCTGCCCCTCCCCTGCCCCATAAATAAATAAATCTTTTAAAAAATAATAAAAACCAAAAAAATGTAAAAAGGATTTCTACGACATCCTTCATGACACATCCCCTTTGTGTCCACAGTGTCCCAGCTTCAGTGAGTCATTTAGAGAACATCAGATCCAGATACTTACCCACTCACACTGATGGCTAAAATAAAGAGGTCAAGGGAGAGTCTTAAAGAAAATCTATGTTTAATAGGAGAATAAAACCAAAGCACAAAGGAAATAGTCAGAGAGAGGAGGGATAAGAGCATAGCATCGCAGAAAACCAATGCAGAGAAAGCCTGAAGGAGTTCATTTACTGAGTCAAAAGCCATATTCAGCCCTTGCTGTGTGTCTGTGCCCTAGGCTATGAGGTTCATCGGGGAATAAGATAGACAAAGATCTCTGTTCTCAAGGAACTCTCATTCTAAGGGGAGATGGACGATAAGCACAAATGTAACACACGTAAATAGCTCGTATCTTAGAAGGTGATGAGTCTATGGAAACATAAAAGAGAAAAGGTGGGACGGGATGAGAGCTTCAGGAGTGTCCTGTGTGAGGGGAGGAGGCATCAGTAGTGAAGGAGGTGGGGGCGGGGGGTTGGGGGGAGGGTTCCTCCACTGATGGGATTTGAGAGAAGCTCAGAAAGCCTACGGGAGTGACTTGCAGATCCCCGCAGTGACTATTTTCCAGGCAGAGGGAACGCAGAGTCCGGCAGAAGACCTGTGTTAAAAGTATGCATAGGGTCGGGGACGAACAAGTGTCTAGAACAGAGTACAAGAGGGGAATTAGCAAGAAAAGTTGGGAAAAAGCAGGGAGTGTCTGGAACCAGATGTTCAGGGGCACTTGAGGCAACTGTAAACACCAGGGCTTTTTCGCTGAGGGAAGTAAAGGTTCAGCAGAGAAGTGGTAAGATCAGACTTGCAGAAAGCAACATGGCGGCCTCTGTGTTCCCAGCCAAGCAGGTGAGGCAGAATGGGGAGGCCAGCTGGGAGGGTACCGCTGGCATCTATAGAGGTCGGTTAAGGACGGCTTGCTGGAGGTCGGAAGGAAGCTGTCCACCACAGTTGGCTTCTGGATATATTTTAAAAGTAGAGTCAACACAATTTCCAGATTGGAGGTAATGAGCGTCAAGGAAATAGGAGTCAAGAACAATCCAAGGGTTTGAGCTAAGCAGCCCGACGGTCTGAGGTTGCCATTACTTTGACACGGTGACAGCAGGGGAGCGGGTTTGGAGGGAAATGCCAGAAGTCCATTTTAGACCTCCTGAATATAAAGATGTTCATTAGACATCCAAGTGGCTAAGTCAAGTAGGTGACGGGATGTATGGGTCCGGGGTTTGGAAGAGCGGTCCGAGCTACAGAGATAAGTGTAGGGGTCACGGCTTAGCGACACATGTGAATTGGCATGCACATCAAGGGTGTTCGGAGAGGAGGGAGTGAAACGGTGCAAGGGGTCAAGGACGGTGAGCCCTGAGAAGAGATGATTGCGGTTGTCTAGTGAACTTGGAAGTCAGCAGAGCGACACAGAGTGGAGAAATGGGGGTTGCCATAAACACAGGGGACTGACAATGTGTGTGGGTGCCACAAAGCATTTGATTCCCCCCAAAGTCCTTCCCTCCCCAGGGGCTGAACCCAGCCGATGTGCCTCACATTTCCGCTTCATGGTTTCCTTGCACATTAATGGCACCCCCACCACCAAACGAATTTTAGGAAATACACTTATAAATAGGTATTTTCCCAGAAGGTTTCTAAAAATATAAAGAATATATATGAAACGTGTGATTACAATCAGAAGTCATGCTTTCTGTCTCTCTCTCTCACTCTCTCACTCTTTCTCTTTCTCTGCAAGTCTCCTTAGCAGGAGAAATCAGCCTCAGGATGCTTGTTGACCCAAAGGATGCCAATTTGTGAATGAAAACGTCACCTAGTAGCCCTTTCTCTTATGTTGTTTTCTGTATAAGAAATGTTCTGTGAAATATCCCCCCATCCTGTAAGCTTTGGTTTCAATCATCTGTACTTAGTTTGCAGGAAGTTGAAAATTAGGCACTTTTGAAAAGATTTTATTTATTTATTTGAGAAAGCAAGAGAGCAGGAGTGGTGGGGAGGGGCAGAGGGAGAGGGAGAAGCAGACTCCCCACTGAGTCGGGAGCCCAACACAGGGGCTCCACCTCAGGACTCTGAGATCATGACCTTGGCCGAAGGCAGATACTTAATGGACTGAGCCACCCACGTGCCCCGAAAATTAAGGCATTCTAAAGAATTGTACTTCTTGCCCATTTTGTGGCTGAGATGAGGGGAGGAGGCAAATTCCATTTCGACATATGCTTGGAGATTCTAATGCAAAAATCAGACAGTTTTTTTCTGTAAACGGTGTTAATTTTTAATGAGGGATTATTTTCATTCTAACCCGTATTTCTGAACAAAAGATAACCAGTCAACCAAATGCATGATTAGTGTTAGGATTCCCTGTTATCTGGAATTTACGTCCCTTGGATGGCATCATCCATGTGAACCATGGGCATTATAGGTCCGGATGGCAACTTTGTACCTTCGTGTGCCTTATCTCCCCATTGTCAAACGACTGCAAAAATATAGCGGCAATCATTTTTATACGGTTCTTTTGGTTGGTGTGTTGGCGACAGCTTCTTGTTTTCCTTAGGAAGAGTGTTGCTCATGTGTGAGCCCTTGTTAACTCCAAGTGAAGCGGTGAAAATATTTATCCCATTCGAATAGGCTGCATCTTTTTAGCAATTCATGAAAAAACAAAAGACTGTACTAATGTACACTATTTACCGAGCTGCAGTGCTTCAAGAGCACTATTTAAAAAGAGACATAAACTTCATTTACATTAAAAAAAAAGAAAGGAAGAAATACAGGGTGTGGATCTGGGTTTCAGAATCTTAGAGGGAGTTGAGAAAAGAGCTCTGGAGAAAATATCCGCCGTCCGGGCGCTGGTGGTGAGACCCTCCCCCCAATTCTCACCTTTCTCATCTTAAAAATGAAGGATTTTAACCAAATGGCCTCTAATTTCCTCTCTGGCTTTTGATTTCATTCCCTATTGTATTCTTATCTTGCTTTCTCTTGGAAAAAATTCCAGAGGTCATCTTAGAAACAGTTATTGCTTTGCTCAGAATATAGGGATTTTTGACACAACAAAGTATGAAATCATACTATTTGATAGTCTCATTTAAAACATCATATAAGGGGTGCCTGGGTGGCTCAGTGGGTTAAAGCCTCTGCCTTCGGCTCAGGTCATGATCTCAGGGTCCTGGGATCGAGTCTGGCATCCAGCTCCCTGCTCAGCAGGGGAACCTGCTTCTCCAACTCTGCCTGCTGCTCCCCCTGCTTGTGCTCTCTCTCTCTGTGACAAATAAATACGTAAAATCTTTAAAAAGAGAGAGAAAGAAAAATGCACCATTTAAGCTTTTGCTACAGATAAAAATATTTTGCAAGAGTTAGCTTTTCTTTAGGACACAGTCATCTCAGAGTGAGCGAGTCGAAAACATATACCCAACAGTGAGCACACTGTGGAAACATCGCTATGCTATCTAAGTCCACAAATACTAATTTAATGAATCCTCACATCATTCCTATGTGGTAAACATAACTTTTTATGTTGTTTCTTATCCAGGCTTTCATCCCAAGCCACAGTGCTTGAAATACAGGAATCGCTGAATAGGTATTTGTTGAGGGAATGAGGATCACTGGTAATTACTTGTTTGCCAACTGAGAGGAATGGGGTTATTTGGAAGGAGAAGTCTGGCTAACGGGACACGGTGGAGCATTCAGCTTTTGCACCAAGGCTGGGGGGGTACGGGCAGGATGCTGGGCACTGGGGCTGGCTATCTATCCATCTATCCCGTCGGGATGCCGCCACTGGAATGAGGGCTCTTGGTTTTCCTTCAGGATCAAATCGGGGTCTATTTAGCTGCACCTGTCGTGTGTGTGTGTGTGTGTGTGTGTGTGTGTGTGTGTGTTTGTGTGTGTCCCCAAAACAACAGAACTTTCAAATCCTGTCCATATAATGCTTGCATTCGCCAAGATGGCTGGACTCCCGGTACCATGCTGCAGACTTTGATAATCAGGGTCATTGGTGTGGGGCAGTGGGAATGGGGCTCACTCTTCAGGAGTGGAGAATCTGCCTCGGGCGTCCTGACTTGAATCATCACTAGCCCAGTGACCTTAAGCAAATAAATTTCATTCTCTAAGCCAGAGTTTGTTTATTTGTAAGTTAATGAATGGTCTTTCAAGCCAGAGTTTGTTTATTTGTAAGTTAATGAATGGTCTTCCTGCCCCGCTACGAAGGTCAAATGCATTTTTTGTGTGTGCAAACTACTGTAAGATGCATATAATTCAATGCATTGGTTTTCTACTGCCCTGAGACCGATGACCACAATTTATCAACTTTAAAACGCATGACTGCAGTCCGAAGCCCAGGC
>JAPYYM010001325.1:0-13602 GCA_028534135.1 Potos flavus | reverse complement strand
GGATGGAACTAGAGGGTATTATGCTAAGCAAAATAAGTCAAACAGAGAAAGACAATTATCATATGATCTCTCTGATATGAAGAATTTGAGAGGCAGGGTGGGGGATCGTGGGGTTGGGGGGGGAAATGAAACAAGATGGGATCAGGAAGGAGACAAACCATAAGAGACTCCTAAACTCATGAAACAAACTGAGGGTTGCTGGGAGGTAGGGGGGATAAGGATAGGGTGGCTGGGTTATAGACATTGGGGGGGTATGTGGTATGGTAAGTGCTATGAAATGTGTAAGCCTGATGATGCACAGACACGCACCCTGGGGCAAATAATACATTACATGTTAATGAAAAAAAAAAAGAATAATGCACTCCTATCTTACAATGTTAAATGTAACTATTTTGGTAAGACATTTATCTCTGTGACATATTTATGTTAATTAATTTCTTGGAATTTATGATAAAATGTACAAAACATATATATTAAAGAAATTTTATGTATTTTATTTTGCTTCAAGATAACATACTAAATAAAAATTAGAGTGTTGTCGCACCACTTGTGTTGGAAATTTGAGGCCATCCCTTAACATCTCAGCATAATTCCCAGTGACTCGATTCTAAAGATCTATCCATTAATATCCATAAATGGATATTTTTTCAAGCTTGGCAGCAGGGCTCAAATGCATTTTGTTGTAGTAATGAAATATTTTACATAAGTGGTAAGATCACTGTTATTGCTTGAGATTTTACACCAATTGCAATCATTTTGAAAGTACTGACAATTTGTATCATGTAAAGTAATCACGTTCTATGAAGCTGCGACCTATTAAAAAGTTTTACTAGATGATACTTTTTCAAAATCCTTTTCAGTGGTGTCTGAGGTTTTGATACATATGATGCTTAAGGGAGGTTAATATACTAAAAATAAATGCTCAGTTAAAATGTTTACTTTGGGAAAATTGCATTTGAGATAACTAAGTAAAAATTTCTGGCCCAGGGACAATCTCAGCAAATTCCTATTTTCTCTTGCCTCCGTCACCATCAGAAACTTAGAACTGGAATGGATTATTGAGTGAGAGCAGAGAAGTGAATTCCAATTACTCTTGTAGCTAGGGTCCTGATATTGGGTATCATTTGAATTTGTGTCACAATAGATTTTATTTAGCTCCTGACTTGGAAACATTATATAAGTGACCCAAATGCTGTTTAGACCCTGATGTATTTGACAGAGACCATAAAATTGTTCAGCTTTGGTCTGCAACTCCCATCTTCTGAGCCTCACTTCTATTCTCAGTGGGCTATTCACCAAGGACTGCCTCATCCCAGCCTCCCCGACTCTGACTTCTATTTATTTTCCCCAGTTAAAAGCTTAAGCCTGTATTAGTTTGCCATAACAAAATACCATAGACCAGGTGGCTTAAACAACAGATATTTACTAGTTCCAGAAGCTGGGATGTCCAAGATCAAGGGGGCAGCTCGTTTGATTTTGGTAAGGACTCCCTCATCGGCTTGTAGATGGCCACCTTCTCACTGTATCCTCACATGGTGGAAAGAGAGCAAACTCTCTTCTTCTTATAAAGCTACTCCTATCATGAGGGCCCACATTAACAACCTCATCTAACTCTAATTACCTCCTTAAGATCCCATCTCTAAATACAAATACATTGGGGTTAAGGCTTCAACAATTCAGTCCCAAGCAAAACTTCTGGGATGTGATTGTAGTGAATGAAGGCAGATTTGCCTTGTCCTCTTATAGATCTGACAGTGGCAGGCAGGCTGGCTCTTTGAGCTTCCTCTCTGTACTAGACCTAACAGACACTTGTTTTCTTGTGCTTGAGGGGATATACTTGTTCTGTGGCCAAGCGCACTGGTATATGGTGTGCTATATGGTGTTATATGATAGTATACGGTGAGTGTTATTGTGGTGAATTTGAGACAATATCTAAATGTCCCAAATGCCATATCACACATAAGAAAACCAAAAAAATACTAGAATTAGTAGCAGCAAATCATGTATTAATCCAGTCTTTTTAAAACTACTTATTAGCAGCTTATTAACACTGTTTATTTGCCCACTTAATCTCTACCATTACATTATGAGCAGAGGATGGATAGTGAATAAATTATAATCCTCACTTTCAAGGAATTTAAAGTATTCTGTAAAATTAAGTGTTTTAAATTAGAGGGAATTGAATCTCATAAGAAAAGCATAATCATAGTAAAAACAGCTAGAATTTATTTTGAGCCTAGCATATGACAACTGTAATAGAGACTAAAAATTTTCCTCTTTGAACCTCTCACATATCATATGATAGAGGCATTATTGTGTCTATTTTATTTAATAAGCTATTGAAAAAAAAGAGGTTGAAGCACATAAGGAGGTCACATACCAAAAACGATGAAGCCAGGATTCAACGATGCATATTGTCTACTAACTTCCACAGCTTAACTTCTTTGTTTACCATTTGTGCTATGGAATAGAAGAGATAACAAATGTGAAAATTACTGAAATACTGAATTTACAGAAACAATTATGATTATAATTCTTTTATTAGTTTCATACATTCTTTGGTTATACAGTTAACACCTTAAAAATAAATGTATCATAAATGCATTAAATAGCCACTATTGATTCAATTATGATATTTTACTCTTACCTTCAAGTATGATGCGTTATTTGCTGTTCTTAGTTGCTTAAATATTTGAATATAGAATACAAGAGTTCACGTTTAGCAGGCAATTACAGAGAATCTAAATCACATCTATAGCAATAGACTAATGATTTTAGATATATAAAAGGACTATAAAATGAAGTTTTTGCAAGGAATTGAGAGTAACTTGTTGGAGAGATAAGACTTTAAATCATAAAAGCAAAATACAGGAAGAGAATTTAGAAGTTATCCAGTACAACTTTAATTTTACAAATGGGAAAACTGAAGCTCAGATGTATTGATCATCTAAGATTAGAGTCAGTAGTGATTGAGTTTGCACATAACACAGGTCTGCTTAATTTGTAGTGAAGTTTTCCTTCCATGACCCCATTTGAAATAAAGATCAATAAAACTATTATGATGTATAATAGCTTTACATATGTTAATTATCAGAGTCTTTCCATTCTAATTTGTACCATATCATTTTCACTGGTGGCTTTCTCTTCACTATTAATTTTGTATTCACAATAAAAAGCTACTAAAATGCCATGCTTTATTTAATGATTTACTTTTTATGGCTCTTACAGTTTTCATTTAAAAATCTTTTTTTGTAGTTCATGTAAGTTTTGTTTTTTTTTTTCCTTAAGGTTGTAATGCCAGCCTGCATAATGTAGAATAAAACTTAATTCGTTTTTTTGAGTGGAAGTTGTATTTGAATTAAAACACATTACTCCATCTTGTCACCTAAACTAAAGCAAGAATTTGGAGAAATGCTCATAAAGGACCCTTTCTGTGGATATAGCTACATTGTTGCAGATTGAGTCCCTTGCAAATATTTAGTCCTGTATTTTTCCACAATTACATTTTTTAGCTTTAGATTTTTTTGAGGTTTTTTTCCAGATAATACAAGTTAAATTGCTCAACATGATTGTTAAAAGATTTTTACATTTCCCCAAATAATTCCTCATCACATATGTAAATTTCAGAAGCTGTGAAAATGAATATAAATTAGAACATCTGAAGAGAATGAATTATGTAAAACAATTCATTAAATGTATTATACAAAATTGCTACTTTCTTTGGAGTTTAGAGGAAATATGAGGGCATTTCCTAGGGCTCCCATCGATTACATGGTTACATTTATATCCTTTTAGGGAGCTGGAGTCACTGTTTTCTGTTGCAAAGCTAGGTATGGGTTATTAAAATTACTGGCATCACAGATTTATTTTTAATTATTCATAAAAGTGATCTAAACAATGGAATCCCCAAATGAAAACACACAGTGCTGTTTTAGAAGCCATCTGTGACTGTTTGAAGCACCAGTGAGATGCCAATTTTGTTTTTTATGCCTACGCAGGAACATATCAAATTAATGGGGAATATATTTTTCAACATATGATTTTTTTTTCCAGCAGGGATATTTAAACATCATATGTATAAGATATAAAAATATCAATGTTGGTGTGATGTGTTAATGGGAAGCAAACATAATAGGGACTTCAAAAGAAGGTTAACATGAACTCATTTGATATAATTCAGCAATAACTATCCTCCACTCCACATTTGAAATTGGGGAAACATAGAAAAAGAACGGCTCAGCATCTAAATAATCAACTGAATGCAAGTTATTTCCATATAGTAGATGTTTAAGAAATGTAGTATTAAGCACTCCTTAAATTTTGAGATTATTTAATGATGGATTGACCATAAAAGGAATAAGCTTCTCATAGTTTCTCTGTGACTGATATTTATTCCATATCTTGGTATTTGATCTCATAACGTCTATTCATATTGAGTTAAGTGTGAGATGTGAGCTAAGTCTGCAAGGATATCCAGTGGGGACTTTTTTCTCTGCAGTGTTTTCCTTTGTTCCTTGAAACACTTGAATCAGATTTCCATATCTTTTTTTTTTTTCCTTTGTCTTCTTTATTTGTTTGGTCTGGATTTTATACCCCACTTACAATGAGACTATTTTTTTTTATTATTAAACTTACAGTCACAGAGAAATCAGCCTCATTCTGTTTGATATTGCTAGATTTGTCCTTGGGTTTTCCCTTGCTATTGATTTTTGAGCAGAGAAAAGAGATCCAAAATGAGAGATCTCCACTTGCCCTATGGCTTACCCTGACCTCTGAAATTAATGATTGTAATGGAGCCCTACCATAGTCTCCTCTATTGATCTCATACCACACAGAAACACCGTATCACAGTTGGAGGCTGGGAATCATTTTAATATTTTCTTTTTGGTCTTATTGAATTTAAGTCTAAAAGAAACTGCTTAAAGCAGATTCTGTATGTGGAATCATGATTTAGTTTTTAAAAACTACTCTGAGAGTTTATCCATTTTAACATATTCCTTTGTCTCTATCAGTCAGTTTTTGGGAAGAGAGGATTTAAATGCTTGCCCTCAAGTTGTCATTTTTCCTAAAGCATAATTTATCTTGTTTTGATGTCTCATCATCAAACACAAACATCTATTATTGGTCTGTGCCACGTTAATACAGTGACAGTCCCAGGAGCTATTGAGGTTTATAGGACTATTTTATCTTCCTATAAATTGTCCCAGAGCAGTGTGCTTTTCCTTGCTTCTAGGCTGTCACTTCTCAATACTCTATGTGTCTCCAGATACCAGTCAATCTCGGCCTCCTATTTTCATGATTCTAATATGCTGAGGGACTAGATAACGGCTATTAAATTGGTCTTTTTTTAAAGTGAGTTTCACAAACACTCCTCCAGAATAAAGAGCGTTTTAACATGCAAACTGTTAATGACTATCTCGGTTGGTTTTTAATAAGGCTTGGTTTTTCTTGGTTGTTGTCACATGAAGTTTTGACCAAAGACTCAGGCCTAGTTTGGGAAAGTATTATTCTATAGTTTTTAATTATGATAGGGTCTTTTACACATAAACATTTTCATCTAATTGAATAAAAAATCTTATAATTATTTATTATGCACTGTCATCAGGCCACATTTTGCTAGATAATGGGGATGCAGAGACAAACAAATTATGTTCATGGTTGTGAGCAGCTCAACCATTAATGCCCTCTCTTTTCTCCTACTGAGAAGGATAATCTACCTTACAGGGTCCATAGGTTCAAATGCTAATCTCAACCAGAAATTCTATCCAAGACATACTTGACACAATCTTTAATCTGTCCAGTTGACACACAAAATTAACCACCATAGGTAGGTAACATTTAGGTAAATGTAATGGGATAAGCAATGCAAATGCAAGCTGGGATGCAGATAGCAAGAAATGATAAACGAGGAAGACAAGATACTATGTTTTTGAACTTAGTGGTTGACTAGAATTTCAATGATTTAAATAGAAAGGAGATATTCAGAAGGACAACTTGCAGTTCCTGGAAGGCAGATAATTCTAAGCAGCGTAGGGAGAATACTTGGATAAAATTGAGCACATCGATTGGGACCAATAGAATGCTGGTATCTTTTATAGTTTCTAAAAAAGATAATTCTGTGCTTTAGAATGAGCATAAAGTAGAAATATATTAGTGAAAGTGAATTATATTAGTATAGTAATATGGTAAAAAACACCCTACTAAGACGATATCATGAAGAAATAGAAAATCTGAATCAACAAATAATGAGTAAGGAGAATGAACTGGTAATCTTAAACTTCTAAACAAAGAAAATCCCAGGACCAGATAGCTTCACAGGTTAATTCTAGAAAACATTTAAAGAAGAATTAATGCCAGACCTTTCAAACTCTTCCTAAAAATTGAAGAGGAGGGTACATTTCCAAACTTGTTTAATGAGGCTAGCATTACTCTTATACCAAAGCCAGATAAGAACACTACAAGAAAAGAAAATTACAAGCTCCAAACCATGATGAACATAGACATAAAAATTCTCAACAAAATACTAGAAAACCAAATTCAATAGCACAGTAAAAGGATCATATGCTATGATAAGTGGGATTTATCCCTGAGATGCAAGGACAACTCAACCTATGAAAATCAATGTGACATACTACATTATTAGAATCAAGGACAATAGTCATATGATTATCTCAAAAGATGCACAGAAGCATTTGACAAAATTTAATATCCTTTCATGATAAAAAGTCACAACAAATTATGTATAGAGGGATGTAATGCACATAATAACAAGCAGTTAACAACATACTCAATGGTGAAAGCTGAAAAGTTCTCCTCTAAGATCAGGAAAAAGATAAGGGTGTCTATTCTTACCACTACGACTCAACATAATACTGGAAATTTTAGTGAGAGCAATTAAACAAGAAAATAAATAAAAGGTATGCAAATCAGAAAAGAAGAAATTAAATAGTCTCTGTAGGTAGCATGATCATATATATGTATTATATATATAAAATATATAAATGATATAATATATATTTATATAATATATACAATATATAAATAATATATACTATATAATATATATGTATATATATATACATATAAAACCCTATGTATATACATATACATAGTCAACCAAAACAAACAAAAAATTTCTTAGAATAAATGAATTCAGTAAAGTTGTTCAACCTACAAAATCGGTTGTGTTTCTATACAATAACGATGAACTATGTGGAAAAGACATTAAGAAAACAATCCTATTTACGATAGCATCAAAATAAAAAAATACTCAGGGTAAATTTAACCAATAAGATGAAAGATCTGTACACTGAAAACTTTAAGACATCAGTAAAAGCAATTGAGGACACAAATAAGTGGAAAGATGTTCCATGTTCATGGATTGGAAGATTTGATATTGTTAAAATGTTATACTACACAAAATTATCTGCAGATTTAATGCAATCCTGACCAAAATCCCAATGACATTTTTTAAAGGAATAGAAAAAATTATCCCCAAATTACTATGGAACCACCAAAGATGTCAAATAGCCTAAGCAATATTAAGAAAGAATAAAGCTGGTGATATCATTTCTAATTCCAAAACCACATTATCATGATAGTACTTGAAATAACATCACGAATTACAAAACTATATTGTCAAAACAGTATTGAACTGGCATAAAAACACACAGGTCAATGGGACAGAACCGAAAGCCAATAAATAAATCTATAAATTAGTCAATTAATCTTTGACAAGAGTGCCAAAAATATCCAATAGGGAAAGGATAGTCTGCTCAATAAATGGTTTTGTGAAAACTGCATATCCACATGCAAAGGAATGAAATTGGACTCTTCCACCACTCACAAAAATTAACTCAGAAAAATTAAAGACTTAAATGTAAGACATGTGACTATAAAACTCCTAAAAGACAACATAAGGCAAAAGCCCCATAACATCAGTCTTGGTAATGATTTCTTGGGTATGACATCAAAAACATGGGCAATAAAAACAAAAATAAACAAGTGGGACTACATCAAAATAAAAAGCTTCGGCACAGCAAAGGAAATGATAAAGTATATAAGAAACTTATACAACTCAATGGCAAAAAAACAAATAATCCAATTAAAAGTGGGCAGAAAACGGGATGCCTGGGTGGCTCAGATGGTTAAGTATCTGTCTTCAGCTCAGGTCATGATCCCAGGGGCCTGGGATTGAGCCCTGACTCAGGTTCCCTGCTCAGTGGGGAGCCTGCTTCTTCCTCTCCCTCTGCCATTCCCTCCACTTGTGCTCTCTGGCTCTCTATCTCTCTGTCAAATAAATAAATGAAATCTTTAAAAAAAATGGGCAAAACACATGAACAGATATTTTTTTCCAAAAATGATATACAAATGGTCAACAGGCATCTAAAAAGATGTCCAGCATCGGTAATCATTAAGGAAATATAAATCAAAACCACAATAAGATATCATCTCTTAGAATGGCTATTTTCAAAACGACAAGTGGTAATAAGTATTGGTGAGGGTGTGGAGAAAAGGGAACATTTCACACCGTTGGTGGGAATGCAAACTGGTGTAGTCACTATAGAAAACAATATGGAGGTTCCTCAAAAAATTGAAAATAGAACTGCCATTTGATCCAGAATTCCATTACTCTGTACATATCCAAAGGAAATGAAATCAGTGTCTTAAAGAGTTATCTGTACTTCCATGTGCATGGAAGTGTAGGTTGACCAATAAGGAGTATATGGCATTAATACTTTTAATTTTCACAGAATATGACAAATAATATCCATCGGTGCAAACTATATTTAGAAAACTATATTTCTTCCATTAGAAGTTTATTTAATACATTGCTTACTAGAGTGTGCCTTTCTTGCAGTACTATTTGAAGACTGTATCGTGATTATTGGCTATAACCTGACTCTACTACAAGATATTGATTAAATGGTTTCAGTAGATAGGGTAGTACGTGTGACAACTAAAAAAAATTAAGATGCCTAATTAGGAATAAATAGAGGAAATACCATGACAAATAATGTTATTTAAAGCTGAATTACGGTACCATTTTGACATTTAGTGCATTAGAAGGTGGGAGCTTCTAATTAGACAAGTATGTATCCGTTTTAGAAAATTTTAAAATTACAAAAAAGTTTAAAACTACTGGATTAAAATACATTGAATCTAATTCAAGCCATACAGAAGTAATTTCTATTTTTATGTATGTCCTTTCATAACCATTTACTAAAAGCAATTATGCTCTCATTTGTAACTGGTCATTTTAATATTATAATATACAGGAAATTTTTGCTTGCATCATTAAATTTTCTTCTGTGACATATTTTAATGTCTACATATTTTATTGCATTAACATAACCTAGTGTATTGAACCAGTTTTTGAGTATTGTTTTTTGAAATTGTTATTTTAATTTTTTTCACTATTCTGAGTACCACTGATTGCCTTTAAAATTTTTTTAACATCTTAATTTTATTTCATTTTTTTCAATGTTCCAAGATTCATTGTTTATGCACCACACCCAGTGCTCCATGCAATACGTGCCCTCCTTGATACCCACCATCAGGCTCACCCATTCCCCGACCCCCTCCTCTCCAAAACCCTCAGTTTTTTTCTCAGAGTCCACAGTCTCTCATGCTTCATCTCCCCCTCCAAAAAAGTTTTGTAAATATTTATATTAGTTCTGTGTGATAAATTACTGAAACCGGAAATGTTCACATATGGTATGCACATTGTATTAGCTTGCTACTGTAATAAATCACTATAAACTTTAGTGGCCTAAAGTAGCACAAATTTGTTATTTTGTTCTTTAGAACATCAGAAGTGAAATGGGTCTCACTAGACTAAAGTCAAGATATCATTGTGATAACATTGGCCCTGCCTGGAGAATTCAGAATAATCCTCTAAGATCAGCTAATTAGCAAAATTAATTCAACCTCCAACTTTAATTCACTTTATTATATAAAACCATGTTCACAGTTTCCAGAGATTGGGTCATCTATTACATCTTGGGGAGACCCATTATAGTGCTTACTACAAATATTTTTTAAAATTATTTTTAAAGAGAGCACAAGCAGGGGAAGTGGCAGAGGGAGAGGGAGAAGCAGGCTCCCCGCTGAGAAGGGAGCCGGATGTGGGGCTCAATCCCAGGACTCTGGGATCATTACCTGAGCCCAAGGCAGATACTTAACCGACTGAACCACCCCAGTACCCCATAATGGTTATTTTCAAATTGACCCAAGTGAATTTTAGATCTATAAAATTCTAAAACTTTTGACATTTTGTTGTAACTTGATTCTTCTCTCTCTAATAGCAGATTTATTGAGATATAATTCACATACATAAAGTTCACCTTTTTAAAGTGTGCAATTCAGTTACTTTGTTTAATTAATGTACTTATTTTAGTATAGTCATAATGCTGTACAACTACTACTTTGTTCTGGTTTTTATCAACCCCAAAAGAAAAGCCCCATATTGATTAGGAATCACTCTAGAGTCCTCCCTCTTCCACACATGTATATAAACATACTTGTGTCATATCTAGCTTATCACAACTTAATGTATTATTTACTTATACTTATTTCAGACCTTATTTAGGGTTACATTTTGCATTTCAATATTCAATGCATTTGAAGTTTATTTTGGTATATGCTATGAGGTAGAGATGTACTTTACTCTTTTCTAAGATACAATAATAGTTGCTGTACCATTTATAAGAATGAAATATCATTACTTCATCAAAATAAATTTTAGCCAACATAAAATCTTAGTGGAGAGGGATTTTTTTCTTGGATATCTATTGGCTCATGCTAAATAGGCTATGTACTTTTGGTAAGATTACCATTTTCTTTTAATCATTATAGCACAGTATACAATATAATTTCAATATTAAAATATATATTCAGTTTTCATTTCAACTTTTTAGTGAGTGTTTTCCTACATTACATATTCCAGAAGAAATATATCATCATTTTTTTCTCATTAAAATGCATTTGGACACATGGTAATAAATAGAAATTTAAATATAACTTTAGGTTATTTCATTAATTCAAAAATGGTATCTCTTCAACATTGTCTTCACATTCAATAGCATTTTAAGTTTCAATTTATTCAGTCTTTTTCTTCTGTCTTTTAATATTTTTTATCATATAGCTCTGAACATTTTTTAAAGGCTATCCTTAGGTAGTTAGTATTTACTTATTTGAATGCTGTTTAGAAGATCAGAGAGGTTTCAGAATGTAAATGACATTTGATTTTTAAGCAGGACTTAAAGCATACTTATAATTTGGTTATATGGACATGGGGAAAGGTAGCAGAAATCACCCTATAAAAACCTCAGGGGAGAGCATATATGTATGTATTTATAAATGTGTATATATCTAGAGAGTAGAGTATGTGAATGGATTCATTCTTTTGAAATTATTTAGTAAAAAATTTGGCATCATAATTAGAAATTACATTTTGGCAACTATACCTGATCTTTGCCATTATGCAAATTTTAAATGGTGGGCCTCTGCAGTTTCTTGTAGATATTTTGTAGAAATAATGAATAAGGATTGTTAAATCAAGTCACCAAGTATTTAATTTTGGATGACCTTTATTTCCATTACATTCATGCAATGTGTTTAATGATCTATTTATAAGACCATGCTAATTTTTTCCACTTAACAGTGCAGTGAAATAATTCTGTAAGAGTCAAACAAATCAATAACATAAAAGTTCAAATCTTGAATTAAAATGAATTCTTTGTCTAATAAGTAATGTTACTGACAGATATTTTATTAAAATATTCTGACCTATAGGTATCCATGATTTTGTGTGGTTTAAATAACCAGAACCTGAAATTTCATTATAATTGAGTTATTCATTTTTTGATTAAGAGCTAAGTATTTTTTAGAAATAAAACTAAAAATAGACCAGTAGGATAATATATCATCTTAACAGTTTTCTACTATCGATCATTTTCTTTGAGGACATCAAAATAATTTTTCTAAAGTCAAAAGGTTAACATTCTTCTGAGGAGGAAAAAAATGACAAATTTTATAAAAAAATTTTTTTCTTTTATAATCATTAAAATTTACAATAAATAATCCATACAGGACAATTCTTTTTTTTTTTTTTTAAGGTTTTATTTTATTTATTTGAGAGAGAGAGAGACAGCGAGAGAGGAAACACAAGCAGGCTCCCCACAGAGCAGGGGGCCCGATGTGGGGCTCGATCCCAGGACTGTGGGATCACGACCTGAGCCGAAGGCAGCTTAACGACTGAGCCACCCAGGTGTCCCCATACAGGACAATTCTTAAAGAGAAGAGAAAATAAAACTCAGTGCATCTAACTATAATAGGATTAATTGGAACAATTATAAATTGAATATGCAATTAAAGCAAAATCAAGATGACTGAATTTAAAGCAAAATCTAAGTATCTTTATTATGACAAATAGAGCAAGAGATAAAGAGAAATAAGAATATTAGAAAGCACAAATGTAAAAGGAATAACTTGAAATACTCAGATAATACAAAATAGAATTTGGAATATCAACATCAGAAGAGGGAAAATTCAAGGAAAAAAATCAAGAAAGAAAAAATGAGAAATTACACGATCCTATGTAAAAATTAAAGGGTCATTAATCTTTTACTTAATAGTACTTTTCTATTTTATGGCCCCACATAATACATTTGATGAACAAATACATTTGTGGTATAAAACAGATAGAAACTTCTGTGAAGACATAGATAATCAAATAGAAACATTGAAATAGTCCAAATTTTTTAACAGATTTAACATAGCTATTGACACAGAGAAAATGTCTGAACATTTCTATTAATAATATTGATATTAGTCTATTAATAATTTTGAACTCCAACAACAGAGAATAAACGCTATTTTCATGTGGCTATGGAACACTTGCAAAATAGTTATTTGTTTTATTCCACAAATTGAAAGAAAATAAATTTCCAAATGAAGATTTTTATACATTTTATAGGCTATAATCTGTGTATAGTGACAGAGAGCCAGAATTAATCACGTAAATTTAAATAATCACACAGAAAAGTGTCCAATACCAGTGTAAAACATTCTCCTAAATAACTTTTTGATAAAAAAGCAAGTTAAAAACAAAAAAATCAAAATAATTATTAATTATGGAGATCATGTACACTTAAATAACATGAACAATCTGCTTTACTATATAACAGAAAATTTTGGAAAATTAAAATTAGGAAATAAAATGCCATCTAAAAGAAAATTTCTGCTGCTAGTAATGGCAGAGTAAGTATCTGCGACATCTAGATCTAGTACAAAGGTAACTACCTACAGTCACCAGAGAATGAACAGAAGCAGACAGACCTGGTTGGAGAGTACACAACTGGGGAAGAGGAGCTGAAGAAAATGAGTTCAAGTTCTTGTGATTTTAGGCTGAGATCTGATGCTTTAGGCATATCCTAAATACCCACCACATCAGTGTGGGTGCCGATGGGAAAAAACTCACAATATTTCTGTCCTGGAGAACTAGAAAAGTAAATCTAGAAAACTGTGACCCCTGGAGATAGTAAGGACATCTCAGAAAATAAATAGGACAGGAGAATACACAATTTTTGTCAATCCACA
>JAPYYM010001324.1:0-13602 GCA_028534135.1 Potos flavus | reverse complement strand
GGGCTGGCTGGGGGGGCCCCGGTCAGGAGCGCTGGCTTAGAGCGGCAGTTTTTGGAGCCCTTGAAGAAAACGAAAGCAAACTCTGAATTCAGCGGCTTTATTCTAATTGAGGTAAAAAAATTTTAAGAATTTGGCAGCATATTAAGTAAACAGTCTCTGTTCTGCCGGCCACACGAGAAATGGGGGAAGCCAGAATGCCTCAGCGGGAAAGCCAGCTGTCCAGTTGTGATACTCTTGTATTTTATTTTTAAAAGGCTGTCAAATGCTGCTTGCAAAAGGTCCCAATTTATTCGTGTGTGTGAGCTTGCTTTGG
The DNA here is from genome assembly GCA_028534135.1 of Potos flavus. Taxonomy (NCBI): domain Eukaryota; kingdom Metazoa; phylum Chordata; class Mammalia; order Carnivora; family Procyonidae; genus Potos; species Potos flavus. The sequence goes on along the minus strand of JAPYYM010001324.1, from coordinate 13,289 downwards.
GGGGTTGGACTGTATTTGTAGGTTCCTGCCCTCCCTCCCCCGCTCCAAAGTTATCCGCAAATGTTCTTGAGGGAGGTGGTAGAAGGGGGAACACGTATGTACCTGATGGTTCTGTGTTTGGTGGAGGACGTTTTATTTTGATGTAATTACAGTTGAAGAGAAGTTACAAAAATAGGATAAGGAACTCCTGCACCCCCAGTTTATGTTTTGCCCTGTTGTGTTGTCACTGTCTCTCTTTGCTCTCCCCATACTCACACACCCCTGTCACTGCTGGGGACTCCATGGAGCCACGCCATGTCTCTCAGCAGCGAGCTGTCCTCTCGCACAACCACGGGGACATGTCAGAACTCGGGAGACGCAGCATCAACACAGCGTGCCTCCCTCGTCCCCGGCGCGGCTCTCCCAGTCCGGTGTTGCAGTCCCAGTCCGGCGCGGCCCTCCTGTGAGACCACAGTCCCAGTCCGGCACCACAGTCCCAGTCCGGCACCACAGTCCCAGCCCGGCTCGGCCCTCCCAGTCCAGCGCAGGGGCCTGTGTTTATATCCCCACGACTTTGGGACAGCAGCTCGGCCTTTTTGTGTTTTGCCCTTGATTTTTTTAAAGAGGGGAGGCTGATGATCTTGTCGAGGATCTTGTCCTTGAATTTGGGTTTGTCTTACCTTTCCTCTTGCTGTTTCAGGTTATGGGCTTTGGGTAGGAGCCCCACAGAAGGACGTCATGTCCTCAGTGGGTCCTGTCAGGAGGCCCCTGGTGCACTTGTCCAGTGTCGGTAACTCAGATCGCTTGAGCGAGGTGGTGTTTGCAAGTCTCTCTCCACAGGGTTCGGGTCCCACTCTTTGTAATTGATAAGTACGTTATGGGAGGGTACTTTGGGACTATGGAAATGTCTCATTTCTTGCCAGATTTTCACTGTTTTTAGTAAGCCCTGATGTTTTTATGATGTCAGCGCTCGCTCTGTGCGCTTACTGTGATGGTTTCCTCTTTTCTCTTGCTTACCTACGGGTTCATTTCTTTACGGCACTATGGGCTTATGGATTCTTCCTCTATCCAGTGCACTGTTACTCTTGTGGTTTGGAGGTTTGGATTGTCCCAGACGGGCCAGTGAGAGCCCCTTCGGGCTGGCTGTGTTCATTGGTGTGTCTCCATCACTCTTTGAGCACATCCTGAAATCCGGTGCAAGAAGACGATGGGGCTCACGCGGGACTTCGTCCGCTCACCTCTGGGGTCCGGTCCGCCTCTGGGTGGGGGAGAGCCGGGTGCGCTCGCTGCGTGCCGCTGCTCCGGGCCCTGTCGGCGCCCAGCTCCCCACGGTGAGTTCCGAAGGCAGATGAGTCAAAAAGAGATGCTGGTGTCTACGACATTTCTGGAAACAGGTCACTGACATGACTGAAATAGACTTTTTGCTGTGGTGAGTTCGTGTTTTGGATTGTTCTTGTGTGGCAGTTCCGAGAGAACGTAACGTCACTGTTCAGACGTTAAAAGTGAGGGTGTTGGTGGACAGGGAGGCTAGCCAGGCCGTGGCCGGGGCCTGGCGGACATGGTGCGTGCAGGGGCCCGGGGTTGGAGTTCTGCATTTTGTCCTGTTGGCCGTGTGTGTCCGCAGGCTTGCTGACAGCTGTGGCCAGGAGGCACCGCGGCGTCCTCAGCCGCTCGTGGCGTGGGGCTGCTACTTGGCGCCGGCGCCCGCGCCCATGGGCAGGGCGGCTGCCGAGAAAGCGTGTCCGGCAGACGCGTCAGGAGCCTCGGGAGCGTAGGAGCTGTCCAGCAGCCCAGGTGCTGCGCGGGCCGAGGGGGCGTCCTGACCGCAGGCGGAGCAGCCCCTGACGGGCACTGTGATTAGGGCATTGTGATGAGCCGGATAGGGAGACCCGATGAAGGGACTTTGAGTGAAGGGGAGGAGCTACCTGAGGGAAGCCGGGAGGGCAGGGAAAAGGAAGAGCCTTCTAGGTGGCCGAGGGAGAGCACTGATGAAGGTCCTGTGGCAGGGAAATTCATGGCCTTCGCTATAGGAAGGCCAGTTTGACCAGAGTGCAGAAAGCAAGTAAGTCTGGAGGCAGGGGCTTTTATGGGCTGTTTTATGGCTTAGGTCTCGGATCTCGATCATTAGATCCGTGAGAGCCACTGGAAAGTTTTAGCAGAGAGATAATGGACTAGTATTTGAACCTTGTTTTTTTAAAGTGTATTTCTAAATTAGTCCTTACTTGCTGGTTTTTTTCTGAAGCTCTGCCTTTCGTGTCAATACACAGAAAGTCAGTCCTGAGAGTTGGCTTTAGAGACAGAAGTGTTCATCCTGGAGCCTTCTGTCACCCTTTGGGGACTCCTGCTTTGAGGAGGAGTTGCACCTCCTACGCGTGGAAGGTAGGATTGGGATTGGTCACCTTCACTGCCTCCCGCATTCTGGCTGTGGCCTGTTTCCTGCCCCTGGCCCGCTGGCTACCTGCCTGGCGCTTGCCACCTGCCGTGCGTGGCCACGGGCTCGCGGAGCTGTCTCCTGCTTACTGCTTCTGACTCGCGCTTCTAGTCACTTTCTGTGTCCAGGAGTGAGGACAGTTCCAAGAGCGTTACCAGTATTTAAAAAAATATTTGTTGAAATGATTGAGAAAGTATCTTCTCCCTTTAAGAATCTGGACATTGTGTGTGGTTTCTTTAATGAAATACCAGAAAGGAATTAGAACTGTGTTTTTTCCATGAATACTTCTGGTTGTTAAAGTGGCAGCTGTTTGTTGCAGACATTTGGGTAGCACCAGTTAGCAAAATGGGGGTAAATAGCATTAATTCTTGTTATTAATTCTCCTGGTCGTCTTTTCATGCTAACGTTTATGGTTCCCTTGCAAACTCCTTCTTTATTCAGTGTACAGAATGGGATTAGATCGTACATACAGTTTGGCACTTTTTGGGTTGTGTTGAGTGGTGGGCAGGTGTGAGGACATCTTGTACGGAAACCTGGGCCAAGGTAGAGCGCGTCCCACGCTGTGCAGGTGACCTCGTGACGTGTGCTGAGCTGCCTCACCGGCGTAGAGCGCACAGCCCCCCGGACTCGCTTGATTTCTGGCAGAAGCTAACGCGGTGTCAGGCAGTCCCTGGGAGCTGAGACCGAGCTCGAGGATCAGGAAGAAGTGAGTCGGGTGGAAGTGAGGTACGAAAGGACAGAGCTTGCTATGGACTTGGATAGGAGAGTTCCAGGCAGACCAGATGGTTGGGCAAACTGAGCATAAGCTGCTTTAACCCATGTCGGGGAGCCAAGAGGGCCGGGGCCGGGGCCGGGGGTGATCCCAGACCCTTGCCCTGCAGGCTCCATCCCTCTCCCACAGGGGCGCGGCTGATGGTGGGACGGAGGTGGGCCTCGTTGGTTGTGGGGTCCTTTCCCTGTGCCAGGGGCTCATGAGCCATAAAAGGGCCCGAAGGCAACTAGCGGAAGAGAGGACGAGACTTGGGGCCTGAATCCTGATTGATCACGTCTTTGAGAATATGTATATTCCAGAAACATCCTTTTGGAGCGGAAACTATTGTATATAAATAGTTTTTAAGAGCTTTGAAATGCTTTAGTGGGCAGAATTAATAACTTTCAGAGAAAGGACTTTTTAAGCATTCTTAAACATGTGGCTTCTAAATTTGGGCAAAATCAGCAATTGTTCATTAGAGGACAGAAATCAGTTGTAATGAATCAATTTCTCTACATTAATTTTTGGGTTTTTTAGGGGTATGATATTGGGGAGTAAAATAAGTGCTTACATCAGAAATAATTCATGTAGGGCGCCTGGGTGGCTCAGTTGGTTGAGCGACTGCCTTCGGCTCAGGTCATGATCCCGGAGTCCCAGGATCGAGTCCTGCATCGCGCTCCCAGCTCCACGGGGAGTCCGCTTCTCCCTCTGACCTCCCCTCTCATGCTCTCTCTCTCTCACTCTCTCTCTCTCAAATAAATAAATAAAATCTTAAAAAAAAAAAAAAAAAAGAATTCATGTATAATTAGGAATCCGGATGTGGTAACTCACTCTCCCCAGCAGAGGAAGCAGTCCTTCTCCAGTGTCTGGGGCGACTTCCCTCTCCTGACTTCCAGCAATTGCCAAGGATAGCAGCCATGTTACCTCTGCAGGGAAGTAGCTTCTCCCAAGCTGCTCGGCAAGAGCTTCTATCCCTGGCCTGGAGCCGCACCCCAGTGGGGGGCTCAGCTGCAAGAGCCGGAGTTTACAGGAGCCCTGCTGCCTGGAGAGCCCCAGCGTGCAGCTGCCCCGCCGTCTCACCCTCGGCTTCCCTTTCCTTTCGAGAGGAGTCCATTTGGGCGAGAGAGGTTGGAGAGTCCGGGGCAGGAGGTCCTCCCTCCACCCCCCAGAGGCTCATTTTGTTCCCCAGAAGTCCAGTGAATTTTGTCTTCTAGAGATTTCCCCACACGTGACTCGTCTCAGGTAGAATGGGGAGGGAGAGCGGGCGAGTGGGGAGCTGTGCAGTGTGAGCGCCGTGCTGTCCGGTCCGGCGTGCGGGCTCCCGGTGCCCTGGGCTCTGACCTTAGGAGTGTTGCTGCACTTTTGCCCATGTGGGCCCATTACTGAAATTTTATGGGAAGCACTGCAGACTTCAGTTGTGTACATGTTTTACATGCTTGCTACATGTAAGGGTGATTGATTGCGGAGAATCAACAAATGTAATATAGTCTTACCTCCTATTCTAACAGTTTCATTAGGGAATTGACCTAGGAACCTGGAAAGAAATGTTAGCCTGTTTATTTTACTTTTTCTCCTTTAAAGAGTAGTCTTCAAAGACAAAATAGAGCCTTAAATGAAATGTATTTCTTTTTAGAAACTTCACGTAGCATGCATATCATTTATTGTCCAGATTCGGAGTGAGCTTTCTAGAGATTACAGGGCTGGCCCAGCATTGTTGCAGTTAATAGAAACCTGCGCTGTGAGGTCCGTGGGCTGTAAGATCAGCAGCATCGCGTGACAGTGAAGTGGGCCTTATCGGAAGGGAATTCATAAGAGGCTGCCCTGGGACCCTAACCACTGTCCTTGTGTGTGTCCTGACAATGTTATCTGTCCTCTCAGGACGGAGTATCAAATGTCTGTCATGAGTACAGAAATTAATTTAGTGTCACCTGAAGACATGCAATTAATCTTTTAGAGGTTTTCATAAAACCTTTACAGAAAGAGTTGCCAGTTTGGCGGATTTGGATTTTGGGGTTTAGAAGAAGATAAGGGAAATTAATTTTTCATCAGGGTTAATACAAGCTAGCAGGGCCACAAAAGCTGAGAAAAATGGTTGGGGAATTTGTCAAGTGTTGTCACTCTAGAATAATGCTGCTTAACGTCTGATAGGTGTAATCAAGAGTTGAGATTTCTATAGAGAGGGATTAATCAATTTTCTCACTAGTGAATGCAAGTCAGTGATATCACTTCTTCATGGGGTTTAAGAATGAAAATAAGATTTGATCTGTCAAATGGCAAGAAGCCCTGACAGTACCAACGGGTGTTTTTATCTGTACATTTAAACCATTCATTATAAATAAATTTGTCCTGCTAACGTTGGTGGCTACAAACCTCAATTTTTGGTAATAATTAAGCTGATAAAAAGTGTTCCCCTAGACTAACTTAATTCAGGTAGTACCTTGTATTTAAAAAAGAAAAACTACTCCGAAAAAGACAGTTTTACAGTATTCATTAAAAGAGAATCGTTTGTTGAGGACAACCAACAGAATATTTCTGGTTTGGTCTAAGATAGGCTAAACTTTTTCACCTCATCTGTGTTTAGAGGAAGTGGCAGATCCTTCAAATTGCATTGACACACACTGCTGTGCAAGGAATTGGAAAGGGAGCTGGGTCACCTATGGGTCACCTAGAGAGATGCGCTTTCAAAGTGCACTGACTTTTTTGGAAGAGGACGTCATTTGCCGTCCACAAGCGACCGGTTATTTCCTTATGTTACTGTCCGCAGTTTTCTGAAATTCATAATTTGAGTTCAGCGGTATTTTCAAATGTGCATACCGAAGTACTCATGATTTCAGGACCTCCGTCAGTGCCTTAACCGTTCGGATAAGTTGCAGAAGATTCCAGGTGTCCGGGTGCATTGTCCTTGACCTGGGTCTGCGTGTGAGTGCAGGTGTTAGCAGTACGTTCCTGCCCGGAACGTCATGAACGCATTGACCATTTTCCACGTGTTAACTGGAACAATTCTGGAATGTAAGCATTAGCTTTTCATTGTGCTGATTTGAAAGAGAATAACTGTTCTTGGTGTTAAAACAAGGAAACCTCTCCATTTTTCTTACAAAATGGAATAACTTCTATGTAAGCCCTGAGTGCTCAGCTGGGTGGTTTAGAAAACCAGGCACACGGCACCTCAGTGGCCCTTCATGTAGTTGCATGGGGGCTAGTCTTTCTTGTTTCGGCTTTTGCTGAAAATGGTTCTGTTCAGGTGTAGCGCTCCCCTAGGAAGTAGCGGCCGACCGCAGACAGCAGGACGTCCCCCAGGTCCCACGTGACCAAGGGCATCAGGTTTTTCATTTGTACGGTGCGGATAATAGTATTTACCTCGAAGGGAAACGATGTCTGTGCAGAGCCCAGGACGCCTCTTGTCACCTTGCGGACGGCCTGGAAGCATTCGCTCCGCCCGCCCTCCCGACACTGGGACGTGTTAATTCCAGCAAGGCTCTTGGTGCTCAGGGTCCCGGGAATGCCTGGGGAGTGGCAGTTCCAGAGTCGATTGCGTCACTCACCACTGTAGAAGGTGTATGCGCAACGGCCTTGGCTCCAGGCTCCTCCAGAGCTTCCCTAGTGCTTCCGCCCACTTCCCGGCAAACAGCTGATAGGAACAGCCGCCCTCATCCCTGCCCGAAACCTCCCCCTTTCTGTGCGCATCGTTACCTCAGCAGGTGTCATCCACCTGCTGTCCTCTCTCCTGAGGATGCCGTGGGGACCAGGGCCTCCCACGCGGTTCCCCTGCCCGCGAACGAACGGGGACAGAACAGCGGTAGCGATGACTGCTCTGAAGAAGCACAAAGCGCTTCGTGGCGGGGGGAGGAGAGCGCTTGGGGGCCTCCGAGGATGTGGGCCAGGCGGGGGGACCACAGAGGCCCCACGGCCCGAGGATCATGCCCTGGGGCCAGAGCGGTAGGAGAAGGGGTGCAGGTCCGCAGATACGGCGTGTCATCATGTCTTTCCAGGTGATTTCTCAGGAAATCTTTACACCGTGACTGGGACCCTTTCTTGGTGTCACCAGCTTTCATACTCCACTCTACGTAAGGAGAGTTAAGTTTTTCTCTTGACAAATGTGGAAAGAAGAGGCTTTTGTGGTACCTGTTTTTCCTAAACTTTGCGGATCAAGCCTACTTTAAAAAGTAAACTTTTCTTGGAAGGAAAATGAAAGTTCAGAACTTTGTTTTTCAGGGTTTTTATCTGACATTAATGTCTCCTCTTAGAATAAATTACCACTAGTCTCTTGCCCAGTATAACAATGAAGAGAATTTTTATTATTTGAGTGTTTCTTGACTAAATGTTTATGTTCTCAGTTCTGTTCCCAGTTTAAAAATCATCAGGTCGCCAGTGTTGTATATTTATCATCCAAATAAGGATACGCACTCACATTGTCTACCTCAAAATAGGCAAGTTATAATATCTTAACTTTTGGTGCAAGCTCTTCTTTTTAAATTAAAGTTTACTATCTGGGTCATGTTTTTAGTTTTGGCTTACTAAAGAAAAAAACGATGACAATATTTGTTCTTTTTGTCCATCATATATATGGACATCATCCCTTTCAGGCCGAACATACCAGCTAATTATCTGTTCCGCCACGTGGCATAATCGTGTCTGACGCGTAAGACGGCGCTGCTGCCTTGGAAGCCGGCCTGGTCGGTACCCCAGTGCCGTTGAGTGAACACCCGTGTGCTGATGGACAGCGGCCGTGACCTTGAGTTCCCGATACTACTGTCTTTGTTCTAGCACACTGAGAACTACTCAGTCTTTAAAAGTATGAATCGCTCTTTACTGATTCATTCAGTGGCGAACCTCTGTGTCTTGGATGTGTATAAGAAATTTTGGTTTGGTGAGCAAAACAGGATGATAGGGTCTAAACCTCTGGTTTCTGTAGATGCTCGAGGGATAGTGTATGCTCTCGGAATCCTCAAACTTTTACCTCGTCGGGTAGGCTCCCACGGAGTTTATTTAGCCCCCTTAAGCCCTTAAGGTTTTGCGGTGTCCAGCCAGCCTTGCATTCCTGGGGTCAGTGTTGCTCAGGCGTGGGGCGCGGTCCCTTTTCTGTGGGAGTGTGTCAGGCTGCTGATGTTTCGGTAGGAACCTTTCTTCACATACGTTTGTGAGGGTGTGCTTTGGTGGCTTTCCTCGTCTGTGAGGTCTTCAGCGTTTCTGTGCGGGTCATGCCGGCCTCAATGGGTGAACGGGAAGGTTCCTCCTCCTCCTCTTTTCTGTGAAGGAGGCTTCTAAGATCGGCCATCTTCTTCCTGACACAGTGGTTTTTCTTCGCAGGAGGTTTTTCATTACCAATTCAGTGTCTTCTCGGATTTTCAGATTTTCTCTTTATTCTTGCATCGATGTGGTGTTGGACATTTCTTATGGAGCCTGTCCATTTCACCTCAGTGGCCTGACTTGTCGGTGCAAAGTGGTTCATGACGTCCTTTTTCATTTCGGTGGGGCCTGTTGTGATGACCTGCTCTCGTTTCTGATTTTGGTCATTCGTGCCCTCTCTCCCTTTTTCTTTATCAGTTTAGTTAGAGGTCATCGGTTTTGTTGATCTCAGAAATGCAACTTTTGGTTTCATTGATTTTTCTCTCGTTTTTCTGTTTCCCGTGTCACTGCTTTTTGCTGTGATCTTATCATTTCCTTCCTTGTATTTTGGGTTTGATTTCCTTTTTTCCCTAGCCTCTTGAGATAAAAGCTCGGGTTATTGATTTCAGATTTCTTTTCCTTTCTGCCATAACTCTTTAGTTGGATCCCCTAGATTTTGATATGTTGTATTTTTATTCAGTTCAGAATATTTTTTGGTGAGGTTTTTCCTCATTTCTTAGCCTGGCTTCCCAGGGGTTGACCCTGTTGCTACATAACTTGTTGGCCGGCCGACCAGTCATTCAGGAAGAGATTGGCCTGTGGTGTGTGAGTGGGGGGCACTGGCCCGCAGAGCCCACCGCAGCTCGTCCTTCCTACTTGCCCCCTACCCCTGTGAGCCCCCCTGGCTCCCTGGCACCTTCCGAGAGCTCTTTGATCTCCAGGATTTCCCATTGTGTTTTTCTGATTGATTGATCACTGATTGATTACTGGCTGGTCTGTTTTCGTTCAGAAAGGCCCCGGGCTGACAGCTTGGTGGGTGTGCCCCCCCCCCCCCCCCCACGGGCCAGGTCTCAGGAGTAGGTGCAGTTCCATGACTCCTTTCTCTTTGGTTGACTCCCAGAGACCTGAAATGCTTGCTCTGGATGGCTTTGTCAGTTAGATACTTATTTTTGGGCGGGTGGGGAGGTTTGCCCTCCTCTTCATGGTGCTGTAGCCAGAAGCCCTGCCACAGGTGACACTTTTAATCCCATTTCCCTTGGGTCCCAATTACTTTGGGCAGTTTTTACACAAATCTTATCTACACCCGTCTTGCTCCAGCCCCTGTCCCTCCACTTTACTCCACTAAACTGTCTCTAGCAGATCAGTGTGGAGGGAGAGAGGCGCAGAGTACAGGGGCCGCTGCCGAGCTCATTCCCCCGGCTCCTTGTGGAGACGCCGGTGCCCCGAGCAGCGCGGGGGCCGGGCTCACACCGCCCCCCCGGAGCTCCCACGGGCGAGCAGGGACCCCGTGCTGACCAGATGGAACCTTCCCATGCGCACTCAGGTGTCCGTTTCTGCTCAGACCACGCAGTCAGCAGGGCAGGTAGGATTCTCTTCTGTCGGCGCTTTCTTTCTTGGTCACCAGCTGCTGTCTTGCAGAGACGCCGCACTTACACTGACAGTAGCCCCCAGATGGCATCCAGAGGGATTTCGTGCTGCCCGGTGGTATCATAAACATAAATCATACAGCTCGAATGTGCTCAGTAGCAAAAATTCGACTGAGAACATTTTGAAGATGCGATTGGCTTTATTAAATGATTTGTGAATCGGGCAGCACCCCAGCCGCCAAGCAGAGGAGGCTCCCAGGAGGGGTCCAGAATGGGAGATTTTTATAGAAGGAGGATAGGGCAAAAAAGTTATCAGCAAAAGAAAAGGATAAAAAGAAAAGGATGGTTTCAGGCCGGTGGCTCTCCCTCTGGGGGAAAGTGAGGGACCTCCTGAGATGAGATGTGGCCCCTGTGGCCTGCTCTCGAGTGCTGTTGAAACCTTCCTGACTGTTTCTGGGGGAGGTTGATTGTTCCGCGAGCCCTGGTTTGGGAGCTCTAAGTGACCCCATTTTGGGTGTGTGGTTTTCTTCATATAACCATTTTTACGAAACAAGGGGTTGTCAGTGAAACTCAAAAGGTTCTGATCTCTGCGAAGCTTGTAATAGGGCCCGCGAATCCCTCCTCCGGAGTCACTGACTTGGGGGCTGAGGCACTTGCGTCTCAGTGGGAGGCAGGGGGCAGCGGGAGACGGCCAGCGCTCCGTGCTGTGTCCCCACGGCCCCCTCCGGCCGCAGCCCGTCAGGTGTGTCCCGAGAACAGTCCCATTCGCATTAGGTCTGAAGGCGGGTTAAAAGTTTAGAACCACTGCCCTGCAAAGTGTCAGATTTTAACAAGAACGCTCTTGAAAGTGGCAAATGCTGGTTGAGTATGAAGTATTTTTTAAGTTAGGCAGTATTTCACTGGGCTAACCAGCCCTTTACTCTCCAGACCTCTTGAGTAGATAGAGTAATTAAAGATCTTCAGGTTTTAAATTTCAGAAATACGATTAAAACCCAAACACTGTCAGATGAGAAATTTCCTTAGTGGCTCTAGTGAAATGACAGGTGTGGTCTTTCACTTGTTCGAGATGGCTGTGCTCTCGGTTGGGGGCTAACCGCGGCGGACCCCCGAGGCTAGGGAAGGCCACCCGGCCGCGCAGGTACTGACCAGCACGCTACCTTGTTTCAGCAGGGAGGAGAGAGCGACGGCTTTTTTCACCCTGAGGGCCAGCCCCAGCGGCTCCCGCAGCCCCCAGAAGTGAGACAGCAGCCCGCCCGCAAGGTGACGCTGACCAAGGGGGCCCTTCAGCAGCCCCAGCACCCGCCAGTGGGGTCCCACGTGCACTCGGCCGGCCCTCCGGGCATCAAGAGCATCCAGGGAGTTCATCCGGCCAAGAAGGTACTGCCTGTTAGCTGGGCCGAGTGCCGCCAACGCGAGGCTGTCCTCCCGAGTGACAGCGGTCGGCCTGTGGGCAGTTCTCGGATGGCAGGGCCTCACGCACAGTAGGCGGGCTCGAGTCAATTTATAAATGAACAGTAGTCTCCTTTGTTCTAGCTTCGGAAGCTAATGTGTTCACAAAAGGACTTCCCTCTCGTGACTTTGTAATGGGACACATCGGGGCGGGGGCGGGGTGGGGGTGTGTGTGGCTGTTTTCTCCAGCTCTGACCTGTGCCCGGGGGACGACCCTGTGCGCACAGATCTCAGTCCGGCACGTCTCCTGTCCGGACTCCGCGCACCGAGAGCCAGAGGGACGTCTGCGCAGCCACTGCCTTGCTGTTTCCCCCGGTTCACAAGCGGGAAAGGGAGGCCTTTGGGGGTGAAGGACCCTGTCTGAAGAAAGTGGTCCTGACTCTGGTTCTTTTCTCCTTCCTTTGTCCTGAGGATTGAAGGGGTTCTGACTCCGACTGTGTGATGAGAGAGAAGGGCATCCAGAATGCCTTGGCAGAGGTGCATGTTCTCCTTTTGCGCACTGAATTTAAAACCTTCCCTAGGAGAGGAGTGTCCACTTTGGCCCGTTATGTCCCCATGGCAGGGCGCCCTCCCCTCAGCTGGTAGGGCAGCTGTCTCTGTAACTTCCCCAGAGCCTTGCCTCTCTGCTCAGGAGGAAAGTGTCCTCTTGGTGCATAGGTCAGATGCCCCTTGTCTGATGGAAGAGGCGGGGCAGCAGCACCTGCTTTGAGTTTCTTCTAGAAAGCTCTGCAGTCTGCTAGCTCTTCCTATGTGCTTGTCCTTCTACTGATTCTAAGTAGTAATAGTGTTCCTATGAAGGCCATCCTGGGTCTTGGAAGTATTTAAATGACTTTGTCTACATCATAAGCACTTGATGATGTAGGAGCAAACTAAATTATTCCCTTTTTGCAACAGAGGATGGGGGTACAGACATTAAATCTTAACTTCAGTCTTTGAAGGTTGCTCCGGTCTCAACCTGCTCCGGTCAGGGGCTGTCCCCGGTACATGAGGAGAGAGCCGGTAGAGGCCTCCTCCCCCGTACCGCTGTGCGCATCTGCAGCCTTCGTCACTCCTGTGAAGTGAGGGCGGCAACGTTGCCCCGCTCACGTGGGCTCTTGCGAGGGTTCCATAAGAAGATGCAGATGAAAAGCATGGTCCCTGGTGTATAGGGGAAGCATTTGGTAAAGGATATTATTATTAATATTATAACTTATTATAGCTAGAAGATAAGAATACTTACTGCTGGCTTCCAGCCAGTTTTACTTGCAACTTTCCCCCTCCAATTCCATTGTAGTTAACATCGGTGTTATATTAGTTTCAGGTGTACAGTGTAGTGATTCAGCAAAATTCCATACATTACCCTGTGCTCATTGTGCTAAGTGTACTCTTAATCCCCTTCACCCATCTCACCCATCCGCCCACCAGCCTCCCCCCGGTAACCACCAGTTTGTTCTCTAGAGTTAAGAGTCTGTTTCTTGGTTTGTGTCTTTTTTTCTTTGTACATTTGTTTTCTTAAGTTCCATATAAGAATGAAATCATATGGTATTTTTTTTCTTTTTGAATGACTTCGCTTAGAATAATACTCTCTAGTTCCATCCACATCATTGCAAATGGCAAGATTTCATTCTTTTTTATGGCTGAGTAATATTCCGTGTGTGTATGTGTATTATATATGTATATACACACATACATACACATATATCATCTTTCTCCATTCATCTTTCGATGGACACTTGGGCTGCTATCATAGTTTAGCTGTTGTGTTTTGGAGTTTAGCCGTTCTGACAGGTGAGGTGCTAGCTCACTGTTGTTTTGGTTAGCCCTGATGATGCATGATGTGGGCCGTCTTTTCATGTGTCGCTTGGCCATCTGGAAATATCTCCTCTGGAGGAAATGTCTTTCTTCTGCCCATTTTTAATTGGATTATTTTGGGGGGGGGTATTGAGTTGTATCTATTCTTTATGTATTTTGGATACTAGGCCTTTATCAGATATGTCATTTGCAGATA
>JAPYYM010001323.1:0-13605 GCA_028534135.1 Potos flavus | reverse complement strand
CCAACTTTTATTTTAACATAGACTGGACTGGAAAAGATTATGTTGAGTGAAATAAGTCAAGCGGAGAGAGTCAATTATCATATGGTCTCACTTATGTGTGGAGCATAAGGAAAAACACGGAGGGCATTGTGAGAGGGGAGGGAGGGATGAATTGGAGGAAATCGGAGGGGCGAAGAACCATGAGAGACTGTGAACTCAGAGCAACGGACTGAGGGTTTTGGAGGGTAGGGGGGTGGGGGGATGGGCGAGCCTGGTGGTGGGTATAGAGGAGGGCACGTATTGCATGGAGCACTGGGTGTGGTACATAAACAATGAATCTTGTAACACTGAAAAACTAAAAAAGTATTTGGGGAAAAAAAAAGGTAAAACTTGTTACGAAGATTGAAAGAGAAGTAAGACCCAATTCTTGGCTATCCATAAGAAATTCACTTTGAATATAAAGATACGAACAGGTTAAAAATAAAAGAATGGAGAAAGATAGACCACCGTAACACTCCTCAAAAGAAAACTTGAGTGGCTATGTTGATACCTATCAAAGAAGATTTCAAATCAAAGGATAATACCGGAAATAAAGATTATTTCAAAATAATAAAGGGGTCAATTCATCGAGAGGACATAAAAATTGTAAATATTTATGCACCAAATAGGAGAACTTCCAAATACATAAAGCAAAAAAAAAAAAAAAAAAAAAAAAAGATAGAACTGAAAGGATAAATAGGAAAATCCATAATAATACTTGGAGATTTCAATCGTTTTTTTTCCCCAATACTTGACGAAATGAGGATACAGAAAATCAGTAAGGATACAGAAGATTTATACAACACTATCAACCAAGCCGACATTTGTAGAATATTTAGTCCAATAACAGCATGATATCAATTTGCAATCACACATGAAACATTTACCAAGACAGGACATATTATGGGGCATGCAATAATTCTCAACAAATTTCAAAGTCTTCAAGCCATTCAAGGTGTGTTATGTTCCCTGACCACAATGAAACAGAATTAGAAATCAATAATAGAACAATCTCTGAAAAAATCTTCAAATGTTTAGAAACTAAATGACATACTTTGAATAACCATAGGTCAAAGAAGAAATCAAAAAGGAAATTAGAAAGTAAATTTAGAACTGGATGAAAATGAAACCACAGCACATCAAAATTTGTGGGATGTAGGTAAAGCAGTACTTAGGAGAGAAGTATTCAAGAAAGGAGAAAGGAGAAAAATTTCAAATCATGACCTCAATTCCACCTTAAACAACCAGAAAAATGAAATCAAATTAAACCCCAAGGCAAACAAAGAATAAAAATCTACGTGGAAATCAATAAAATTAAGTAAACAAAAACAAAAACAAAATCAAGAAAACCAAATGCTAGTTCTTTGAGCAAATAAAATCGAGACACTTTTAGCCAGATGAAGGAAAAAAAAGAGAGAAAGCATAATTTATCAATATCAGGAATGAGAGAGGTGACATCACTATAGATTCTATAGATATTAAAGGGATAAAAGAACATTTTTATGCCAATAGATTTGACAATGTAGATGAAAAAGACATTCTCTGGAGGAGAGAAACTCAACAAGAAACATACAACCTGAACAGACTTATAGGTCCATATACAGGTACATATATACATACATTTAGAACATTTATGTCTATATATACTAAAAAAAATTGAATCTGTGCTGAAAAACTTTCTCAAAAAACAAAAAACAAAAAAACAAAAAAACACAAAAACTTGAAGCCCAGATGGCCTCTGGATGAACTCTACCAAACACTTAAGAAAACAGTAATATAACTCAACACGAACTTTTCCAGGAAACTGAAAAGGAAGCAATACTTCCCAAGTCACTCATGAGGCCAGGATTACATCAAACTGAAATCAGCTAAAGAAATTAGAAGAAACCCACTTAACAATATTCCTTTTGAACACAGATGCAAAATTTGTGAGTAAAATCTGAACAAACAGAATCCCATAAGGGCTGCACATCATGATAAAGTAGGGTTTATGTCCCAGCAATGCAAGGCTACTGTATTTATTTATTAAATTTTAAATAATTTTTTATTAATTTTTATTTATTAATTTAAGAGAGAGCGCGCACACACACAGAGAAGCAGGGGGAGCAGCAGAGAGGGAGATGCGGGCTCCCTGCTAAGCAGGGAGTCGGACTCGGGGCTTGATGGGATCCCAGGACCCTGAGATCACGACCCGAGCCGCAGGCAGACGCTTAACCAACTGAGCCACCCAGGTGCCCTGTTTTGTGTGCAAGGCTACTTCAACATCAAAAATCAATCTGTGTGATTCACCAAGTTTCTGAACTAAAAAAGAAAGCCAGAGGCTCACAGGATCCTCTCAACAGATGCCAAAGAAAAAACTGTCAAAACCCAACATCCATTCCTGATGGTAATTCTCAGTGAAACAGGAAACAGAAGGAAATGTCCTGAACTTGATAAAGGGCATCTATGAAAAACTTCCGGCTCTTATCATACTTAATGATAAAAGAATGATTTTTCTTCGAGGAACAAAAACACGATAATGATGTCCACTCTTAACACTTCCACTCAACTCTGTCCTGGAGTGCGTAGCCAGGGCAAGCAGGGGAGGGGGGAAAAAAAAAGGCACCTATATTGGAAAGGAAGTAAAACTGCCTTTTATGTGTGCGTATGTAACTGTGAGTTAGGTTTTCTCTGATATGAAACCAAAAGCATCATGAGTAAAAGAACACACTAATAAGACTTCATCAAAATTAAAAACTTCTACTTTTAAAAAGAAACTGTTAAGAGAGTGCAAAGACAAAACAGACTGACAGCAAGTGTTTGCGGAACACGGATCTGGTGAAGGCCTTGTATACACAGTAGGCCAGAAATCTCAAAATTCAACAGTAAGGAAAGCCAATTAAAAAACTGGCAAAATATCTGAACAGCTACTTCACCAGGAAGAAATAGGAGTGTCAAATAAGCACATGACAAGATGACTAATGTCTTTAGTCATATGAAAATTAAAATCACAATGACATATACCAATAAACATCTATTAGAATGATTAAAATTAGAAACACTGATTATACCGAGTGTTGGCGAAGACACGAAGGGACTGAGACTCCTACACTGTTGGGGAGAATGCAAAATGGTACCATCATTTGAGAAAATAGTTTGGTAGTTTCTTACAAAGTTCAATCTACACCTACCACCTGATTCAGCCGTTCCACTCCCGGATATTTCCAAGAGAAAGAGAAGCACACAGACATTTGTATGTGAATGTTCTCAGCAGCCTTGTTTGTCAAGTTAATAGTGAAAAACTGGAAACCACCCAAAGGCCCATGCATAGAACTGAAAAACAGAGGTATAGCCATTGAATGAAATGTGACTCAGCTATTAAAACAAAGTACTGAAAGACACGAAGTACTGATATGGAGTCTTGAAACACTTATGCTGAGTGAAAGACATCAGGTCAGAAAAAGGCATACCCTTATGACTGTAGTTACACGAATTCCAGGAAACAGAAACTTACGACGACAGAAAGCATCACTGGCTGCCTGGGGGTGGGGGTCGGGTAAGGAAGGGATCGCAAGAGAAAAAGAGGAAGTGGCTAGGGGTGATGAACAGGTTCCTTTCCTTGTGGTGATAGTCTGAGAGATGAACCCACATTAAAATGTACTAAATTTTAAACGTGTAGTAGTGTCTATCGTATTTACCTCTAGAAGGCTTTTAGGTGACACACAATACTCTAAGAAGATGGTACAGTGAGGGAGGAATAGAAAAAATGGCTGGAAGAGTGCGACAGACTCAAGCTCCAGAGATCCGGAGCTTGGTTGACAGGAAGGGAGGTGGCACCATCAACAGTGACAGGGACAAGCGGCAGAAGACAGGCACATTTGAGCTGTGGGTGTGGTGTGTGCCGGTGGGACATCTCATTCCAAGGGGGCAGTTTAAAACCTCAGGCTGGAAATCAGAGGCAAGAGACACAGCCTTGGGACGTTCCCTCCTTTCCTTCAACTTCAGCCCCCTCCCTCCTCCCTCTTGGGTGGATACGTTTTCTTCTGTGTTATAATCTGAGTCCTGAAGGGAAGAAAAACCCCACTTTGAAGAGTTCCATTCACCTACATGTGACCTTCAGGGAATTTCTAGGCTCACGCCCAGAGGTGAGACCCACCAGGTCCTCATCTCACGGAGTTCCAAAAATGCACTCAGCGGAGCGGAGCTTGTACAAGCTCATAAAAAGCTGTATGTGTTGGCGCGAAGTGAATAAAGTGATGTATGAAAACGCGGAGGGAACGAGCCATGCGCGCCCCAGGATCTAAGAAACTAGAAATGGGTAAGACCTATGAAGTCATTCCTCTGTTCGCTGCCCCACTCCCTGTTACATCAGTCCCTGCCAGAATGGGATCGTTCCTGAGAACTGCAGTGTGGCTCCTCGCGCCGGAGCCAAAGGAAACATCTGTAAGTCTGGCGGGGTTTCAGGTGAGCGCGCTGCTCCGAGGGCACGGAGCCTGTCCCCGCAGGAGACGCTAGCTGCGGAGTCAACTGCTTTTCTCCTTCCTCGTTTCATTTTAAATGTCAAAGCTTTTCACACTCCAGTGACACCCTCAAATGATTCTCTTACTTCCGTTGCTTCCATTGAAACAATATTTTTTCATGCTCCATAGAGTGCCCACCAGCTGATTCAAAACCAGGAATGCAATGGGACACGCTATTTCAACGTGCCATGAAAAGAAAAAGGAGGAAAAAACAGGTGGACAAGGCTGGAGGGAAAAAGTAGCTCTTTCTCTTGAATGTTCTGCAATCACTCATGCAACCGATGCCCAGGACGGTTCGAACGCTCAGTAGTAAAACTGTTCTGTGAGGTTCTATAAGGTGTACCGGTGGACTGAAATAGCCCCCAGTGCCTGCCAGAAGCTTCCAGTTCAGTAAGACGAGTGCCCACGCAATTGCAGCATGACACAGAAAGCACTGTGCACGGGGAGAGGGAGACACGGTGTCCCGGGGATCTCAGTGGAGGGGACATGCCTCTAACAGGGTGTCCAGAAGGAGCCTCTATGGATGAAATGACATTTGCACTAGCCTTTGAAAGACCAGCATATAAACGATCGGAATTGGGAAGAAAAAGAAATAACACCTCTAGGTAGAGGAGACGGAAGGGACACAAGGCACGGCCGCCGAAGGCCAAGGGGTGCTCGGGGAAGAATTCAATATCATTCCACAAACATTATTAAGCACCTGTTGGTCACCCGCTGCGCCAAGTGGCAGGCATACAGAAAAGCCAGAGGAGTGTGCCTTTTGAAGTGCAACGGATGATTTCAGTATAATAACAAACACCAAGAATACAGACACACCCAGTGTGTTCTAAGGAACCCCCGAGGCTGGGTAGTCAGGAGGCTGGATTCTCAGGACAAACTACTTAGGATGTGTTTGTTTGCTCAGTCACTGTTTTCTCAGCTGTAACATGGGCTCAGTACATAGTATCTGCCTCCTAGCAGTGTTGCGAGCATCTGTGCGATCACAAGACCTTGTAACATTGTAACAATGTCACCCTTGGCACAGGACCTGGCGCAGGGGCAGGGTCTCCGTGTGAAAGATCATCTGTTGTTGGGTTCATACTACCGAGCACTGATCCCGCTCTTACTGGAAGGCCAGCTGGTTCTGAGTGCAGGCTGTACGCAGGGGTGCTGCTGGCAGAAGCGGGTTTCAGTGGCTCACCTAACCTCTCTGAGCTTCAGTGTTCTCTCCCCAAGCGATGGGGAGTAAGTATGTGCTGTCGGGCTGAGGGCTGTACGTATGATCTCCACGAACCCGAGGGACCCTCAGAGCCATTTTGCAGATGAGGAAACCAAGGCATGGAGGTGTCAAGTAACGTGCTCTTGGTCACAAGCCAAGGAGCCTGGGGAGGTGGGTCAGAAACTAGCACTTTACTCCCAGGTCCCCCCCGTTCGGCATCCCGGAGCCACGCAGCCTTTCTGGTTCGACCACCGGCCAATTCCAACGGCGTTTTATTGGAAGCCGGCATTTTATCTGGTAGGAAAGGGTGAGTGAAAGCTAAATAGGGCGTGGAGATCAACCTGCAGCAGGAAAAGCACACACCTAACCATCGCACCTCACATCTGTACGGGGTTTTACGATTTAGGAAACTCTTTCACTGGCTTGTCTTTTTTTTTTTTTTTTCCCCTGACACCACGTTGCTGATAAGTAGGCAAATGAATAGAGCCTCATGTAAGGGAGCCTCAGCCCTGTGTATTTGGGGGTGCTGACAGAGGTGACCTGGGGGCAGGCATCCCCGGGGACGGAGTGAAAGGTTTCTGCTTCAGAGCAGGGCACCCCTGGGCACCCCGCCATTCCCCCACCAGACCCTGACTTCCCGCGGCCACGGGCCACACCTTCCGTCTCTGCATCCCCAGGACCCCATGTTGCACACTGCCTGGCACAGGAGGCTCTTAAAACATGTTCTAAGAATGATTAAAAGCCTCTCTCCGCTTCTCCACAGTAACTCTGCAAAAACGGGTGAGTCGGTGCCTGATCCGAGAGATGGGAGTAGTCTCCTCACCCGCTCAATCTGCAGCTAATTCCGAATGCCCATTTCATGCCGGGCACTGAGCTCGGCACAGCAGTTTCAGGGATTAAAAAAGACACAGACTCCTAACAAGGACATTTATGCTAGTTGTATGAAAGATACTTATGAAAATAAGTACTATAAATTCTCCAAGATTTTTAAAGTGTGCCTGAGGCTTTGATTTTTACGGTGCGGTATTATGTGCCTATTTCTATTTGAATGAATGCCAGGGAAGTAAATGGGAGGCTAACTTGTCTTTTGAACTCCACATACAATATTAAGGCTTAGATGGAAGGTCATATGGAACCCACATGATGTAGGTAAAAGAAGTAGGAGCATTATAAAATTACTCTGAAGGATGTGTTCGATTTTAAGACCAGATCAGCAATTTTCCCTGGCATTATCAGCCTTGCTCCAAATATCACTTAATCTTCGTCTCAGGTTCCTCTTTCATAAAGTGGGGGTGTGCCCTGCCTGGGGCAGCGGGGGAAGTGGCCGGTGGGGGGGCAGGAGAGGATGTGATAGGGCTTAACGGTTTCTTCGCTTTGAAGTGTGCTAAAAATAAAGCATTTTCATGGCGAACACGGCTTGGAATATTGTGTCAACACAGCATTCCGTGTTGCTAGGGCAGTCGGACCGATGAGCTTTACAAATCCTCCCTCGGCTCTGCGGCTAATGCAGGCAAAGAACGAGCCACACAGAGGCAGGCCTTTCTCTTCTCCTCTGAGCTCTGTGGGCACGGCACCCTCAAGGGAGGAGACAGGCCCCCCAACAACGGCTCACCAGTCTAGCGTCAGTGCTCAAACTCTGGCACGGGACGCAGACTCTTCCGGCGGCCTCTTAAGCTGTCACCGTTTTATTTGCCTTGGAGTTTAATCTGTGGAGTAAAAGCCTGACATGTCCCACTTAAAAACTGTTCTCCTGAGTCCAGATTAGCGAACAATTAGGTAGCGAGGAAAACCCCATGGACCTGATTTTTTAAAAAATGTGGCTTTAATTTATTCATTACCTTTTCTGAAGTCTTCCTTCCGAGAGATTAGAGCCCAGCCTGGGCTCTCGGAGGCACTGCCCCTGCGGGGCCGCGGGCGCGGTGGCGGGACCCCCTCGGCTTCCCGCCCCCCGGGGGGTGGCACGCGACCGTATTGGACTTGCAAAACAGCTAAGCCCCGCCACCATCTGGCAGCTGTACGGGGCCCCGCGTAAAATGAACCGGTGGTCACAATCCAGTTCCCATTAGACAGATGTCCACTTTACAAAGAGAGCACCACACTCAGCAGCAGGCTTGGCAAAGAGGCGAGAGGACGAGCCTGGAAATTGCGTTTCCTGGTTCCGCCCGAGCCCTGTTGCTTGCTCGGGGGTGCGGAAGCGGGCCAGGGGTGGGGGTAGCAGGTAGATGGCCGCAGCTCTCAGAGGACTACTTTAGGTTCCCTGACCTGTCTCACCCCTTAGAAGACACCTCGACACACGTCTCCGAAGTCTTCTCACTCACCCTGCTGAGAGGCAATGTTTTCCCAAACTAGGTTTTGGTTTATTGAGCCACTGGGTGGCTGTCCTCTAAGACCACCTCCGGGACATCGTGGCCTCATCCAGTCTCTGATGGAGACTGCACCTGCCCGCAACCCTCTTTCCAGCTTCCGTCCCAGTCCCAGGGAGAACACACGGGGCAGAGCGAGCAGAGGAAGGGCCCTCTTCAACCCTTCCTGGCTAATAATGAGCATCCTTGCCCCAAACGAACAAGTTAGCATTCAATCCTAAAGAGAAAGGGCAAAAACAGTGGTCCTCTATCTCAAAATGTCCTTTCTGCCAGGACAACTCATGAGCATCTTACAGAGGACTTAAGAAACGAGAACCTCGCTTGCTGGTCTGCCGTTGACGTTTTTGATTTAATCTAGAGAGTGAGACCAAGTTGATCTGTTCCCCGCCCCCCCAGCCTAAAGGAAGTGGGAGGTGTGAAGGAGCGGTATGTTTCCTGCATGGCAGGGGTGTATAAATTAGGCAATACTTTCCATTGATTTTTTTTTTTAAACACATCCAAACAGTTTGGTTCACATCCTCTTTTTTTTTTTTTTAATAAAGATTTTATTTATTTATTTGACAGAGGAGAGAGATCACAAGTAGGCAGAGAGGCAGGCAGAGAGAGAGGGGAAAGCAGGCTCCCTGCCTAGCAGAGAGCCCGATGCGGGACTCGATCCCAGGACCCTGAGATCATGACCTGAGCCGAAGGCAGAGGCTTAACCCACTGAGCCACCCAGGCGCCCCCACATCCTCTTTTGAATAACCGAAAATTCTTTACAAAATATTCGCACGCACGCACGCATAAACAAAAACTGAACACCCAGCTAATACAAACACCAACTAACCTGACTTGAAGGAGAATCTTTAAGCAGCAGCCCAGAAAGTGAAAAATAGGAACTTTACCGCTTCACTGGGTTGCATTAACTCCGTGCTATGCTGGTGTCAATTACTCCAACGTGTCTCAATACTAAACACAGTCCAAGGCCGCACAACATGACATAAGGCCTACAGTTTGATCCAGAGTCCATGGAAATTTGGGCCAAAGCAAGATAATCAGACACAATTATTCTGAAAGAGTCTGTTGTCCTCGAGGCCAGGACATGAGGATTGAGAATGGTGAAGAACCACTTGGCTTTGGAATCTACAGGAGGCCCTCTACAGCGTTTCAAATATTTGTTTTGCCAGCATTTATACTCTGTCCCCAGGGATCACTGGTTTTTACTGATGACCCCTCCCCCTGCCCCCTCCTACCACATTCTTTTTGTTCCCTGTAAAATGTCTATTTAAATCACGTCTAGTATTTTCTAGCAAACTAGTTGAGAAAGAAGCATTAGAAGGTGTCTTTGCATAAAAAATTTTTGCAAAGTCTTCCTAACACACACACAGTCTGGATGCCGTGACTGTTTCCCCATCCCAGTCTTCTCAGGCTCTGGCTACTCTGTGCTACTTCTGTCCTTTATCCACTCCCCACCATGGGCTGGGCCCTGCAAGAGGCACTGTACATTCAATATTCTAGGAATAATTTATTCACCAGTGGTCTCCCGCGGAGGCCATGACACATCCATCTGAAGAAATGGTGCTGGAAGAAACGAACTTTGTGTCACCACTAAGTTTAAAACAGATGTGTGTGTGTGTTGCGTAAGTATGCGGACACAAGCACACGCACACCTCCTACAAGGATGAGACCGTTCGTCACTCTGGAGCGCCAGCTGGATGTAGCCTCACCACACAGGGGCAGACATCCTCCCACGGGACCGGGTACCACGGACGTTCCACGGAAAGAGGGTACCGAGGGCCAGCGGACACATCACCCACGTCTGTGCTGTCCTACCGGAGGGCAGCAAACCCCTTGGCGTTTTATGGGGAACCCTCCAGAAGGTTCATTTAGTGAAAACGTCAGCCTCTTCCTGTCCTCAACTCCTTACAGGGAGGAGAAAGAAGTGGGAAAATTAAAGATGAAGAGAAAGGGGAAAGAGGACATATGGGGCCCGTTGCTGGAAAGATAAACAGCAGACTCCTTTTTCCCGGAATTCTCTCGCTTCACCTTTCTTAGACAAACAGCCCGGGATTTTCTGCACATGGGGCCACTTGAGTGTACTTTCCAAAAGAGACAGTGTTCCCACGCACAAAATGGACACCGCGTCACCCCGAGCCAACTCTCCATTTTCGAAGAACTTATGGCCACCCTGATTTTTACACTGTTCAATTCCTTCTCTCCTCCTGGGGCAAAGAACATGGCCTGTTCGTCTTTCTGCTCCCGCCCGAAGCACCACGCCTTGCACACAGTAGGCACCGATAAACGTTTATGGCCCCATGATGGCGCTTCGTTAAACACGGCGTTAGCTTTCCGGGCCACATCTTTCATCTTTTCTAGTCGACATGAAACGGGATCCAGGGCTTTCAAGGCTCCAAATCCCCGCTACAAAAGAGCCAGGCAGGAGGCCTCAGGAGAGAGCCGGCCAGAGGTCCACGCCTGGGGCTGGGAGTCAGCGGGCCGGCCATCTCTATAACTTCCATCATGTTCTGAGTTCATCGCCTCCTCTGTGTCAAAGTTTGGCTCAGACTCTACACTTTGCTGCTGTGCCAACATTTTAAGTCTGAGCAGCAGAATCCAGGGGTTTAGCATTAATTGAAAGAGCTTATCTATGTATAGCCTCACTCTGTACTTTAGCATCTTCAAAACTTCAATCATATTCTTTTTTTTTTTTTTTTTTTTTGAGAGCACAATCCCTCTCTTTTCATGTTTTGCTACAGCCTTCCTCCCTTTTCATTCTTGTGACTCAATGCTCTCAGGCCTTTTAAGTTAACCTCCTAGACCTTTCCATATGGGCTCACCTTCCTAGACCTCTGTGATTCATGCTGCTCTCCTCTGGACGGCCTCCATCCCCTTGATGCATCTTCAATACCATTTCCTGATATCAGGCACAGCAGCCTGTAGTGGAGCGAAAAAGCTCTTTGTGCAAAGTGGCGGATTACCTGTTCTTTATCACTTGGGGTCTGCTATCCTCATTCGTAACATTTAGCATTCGGGGACTGTTTTGACCATGAACTTGTCAGAGGCACTGTCTCTCGTGTCCCCGCCGTCCCTATGACTGTGTCCCTCTAGTGTCTACGTTGCAGCTCCCCTTAAACTATAGGAGTTTAGGAAGCAATTCTTTTTCCCACTCAAAACTAAAAAGAAGGAAGGGGAAAAAAAAGAACAGCAATTCATGGGCCTAGCTGGCAAGAGACTCTGAACACTGCCGACGACACAAAGGATCGTGATGGAGAGACAAGTGTCGAGTCACGTGTGTCTTTGGTTGCAGGACATCCTCCATAGACTGAAGGCTACCACACCCCCAAATACTTTATAATGATCAGCTTCTGGGTCAATCAAGGAGTGTGATGAGTGGATACTCCCTTTCAATCCTTTAATTCATCTCTGATTCCAATTTATGATCCCCCTAATGGAAATAGAGAAATTACATTTCTTTATTCTTCAAACCCATCCCTGTCCAAAGTATATTTCTCTGATCGGGTTTCTCCAATTTGAATTAATGCCAGAACGTGGAAACTGGATTAGGGGCATCTTTCTCAGTAATTTACATAGAGAGTGAAAAAATATTGATCCTCATACCTATGCCTGTGGTGTCTCAATTGCCATCCCCATTCTCCCAGACCTATTAGTTTTTACCATTATAACCTGACCCTCTTCAGCTAACTAGCTAGCTCTCTTTTCTATCTGGAGCAAAAAGCTGCTTGTAGGCTCTTACCTATGTGTCTGTCTATGGGCCTTGAGAAATCCGTGTGCCCCGTAATTCATCCTGCCACAAATGCCTTTATTATGTGCTCCCTTCCCCATCACATGTTCTCACCAAAGTCGACTGGAAGATACGCTCACGCCCTGGAAGGCTCTAATTCTTTAATACATATAATTGGCCTGGTTCACTGCAAATTTCTCTAGCGTGATACCTCATGTATCACTGAGATACCTAATGTCTGATTTTCCACTGAATTTCACAGCAGGGGTCAGAACATCTCCAATTCTCTTGACCAAGTGTCCTGAAAGCCTGTGGACTATCACCCATCATTTCTGTTACCAGAATATGAAAACTTCTATCAATCTGTTGCTAAATCCTATTATTTTATCCTACGTTCTACTTTTTTTCCCCCCCATTTGGCCGATTCTGTTTTCTTTCCTTTTTAGTTTCCAATGGTCTCGGAGGTCAATTTGATTGTTGTACATTTATTCCTAGCAGCACATCCGGGAACTCTTGTGTCTGGAGGGAGACCAGGTCTTGTAGGAGGTTTGGGCTAGCCAGTGTTAGAGAAGAAAGCATAAGGATGGATGATTCCAGGACCAGTGAGGTTTGGACAAGGAACAAAGAACCTGAGACCTCATGCCTAAATCCTGTTAGCATCTGGGGCCATATGTCCTAGAAGAAGATTCAGTCTCTAAAGAATCTACAAACACAGGAAAAAGGGCTGTAGCTGTCCTAACAGCACTGTGCATTTCACCGTGATTGGGATGGTTAAAGACAATACACTTTTTCACAAGGTATGTAATGACTTTATTTACATTTTTAATGCCAGCATCCTAAACACTTCCAAAATCTAACTTAACTACGGTTAATGATAAATTCTAATTAGAAGCAAAGCTTGGAGGAGGAAGCAAGCCAAGCTTTCAACCTGATTGCCTGATCATCTGGGGTCTTTGGAGTGGAAGTGAGGAAGAGAGGGTAGGTCAGGCTACGCCGACTCTCAGGCCATGCATGTGTGTTTCAGAGCGACTGACAGCACCCCCCTAAGAAAGCACTATCCTTCTGGCTGGGAACCCGGACTTCTCATTTCCAAAGATGGTTTCATAATGACCCACAGTATGGTAAGCCAGAGTGGTTCACCTGTGTAACTGATGGGAGAACATGTCTTATGTGGAGAAATCTCGTTGGGGGCAAATAAAATGGCAAATAAGACCTCTAGGCTGGCAAACTACAAATGCACTCAATGGGAAATGCAAATTGTGAGATCATCTAGATTTAGCTATTCTAGTCCACCTGTAATGTGTGTTGGAGGGATCCCAACAGACAAGCCATGGAGCCCTGGGGTTACTTTTCATGTAAATTTCTACCAAAAAACACCATTCTCCTTTCATCTAGAGCCTGTTTTCTTTATTCTTTTGCTACATTGATTCCAGAAAGGCAAACCTACCAGGGACAAGATGGCTGGGGGCAGCTGATGTCCCAGACAGAGGAGAAGAAAACAAAATGGTTAGAAGTAGCCTTAAGTAGTTTCCTTTCTTCCTTGAATTTGGCTCTCTCTGTGTGTCCTCTGTGGCTCCCTCCTTCCTTTTCTTCCTCTTTTCCTCTCCAGAGATGTAAGGATCAAAATATGCCCAGGACAGAGATTATCTGCCGGAGGAGAAGCTGCCCTTTGATAGAAGGGACAGAAATTCAGAGCTGGGCTGGGCAGGCATGGTCCAGTGTTGGCATCAGAGCAGGGGGTATCTAAAGGGAGTCCTTCTCACTGTAACTCAAAGGAGGCTAATTTGACAGTTCTCTTAATTTATC
>JAPYYM010001322.1:0-13607 GCA_028534135.1 Potos flavus | reverse complement strand
CCGCACCATATCATCCTTTTCACTTTATGCTTCCACTATAGCTTTTATAGACTACTTTGTAATTTCTGTTCACATATCTCCAGGAAGAAAGCTCATAATACTAATAGCTCCCATATATTGAGTACTTATTATGTACTGGCTTGCTTGCTAAGTGCTTTATGGCCATTACTTAATTTAATTCACCCCCTGAAAGGTATTGTTTTGTCCCATTTTGCAGGGGAAAGAAAAAAATGTCTGCATAATTTAAAAAGCCTGCTTAGGCCAACACCTGAAAGGTGGCAGAGCCAGATTCAAATTCAGCTGTGACCGAACGCCTGTGTTTGTAACGAAGCAGCGATCCGGATTGCGATCGAATCATTTATCGATACATATCACTCAGCACAAAGCTGGCACGTAGTAGGCATTTCACAAAAATGCGTTGCTTGAGATTTCCCTGGTTTATGGACACCTTTTAAAAGTACACACTTCTCTGGGAGGATTAATGACTATAGATTATTCCCGTGTAATTGTGAATTCATTTAATCTGATTGTGTTCCTCTTGGCTCTTGACTATAGCCAAGAGGAATCTAGTGCAGTGACTAAGACCAATTCATTGGAGTCAGACTCATGGTTTTTTAGAATCTGTGTAATTCTGGGCAGGCTGTTTAATTTCTCTGTGTCTCAGTTTCCTCATCTGTAAAGTGGACACAGTAATATAATTTACCATATAGAATTATTGTGTGGAGTAGATGACTTTGTGCATATAAAGTGTTTAGAATAGCATGTGGTGCATAGAAAGCATTAAAGAAATATTAATTATTATTATAAACTGCAGTGAAGGAAATGGTATTAGTTAGGGAAAGCTGTTAGTTTTGACCATCGTTGTCTTTTGGAACAAAGGGAAGATTGGTAATTGGTAAGCATGGTTTGGGTGCTTACGGCTGCTGGTCCGGGAGCAGGGCAGACATATTGGAGGTCTCTGTGCATCCATTGCAGGGCTTCTTCTGTGGCTTAAAAGTGATAAGGCAAGAACATCAAAGATGGCACATTTCAAATATCTGCTTCAGACCTGCTCTAAACCTGGGCCAGGGAAAATAAAACCATGTTTCTTTCTACTCTCCTCTATATCTCTTGCCCTCTGATCTGGATTCACGATTCAGCTATTAACCTGAAAATAAAGAGCCACAATAAGAAACAAACAAGCATTTATTTGGGATCACAGAATTGCAACTCAGGGATCACAGATTCCAGTAGAAGCCCAAGGAGTGTCCCATCTGTAGGGTGAAAGCAAGGGATTTTTTATTAGGAAAAGGATGGGGGGCAGTTACATGAGTTGAAAGGGAAAAAAAAGAAGAGTGTTCTGTGGGGGTTAACAAGCGAAGCTCATCTGGGTTCCACTTTGACTACTGATCCTACTTTGAGAAAGTCCACAACCATCAGTCTTGATGCAAAGATGTCCATTCTCCAGCTGGCTTCTCAAGCAATCGGTTTTTCAAAAAATATGTCATTTTACCTAATCTAAAGGTTTTGACCTCGTTCAGACAAAGATGCGTAAGGCAGTTTCTCCATAGCGACAGTTCCAGCTCTCTTTTAAAATGTCTCCATTCATGTGAATTCTTCACAGAGCTATTGATCAATTGCACTATCAATTAGGAAGAAATTTCTGAGCTGGCATAAGACTTCAACCATAACAAAAATGGAAGAATGTTACCTCAACTTGCAACTTAACTTTCAAGTGAACAATCAGGTGTCTGGTCAGCTTTTCGCACCCAGTTCTCAGGGCGTGGTCTCAGAAAAGGGAAGGCAGGAGCGTGAAAAGCAGACATGCCATGGCCTAGAAGAAGGAGTATGAGCTCTGCCTGTAGCAGGTGTGAAACCAAACTTTCATCACCTCGAAGACTATGAAGTCAGATTAAGCAGTGACTTTGGTCAAGGAGTATGCTTCTGAGACAGTTTCTGGCTTACGTCTGGATGGACAATCTTGTTAGGGGCAGAATCCGCTTATTTTTTCTCTACTTTGCCAGATGACATTACGACTAACTATCCTTCATAACCAAATTCAGGTTAATTTGCCAGATGATGTTATGACTGACTATCTTTATAACCAAATTCAGGTTAATTATTTAATCTTTCTTAAGATTATTTATCTCTTTATTTAAAGTGAGAGAGCACGCCAATGTGAGCAGGAGAAGGGGCAGAGAGAGAAGGAGAGAGAATCTTAAGCAGACTCTGCACTGAGTGTGGAGCCCAATGCAGGGCTCGATCTCACAACCCTGAGATCATAACCTGAACTTAAATCAAAAGCCGGATGCTTAACCGACTGAGCCCCTCAGAGCCCCCTAATTATTTAAACATAATCAGCAGATCTGTTCTCAGGTCATTAATTAAACATGAGGGTAAAATAAAAGACAAAGCAGCATACAATCTATACATGTATTAAATTCTTTAGGGATAAAACTCCTTTTACTGTTGGGGGAAAATTCGTCTTTTCTTAGAGTATCTGTTGGCCAGTTGCAGATTTGCCCTCAGCTGCCTCTCAGGCCTTCTGCCCTGTATGAGAGGGGACTATATTTCCCAGATGTCCCTGCCACTCACTCCCAGGCCTGCTCGGCCAATGAGAGTTACCGGTGGAAGACCGGAAGCTTGAAAGACAGGGGTGAAAGCAGGTGCTCCCCAAAGGCATCTCCAGCTGAGCTATGCTGCTCTGTTGACTTGGCACCACCCCTGCCTTGGTGGCCCAGCTCCTCCCAGGAGTCCTCCCAGTTGTCCTAACACCTGCCGAACAGCACTGGCTCCTCCTGCAACTCTCCTTCCTCAATGGTGGTGATAGCTCACTGCTCTGCCAAGCTCTGGGTTGCTTCACTGGGTCCCATTTGGCTCCTCGGTTCTGCATTATCCACGTAACCATTTCCCCGCCCCAAGCCCCTCAGTGTGAAGTATCTACAAAGGTTCTGTTTTTCCTTTTGTTTTTTTCTGGCAAGTAGCTAACTAGAGAGAGAGAGAGCTCTACACATATTTTAGAAACAAGAAAGAGGAAAGTCCATTACTATTTTTCCATTGCTTAGGGTATATTATTCTTTCATTTTGTCTCTCTTTATAAGTAGCTCTATGGGGCAAACAATAAATCAGAAAATATTTCTCAAACAGTTACTTTCTATAGTGTGCTTTCGTAATAATTGTCTAAAAAACAATCTGCGAGGACGATTGCTCTCAGTTCAGTGAATTTGCAAGCAAATGCAGCTCATCCTGATAAAGGCAGATGAAGGATGCACTTTCTAGACTCTGGCTCTCTTCCCAGGCTTTTAAGATGTCTGTGCCATTCCCTTTTACATTCAGACTTCAGAGTGGAGACTGGAACATTAATGCTGCCCCCTAGAACCTTCCACGTCCTGCCTGAGTGCTTCGCTGACCACCGTGAGCTCGGAAATCACCACAGGAGCAAGTTAGACCACGGTTGTGGAAGAGTGTACTGACAGTGCAGGTCCACTATGGGCATTTGCCCATCTGTTGTATAGTTAGGCTTTTTTCTCTTTTAATAGAGTAGCTTTAGAGGCATTACAACAACTGAACGCCCACACCTAAGGGGCCATGGATGGCCTCATTAACAGGAGACTCAGATGGCCCTTACTGCAAACACTCCAAGAGAGATAGAAGTGTATTTTCTATCCTTCAGAAGATGCCTTTTAGTCTGGATATATTTGTAATGATCCTGCTTTGATAATTATGGTTTATCCAAGTCTAAAGTACTAGAGGTGCTCAAGCAGGAAGTTTTTCTGATGAACCACAGGAAAAGACATCAGAATTTCAAAGCGTAACAGAAATAGTACAGACTAGACTTACAAAGTCCTTTGGAATTTGCAAAGTACTTTCACAAACAGTAGCTCAGTTTTTGCTGTGGGTTTTGAATATTGTTCTGGCAAAGAAAGATTCAGGTCTGGAGGTGCTTTCCTCAAACAAATGATTTCAGAATTGACATGAAGTAATATTTTAAGTACTCTCTGCTCCTATACAGGAAAAGACACTTTCTTTTGATATAAAAGTTGTTATCTTTCAAGGAAACCCTTTATAACATACATTCGAGTGCTAATCTTCTTTGAATAGTCACGAGGTGGGGTGGGAGAGACATGGAGCCTTTCTGATTATGGGTTGAGAGGACATTTTCAAAATTATTTGCCTAGTTAAGCAGTTGACTCCTTTGCTTTTGTGAGCTTGGTCTTATCAAATCAAGTATTCTCCCTGTGTCTCTCGGTGCTAAAGCTTTTTACATTGTCCTAGTTCAATAGGGACACGCATATTCTAATCATAGAGACAAGCAAACTCTATGACACGTACAATCTCAAAACTGGGCTTCTTTATACAATGAGTCTATTTCCTTTCTTCTTATATAAGAGAACTTCCTTTAAAAAAAGATTTTATTTACTTATTTGAGAGAGACAGAGCATGAGTATGAGAAGAGGGGAGGAGGCAGAGGGAGAGGCAGAAGCAGACCCCCTGCGGAGCAGGAACCCCCCCCCCACCTCAATGCGGGGCTCAATCCTAGGACCCTGAGATCATGACCTGAGCCGAAGGCAGATGCCCAACCAACTGAGCCAAGCAGGGGCCCCAACTTTCACTGATCTTTGTTGTTGTTATTTTACTCTTCTGATCTCAGGGTCACACCTAGGTAAGACTGTCTAAATTATCATAAAATCCTGACATCTTCATAAATGTAAAAACAAATCCAAACTTGCTTTAGACCTGCTGAATCCAAGAATTCCACATTATTAGGTACCATTTCACTGTAAAGTAACTGGGTTCTCTTTCTTAGGCATAAACAAATATCCTCATGAGATTCCAACACTCAAAATAATGGCAGTACAATTCATTCTAATTCTTCTGGAACATCTACTATTCCTACATTTTGCTAGGGGTGATAATGTAAAGGAAGACATTGTTCTTCATAAAATTTCAGTCTAGTGGGAGAGACAGATTATTGAGCTCTTCACTTTTAACAGAATAGACTCATTATAACTCTAGCGCTGAGGGACAAGCTAAAGGTTTTCCATGTAGTAATAATGATAGTAATAATATTTGACATTATTATATGTGTATATATAAGTACGTATATAGTACACACATATACATATATGCATGCATACATACATACTACATATACTACTTATCTTTTCTTTAATGTCTAACACAGAGCAATAAACCTCAATAAATATTTCCTTAGTTAATAAATGAAAGAAATGTGATTTGAAGACGAAAAGTTTTTGTGGTTTCAATAAGTTCTCATCTTGAACATTGTGGGGAGCTCAAATTAATGTGGAAATAAAGATACGTGAGCCGAAGAATACAGATTGTATTTTATTTAACTTTTTATCTTCAATAGCACTGCACATAGCAGATATTTAGTAGAAGATTTTTTGAGGAAATAGATGAATGAATAGATGGAGTAAGGCCTAAGATGGGAAGAGCAATGAAGGAGTGATTCTCATTTGATGTATGTGAAAGGGATAAGGGTTAGTCTAGAAAGGCTGCAGACTGGAGGTGACAATTGAACTTGGTTTTGAGGATGAGGGGCTTTAAGGTATAGAAGAGAAGACAAACGGTCACGGAGGCAGTATGAACAAAGACAAGAGAGAGTGAAAGAACATGTCTTGGGGTAGCTCCCTTTGGGAAGCTAGTGGTAATCACGGCTCTTCCTTGTCAGTGAGAGCATGATTTCTCTCTGTGACTTCATTCTCCCATCATGGAGGACAAGAAGCCCAGTCCAGTTTTCTAGAAGAGGTCATTTCTCCCCATTTTACTTCCCCAACTTATTTGATTCTCAGCTTGGGAGAAAGGCAGAGTAAGAAATGTCAGAGACAGGACATTTGAGAAAACTGAGGTTCGGAATTGTTCAGGCGCTTGCCCAGGATCATCCAAGTCTCTTGATTCTCTATTTTGCTTCATTCTGATGGACCCCTGTGGAAATTCAATCCAAAATTCTTCGGATCGTTGTCTGAGTTTGAATTTAACACATCTCAGCCATCATGGACTGAGTCCTGAAGGATTGGATCAAGTTGTTAAAGTATCAAAAAATCCCTTTCTCTCCCTAAATTATTTGTAGACAGTCCAAAAGGAAAAAAGAAAGCAATCCTAGTGCCATCCAGGCTTGTTTTCAAATGGGCCAAACCATTTTTAGACAGTTATTTACAACAACATCCTGCGAGTTTCCATTTCATAACAAGCATGAAGTTAACATTTTTAAGAGAAAGAACAATTTCACTAGTAAAACAGCTAGGAAGCAAAGATATTTAACCTTCTAATAAAATAGTAATGCTGCAAGCTCAGCGGCTCATAAAACATTTATAACCTACAGCCAGTAAAGTCTGCAACAAGAGATTTAAATGTTGCCGCTTGATGGAATGGAGAGATGTTTACTATAAATATCACCCCCAAGCACGTGGGCTGCAGGGGGGGCGCAGGGAAAGAGGTCTCCTGGTGGCAGCAGGTGTCTGTTTTGTACTTGGCCAAAGACTGGGCCTCTTCTGCCGTTTTTCTTTGGCAACCTAGAATTGAAACATGAAAGAGGGTAGGTGGGGAGAGAAGGAATTAAGCTGGGAAGGTCGTCCCTGCTAACCTGTGTTACAACTTCAGTGAAACCATATACTTCACGTGCCAATAAGAATGA
This sequence comes from Potos flavus, assembly GCA_028534135.1. NCBI lineage: Eukaryota > Metazoa > Chordata > Mammalia > Carnivora > Procyonidae > Potos > Potos flavus. The sequence goes on along the minus strand of JAPYYM010001322.1, from coordinate 6,970 downwards.
CACACCTAAGCTTCAGAGGCATACCCAGGCCGGGCCACACCTAGCTCGGGTGTCTTCCTGCTGCACAGTATTCCCACGGCTGTGGGAGATGGGGAGGAAGAGTCATAGGCCAAGTTCTCCAGAGGTACCTGTGTGTAAGCGTGAAAGGGGAGGGCAAGAGCTGGGAAAGTGCTGAGTGGTTCCCATTTGCTTCTCATTTGGGACTACAGCTGGGCATGCATTAACATGAACAATCCCTATTTAAAGACCTAATTTGTTCACGTATGCTTTCAGTCTGGGGATTTGTTTTTAGTTCTGGAAAACTCCCAGCTATGCTAAATATCTATCATGTCCTTGATTCTCCGTCCTGGAACTCCTCCATTGTACCTCTGCGGAAGCTTCAATCTACCCTCTTCTGTTTCCTGTTGTCAATCTGTTCTGTATGTTGAGTGAACACCGCAGCGTGCCATCCAATTCATTAATGGGCTTTGTTCATCTAGACTAGTGTTATTTTTTCTAATTATAGTGGTGATAGTTTTCATTCCCAGGATTTTTTCCTGGTTCTTTTTCATATCTACCTGCTTTCATTTCATAATCCCTTTCTATAATTCATTATTTGGGGAGGTATTTTTTCCTTTAGTTCATTGGGAGCCTTAAAGGGTTATTTCCAGGGGCGGCTGGGTGGCTCAATCGGTTAAGCATCTGCCTTCAACTCAGGTCATGATCCCAGGGTCCTGGGATCGAGCCTGATGTCAGGCTCACGGCTCAGTGGGGAGCCAGCTTCTCCCTCTGCCCCTCCTCTCACTGGTGCGCTCTCTCTCTCAAATAAATAAACAAATATCTTTAAAATATATATTAAAAAAGTGTTATTTCCAGGGCACCTGGGTGGCTCAGTCGATTAAGTGTCTGCCTTCAGCTGAGGTCATGATCCCAGGGTCCTGGGATCAAACCCAGTGTCAGGCTCCCTGCTCAGTGGGGAGCCTGCTTCTCCCTCTCCCCTTGCTCGTGCTCTCTCACACACTCCCTCTCTCTCAAATAAATACAATCTTTAAAAAAATAAAATAAATTTGTAATCATCATGCCACCTTGCATAGAAATTTCCTTTTGTTGGTGTTCTTGCCCCTCTTTTCTTGGCCCCTTATTGCCTGAGAAGTTGTGATTGCCCCTCACCTGGACTTAAGTTTTCCTTCAGAACCAAGCTGTGCGTGGATGTGAGCAGCTGGGGTGGCTCGTTTATGGGAGGTGTGCTGATCCCACCTCTCCACCAGCATGCTACGGGGCACGAGCTCTGGTTGGAGGACCTAGCTTTTCCTTTGTGCCACCCCAGGCAGCAGCTGGTTATTGGTCACAGCTCCAGGTCATAACTGCAGGTTTTCCTACATCCTCTTCCTAGGAAGGGCACCTTGCCCTGGCCCTCGGTATCACACAGCCAGCCTGACTCCAGGCCAGAAGTTCATGGTCTGTTCCCTTTGCCCTTTGTCCCCAACCTCAGATGGGGACTGATAAGATATCTGACTGATAAGTCAGATTCTGACTTATCTTTGATTGCGGAAGTGTCCTACTGATTTCGTTGCTAACGTTGCTGAAGCAGCTAATTGTGATGAACATGCAGACAAAGAAGTTACTTCTTGGAGGACTGAGGTTTGCTACTTATCTCAGAAGCTATAGCCAGTTTCCTATTCTTGCCCCCAGAATTCTAGAACCCCCATTATCCCTCACTGTCTTATTTCTGGACCACAGAGATGCTTTCTTGTTTTTGAGAGTGGTTATGTACTTTTAACTTAAAAAATATTTTACTTTACTTATTTTTGTTCTCTACATGAAGGAAAAAGGATGTGAATTTCCACTTGTACCCTATTCCATCAACTTAAGCAGGGTTTGTGAGACCTCCTTTCCAGATTTCAAAATGATTTTATATCCTTACCAAAGAGTGCATACTTTGGAAGTTTGAGTGAATGGATGAATGAATGAATGAACGAATGAATACAGGTAGGGTCTTTTCTTAATTGGAATCCTTTGTCTTTCCTCAATCCCCATTCTGATGATTCCATTCTGAGGTCAGACAGCCACTTGCTCCCTCTAAAGTCAGTGATTGTTCAACTTCCCTTACCAAAGTCTTACCTCTTCTTAGTGCTGCTTCAGACTACTTGTTTAAAACAGTACAAATTATTATTGTTTTGTTTTAAAAGTGATAAGTGCTAAAAAAATAAAAATAAAAAAATAAAAGTAGCATGTCCTGTTAAGAAGATGACAATGCAGACCCATATACCAATTCAGTAAAATATAATATTTTTTTCTCATTAAAACTAAACAGCATAGTTGTACAAAATTTAGTAAATACAGATTAGCACTCCTAAAGGATAAAACCATTAAAAACTTGGCTGTTGAGAGCTACTTAGTTGTTAACATTTTGGAGTATAATTGTCCACCTTTCCTCTCTGGCTCTAATGTGCCCACACTTGACTCACCTGGAATCACCTTGAATTTGCCCACTAACCTACTGTTTTTGCAGTGAATTGTGAATGTGCTCCTTCAGTACCAGGATGGCCATCAGATGTGGGCTTCAGCCACAGGACTGCAAACATGACTACGTTGCAGGATTTTTGTGTTTTCTTTTCTTGTTCTGAGGTGGAAGTTAGGAGGTGAGCAGATTCTGACTTATCTTTGATTGCGGAAGTGTCCTACTGATTTCGTTGCTAACGTTGCTGAAGCAGCTAATTGTGATGAACATGCAGACAAAGAAGTTACTTCTTGGAGGACTGAGGTTTGCTACTTATCTTAGATGGTAGGGGAAGCATAGGCTGTGTTTCCTTTTGGGGTCTCCGCTTTCCCATCCTCTGTGGCCTCCCTTTTCTGTTAGGACCACCTTTAGCTGCCTCTTGTTTCTGGTCCAGTTCCTTCCAGAAAACAGAAATGGCCATGCTCAGCTAAAAGGATGCCACTTAAATCCAGGTTATTTTATATATGGAAACAGTGAAGAGTTTTTTTCTATGACTTTTCAGGACCATGGTAAAAATAAAATCAAGAACTTCAACTTTAAGTTCCTGGTGCTTTTCGAGCTAAGAAGTAGCATTTCCCCTCCAACTATCCAACATGATAGTATGATTATAATGGGCTTACAACAGCTACGGCTCACATTCAGATAGTAAGGGAGGACAAAGAGAAAGAGACAAACCAGGAACTCTAGGTTAGAAGTGGATGGAGGAATCCACGACTGGATAATTAACATCTGACCAAAGGAAGAAAGAGTAATAATAATATAACAGATAATAATACTCAATATTTCAAGATTGGATTAGTCTTATCATCTGTCCCTAACCCTGCAAAAAGTAGAAACAATAAATTCAGATTTAAAAATGCAAAGAGAAAAAAATAACAAAAAAATTAAAATAAAAATGCAAAGAGAAATTCATGAGGTGGGGAGAAGGTATATACAGGGTATAAACCACCTAGTCTTGAGAAAGTCCTGGGAACGTGGAAGAATTAAATGAAGATTGTAAGTCGTCTGCAAGTCAGAGAATAAAAGAAAAAATGTTCAGGTTTCTGAGAGACAAAGGTCATGGAAAGGGTTGAAGGCGTGAAGTGAAGTGTGAACACAGCGATATAGTTCTTGTTGAGAAGAGTCCGGCAAGGCAAAGAGTTTTTAATGATGTCAAGGGAAGCAGTGGAATTAGAAATAAGAAAAACTTAAACCTCCTTCAAATTCAGAACTATGTTCATATTTCCCAGGGATTAGCAGCTACTCATTCATCTTCATGCCAATGCATGTTTGAAATAGTGAGGTATTTATTGGGTGCTTATTCGGTGTGAAGAGATGTTTGATCATTGGAGGTTTGGCTGAAAAAGCAAGCAAATAAGCACAAGTTTTTGCTTTCAAAGAACCTAAAACTGAGTTGGAGAAATGGAACAGAACTGTGTACCATACGATCATCGTGTAGTGTTGGTGTACTGGTGTAAACGACAGAGAACGAGAGGGTCAAGGGAACAGCGGCCACGGTTGCAGGAATGACCAGAGCACAGACTCGGCAAAGGTTTTAGGGGGACTTGAACTGACCGAAAGGAAGAGGAGAGGGTAACATAGTTGAGAAGATCTCACACCTTTAAGGCTAGCACGGTGGCGAGCGTTTTGTAGGGGATCAGTTACGTTTGTTCATAAAAGAATTAGATGATGGATAGTTTGAGGGCGTACCTGAGGTCACTCATGGCACAGCAAGAAAACATCCCTAAAAACATGACATAGTGAGGAAGCAGATTGTGGAGTCTCATGAGGAGGCAGAGAAAGTTTAGATTTGGCAGAGTAGGAAACAGAATTCCACTAAAAGTTTTTTTAAATTAACATACAATTAATAGATTATTGTGTGTGTGTGGTTCTAGGAATTTTAACATGTATATACCCTTTGTATCTATCAACACAATTAGGATACAAAACAATTTCGTCACGGCGAAAGTCTCCCCTGTGCTAACCTTTTGTAGTAACTCATTTCTCCTATCCCTAGCCTCCACGGTCAGTGATGTGTACTTCCTCACTGTAGCTTGTCCTTTTTTTTTTTTCTTTTTTAAGATTTTATTTATTTATTTGCCAGAGAGAGAGAGAGATCGCAAGTAGGCAGAGAGGCAGGCAGAGAGAGGGGGGGAAGCAGGTTCCCCGCTGAGCAGAGAGCCCCATGTGGGGCTGGATCCCAGGACCCTGAGATCATGACCTGAGCCGAAGGCAGAGGCTTTAACCCACTGAGGCTTTAACCCACTGAGCCACCCAGGCGGATTCTACTTGGTTATGTGGATTCTACTTGGTTAAGTAACCTCTCCAACGGAGAGGCACGTAATCTTTGGAGACCAGCTCCTTTCACTCAGTTTAGTGTTTTTGAGATTCTTCCAAATTGTTATGTGTACTAATAGCTTATTCCCTGTGGAACGGTATTCCATTGTATTCATCTGTTAAATTAAGACATTTGGGTTGTTTCCAGTTTTTGATGATTATGGATAGAATTTCTGTAAACACTTGGGTACAAGTGTTTGTGTAAACATACATTTTTATTTCTTTAGGGTAAATACTCAGGAGTAAGATTTCTGGGTCATATGGTAAGTGTATATTTAACTTTGTAAGAAACTACCAAACTCATTTCCAGAGTGGCTGTATCACTTTACATTCCCCTCAGAAATATGTGATGATTTCAGTTGCTCTCATCCTTGCCAGTATTTACTATTAATAATGTTTATTTTCATTTTTCGTTTTATGGGGGGGTTTTGTGCCCAAAGATAAGTATGTTATTGTGTTTCATTGTAGCTTTAATTTGTACTCCCCACTGGCTAATCAGGTTGAACATTTTTTCATATGCTTATTTGCTTCTGTATATCTTCTTTGATGAAGTACTTATTCAAATCTTTTGGATTTTTTAAAGTGGGTTGTTTGTTTTCTTATTGTTCTATTTTGAGCATTGTTTATACATTTTGGATACAAGTCCTATGTTAGATATGTGACTTGCAAATATTTTCTCCCAGTTTGTTACTTCTCTTTCCTGTATATTTTATGAAGTTAAAATTTTTATTTTGAGCTAGTTCAATTTATCTTTTTTTTTTTTTTTTTAATGGAGCCTGTCTTTGGTGTCATGTCTACGAACTTGCAGGGGAGGAAAAAAAACTCTTTTTTTCCTACTACCCTCTTAGGTTCTCTGGCTGGGACCCTGACAAAACAGATTAACAAGAGATTAACAGATTAACAGATTAACAAGAGAAAATGATCCAAATTTATTTAATGTAAGTTTTATGTGACATGGGAGACCTCCTAAGGAAATGAAAACTCAAAGAACCACTTAAACCTGAGCAAGTTTATACTATGCTTGATGAAGAGTGGAAAGTCATGGAAAAAGGTGACAGGACCAAAGAGTATGAACCAAAGGTAGTAAACTGGGGGAAACAACAATTTCATTTGGATTGCTCTCCATCCCCCTCCATCTTCAGAGATAGGGATGTTCCTTTCTTCCAGGGGTAAGGAACGTACCTCTCCCATGAGGATCTTATGACCTGCTTTAGGAAAGAAGTCCCTCCTGCTCCTGTGTTTTCTTAGATTCCTTCAGCTTAAAATATGCAGTATGCCAATGGGCCATATTTTGGGTTCTGAACCCTGTCAAACTCTTTGCCTAACTCCAGGTCATGAAGATTTTTACCTGTGTTTTCTTCTAGAAGTTCTATAGTTTTATATATTACATTTAGGTCCTTTTGAGTTAATTTTTGTATAAAGTGTGAAGATTAGGTTCTTTTTTTGTTTTTGGTTTTGATGTGGGTTTTTGTTTTTGTTTTTTGCCTATGAATGTTCAATCGCTCCAACACCATTTTTTGAAATACTACTCTTTATTGAATTTTCTTTGTTTCTTTGTCAAAAATCAAGTGGCCGTGTTTATATGGTGGGTCTAGTTCTAAATTCTATATTCTGTTCCATAATCTAACTGCCTTTTTCCCAATGTACAGTATGTTGGTTACTGTAGCTTTATAGTAAATCTTAAAATTGGATGATGTGATTCCTCCAACTTTATTCTTCTGTTTTTAAAATTGTTTGAGCTATTCTGGTTTCTGTGCCTTTTCATATAAACTTTAGTATTTACTTGTTTTATATTGTCAAAAAAATCCTGCCAAAAACTTTATTGGAATTCCTTTAAATCTGTAGTTGATTTAGGGGAGAATTGACATCTTTGCTATCACTAAATTTTGTAATAAAATAATGATATGATCACTCTTCATTCCTGGGAACTTCATTTGCATAGGGAGGATAGATGAAAGTTTATATTTTTATATTTTTCATACTATTCCTATACTTAAAGAACTTCTGAGCCTGGAAACCTACTCACTTTGATCTCTGGTCCATTAGGAATGAGAGGCTCAGGTTACCCTTTCTGCAGGCCCACACCGGATATGACAGTCCAGAATGTGGCACATGAATTGCCACCAGCCTATGTATGCAGCAGCCCAGGCCATGCAGGGAGGCTGAGTCAGATGA
>JAPYYM010001321.1:0-13607 GCA_028534135.1 Potos flavus | reverse complement strand
TTTTTTTTTTTTAAAGATTTTTATTTATTTATTTGTCAGAGAGAGAGAGAGCACAAGCAGAGAGGGCAGCAGACAGAGAAGGCAGAGGGAGAAGCAGGCTTCCCGCCGAGCAAGGAGCCCGATGTGGGACTCGATCCCAGGACCTTGGGATCATGACCTGAGCCGAAGGCAGTGGCTTAACCGACTGAGCCACCCAGGCATCCCTCATTAGTGGATTTTTAAAAATCTGAAATCCTAACATTTTATGACACATCTTGTTGAAAGTATAATATATATACGTATAACTTCCCATCCTCATAATCAGAAAATAGAGATTAGATGATCCGCTAAGGGTAATGCATGAAAACAAGTTCTGCTGTTATTCTCTTAAGCCCATTTCTTCTTTATAGAAGCAAAGAAACAGTTGACATCCCTTGAACAGGAACTTCATGCCAGGCAAAATGGCAAGGGCTTTCTATATTATTTCATCTGAACGCCAAACACCGAGCAATTGTACTATGTCTCCAATGTTGAAAAAAGCATTATTTAGGGATAGTGATAAAGGAATAAATACCCATTTTCTACAGTCTAGATTTTTTATTCATTCCAATTCCATTCTCTGTGCAGGAAGGATAAAACTTCTTTGGTCCTACTCCTGGTTACTTTTTATGATGTTTAATTCCAGAGGGTGTGCTAGTCTTTTGAAGGGTGAGGTGGTCTGGTTAGGATCAGTCTGCTGGATCCCCTACCACCAGATTCAATATTAATAGAAGTAGACTTTGAAGTCTTTTGCTCTCCTCTGATTCACGAACTTTCCTATTTCATATTTTTCATACATTTTATTTTGTTTTGCGAAATCCCTATTTTGACCCCAACAAGCTGTTATATTTTTTAGATTGTGTTTGTGATCAATCTATAGCTGTTTAGACTGTGGTAAGCAATTGGTTTCTAAGGAGAATCAACCAAAATTCCTAACTTACTCTGCTGTAGTTCTTGCATTTCATATTAAATATGCTTATAATATTCTCTTTTGTACATGCAATCTGCATGACCACATGTTGCATTATTAATGGCCTCCCCAAGGCTTTGCTTCTTGCTGTGACTACTTCAATTATCTCAAAGTTTAAGCTCTTCATCTGGAGGCATAGGTGGGGCATTTATATTTCTGGCATGATTTTCTAACATAGCAGGAAAGAGGCCTATTCTGAAGGAAATAGGGATCCCCTTAAGGTGGGGCGGAGTCCCTTGATATGGCTTTCTGGTCCCCATGGAGACAGACACTTCAAGGGAACCTAAGGGCTTGGGAAGAAAAGTTAATTCTAAAGTACCCAGAAGCCCAAGGAAGACACTTTTGCATCTGACAGATGAGCCAAGAATTGAGCTTGAAGAAGAGATAAATATTCTCACAAAGGAGGAGGGTTACACATAGGCAGGATTGTAAGTGAGGCTTCCTGCCTCTGTTCAGTGTGGCAACAAGAGATAGTAGGGCTTTTGACCTACAGACAAATTAAATGCCACCTGTCAAAAAGTGAGCTTTATGGCTGATTCTTTGCAATTGTGTGAGATGGAAAACATATTTGTGAAGAAGCAGCTAGGAATGGAAAGTCTGAATTAAAATGAATTACTGCTTGAAGGAAAGATAAATGCCTATTCTGATTGAACCTGAGGCTACCAGTGAATCTATTACACTAACATATCATCACTGTCTGTTTCATTGTGTACTTCATTTGCCTACGAAATAAAATTTGTTTTCTCTTGAAAATCATCTTTAAAATTTCTGTGTTAGCAAAAAAAAAAAAAAAAAAAAAAAGGAAACAGCCTAAATGTCCAATAATGAGGAAACAGTTAGGTAAATTATGGTATATCTTTACAATGGAACATTTATGCAGTTATTAAAAATGATGTTTACAAAGAATTTAATGCTCTATAAAATGCTTACATTATAATAAGTCAAAAAAGAAGCAGGATACAAATGCCTGTAACAGCATGCTTTTATATAAAAATGTATAAATATAAAGATAATAAGCACAAAAAGAGGAAAATGCATCAAAATGTTTTAATAGTGTTTATCTCAATGGTGAAGTATAGATAATATTTATTCTCTCATCTATAGTTCTCAGTTTTTGCCAACTTCTCTATAATGTACATCTATTACTTTTTTTATCTTAGAAAAATACTTGAAAGGGGTGCCTAAGTGACTCAGTCAGTTAAACATCTGCCTTCAGCTCAGGTGGGCCTGGGATCGAGCCCTGCATTGGACTCCCTGCTTGGCAGGAAGCCTGCTTCTCCCTTTCCCTCTGCTTGCCACTCCCCCTACTTGTGCTCTCTCTCTCCATCAAATAAATAAAAAATTATCTTAAAAAAAAAAGAAAAATACTTGAAAAATTTTTATTTGCTTTGGAAATAGTTTTCTGACCTGAACTACTTGACAACATCTTTGTAAGACCACTATTGAGGCTACCAAACTTTATTTCTGATAAGAACCTTTATGGTTCATTTGTATTTTAGTAAAAGTGTATCATTGTGTTCTCTCTATCTGGGTTGCTATTCCAGCGATGGTGAAAAAAAATATATTCATGAAGGCAATTTCCTCTGTTTAAAGGCTCTCGAAGCATCCCAGAGAAGGGGGGAGGAGCTAGCCTTATCATATGTGCTCCAATCTTGTGGCCTCTAAAGTAACTGACATAAGCATATTGAAGAACAAGTTGCCATAAATATGGCTTTTTCAGATCTATAGTTAGTGATTTAATGTTAGTCTTGTGTTTAATGTACTGGACATTAGATGTGCTGTAAATTGCTAACTCTTTAACAAGTTTAACACATTTTTTTCTACTTCTAAGGATGAGGTTAACTTAATTTGGCTTTTAGGTGACTCATTTCTATAACCAGTTGCTTATACATAGAAATATTTTGCTTCCCTAGAACTCAATTATCTGGAAGCCTATATACTTGGAAAATAATTGAGCACCAAGAAGTGGACGATAATAGTAACATAAATAATATACCTAATACTTATTGGGTACTAGCCTTTGTTTTCAACTCTCTGTGGAACACTTTCCCTCATTTTATTTAGTCTTCATAAAAAGCATATTATAGTTGTTATTGTTCTCCTTATTTACAGATGAGAAAACCGAGACTCAAAAAAGTTGAGTAGTTTGTCCAGGGTCACATAGCTAATTGCTGTGAAACTAGAAGTTGAACTACATTCCAAAGCCTAAACATACTGTTATAGTAAATACAACGTGCAAACAGATGTCACAAAGTCTGTGTTCAAAAAAATGCAGATTTGACACTTCAAGTTCTCAAGAAAGAATCACTCTACTTTTCAAATGACTTTAGCAAATTTACAAATAACATATCTGAGAAGAGGAAAAGGGACTTTCTAGAAGCAGGAATGGATAGCAAAAAAGAAATTCAGCTGTGGACTAAATGAGAAGGGCTGAAAAATCTAGACTATAGTCCCTCTGAAAACATTATATTTTGGATTGTTTTGTTAAGGGATTTCTTAACTTTATTAGCTTTGAAGTGTACCAGTGAGTAAATATGGAACCTGATTGTGATGATTTATCTTGTCAATAAAATCTTAAATTCAACATCGTACTAATTTTTTTATAAATTTCTATTTTTATTATATAATTTATGTATTTTATTGTGAAAAGATTAGAATATACAGATGAAATAACAAAATAAAAATCCGTCATAATTTCACACCAGAGATATCCACTGTTAACATTTTGGAAGATCTAAATAATATAAATGCAAATGTAAGTATAAATGTAAATATGTATGTTTATATTTTAACAAAATGGGACTATAGATACTTTTAAAAATCATATTTACTTACTATGGTATGAGTGTGTTTAAAATAGTCTTTGATTCTAAAAGTAGAGAAGTTTATATTTGAGAATGATTTTCTTCCAGAAAGGAATAAAAACACCCATTTATTTGATGCTTTAAGGAAAAAAAAATATTAACCTAGAAAATTATTTTATGAGAGTCAGTTTCTTTCTTAATGATGCTTGTATCAATGAAGAAGTACTGTACTTTAGTTATCTTCATCCTATAGAGCTGTCATTACTCTCCTGTATTTAGATTAAACGTGTTAAAGTAACCTTTTCTTTCTTGCTTTTTCTTTCTTCTTCTTCTTCTTTTTCTTTCTTTCTTTTTTTTTTAATAAAGAAAAAGGAATCAATAATGAAAGTGATAATTTAAGGATGTTTTGAAAGGAAAAGAGTATACATTCCCTGGCTGGAGTTGATGTGATTTAAAGCCATCTGCTTCTTTCACTTGAAGTGCAGTTAGCATTGTATCCGTCTGCCTACTTAATTCAGGAGGAGGGGCAGAACCAGATTACAAAAGCTGTGTTTCCATTTGCTATTTCATCTGACAAGGATTTATTGAGCATGTACTTCATGTGAGTTCTGTGTTAGATGCTTATTTAATGCAAAGAGGTTTGAGATGCGCCCTCTGTACTCAGTGAAGTCCCACAAGAAAACAAAGAAGAAGGCAATTATAATTCAGTATGGTGGGCAACAAGGGAGAAGTGAGCCTAGGGGGCTATAAGGCAGGAAAGGCTCTTTTGGGCATGGTCACTTGAGTGGGGAAGCAGACTGAAAGTGAACGCAAGATGATAGGTGAGTAGCAAGGGGAAGAAGGGTGTTTCAAGATGAGGGACCACAAGTATACAGATTTGGGGACTAGAGGTTAGGACATAAGGTGGTTCAAGGCTTGGGAAGTAGCCATGACCTATTAGGGAGGCATTGTGTGCTGTGCTCAGGAGTTGGAATTTTATCCTGAAGGAATTAGAAGTCGTTGGAAGTATCATCAGTGGAGATATGAGAACAGCTGTGGTTTTAAGAAATCACTCTGGCAGCTATGTGAAGAGGTTGTAAGTTGTGCTAAGGAATGATCAGCATCTGAACCAAGGTGTTGGACAAGAAGTTGCTGAACTGATGATCTTGCTGATTGGTATATGTGCGGGGCAAAGCAGTGGTGGATGGCAAAGGATGACATCATTATCTTCAGGCTAGGTGACAGTGTGCACCGTGGTATCTTCTACAAGTGAAAAATGCTCTGAATCAAGCACATTGACAGGGTAGGTCAAAGATGATAAGTTTGTTTGGATGTATTCAGCAGGCAGTTGGATGTGTGGATCTTGAGCTGAGAGATCTTGAGCTGTAGACTAGTATAACAGATGAGGGTTGTGTGGGAACACAAGTATGAAGTCAGGGAAGGATAGGATCACTCAGGTAATATTTGTGGATTCAGAGGGCTCCTTGAGGACCACCATCATTTAAAGGATGAGCACAGAACAGTAGTTAAGGGTGTGGGCGCTGCTGTCTAGTTTCAAATCCTAGTTCTACTAGTTACTGGGGCAAGTTACTTATTCTCTCTGTCCCTCAATTTTCTCACCCATAATATGAAGATAATATATAATTGAGTTATAGGTTAGTTGTGAACCATAAAATGAGTTAATATATTAAAGTATATATGATAGGACTAGTTCATAGTAAAAATTCAATGGATTTAGCTTTACTATAATATAATAATGATTAAAGGAAATTTGGCCAACACCCCCCTCCTTTTTTTCAGTGAAGAATACAGAATAGTTGTTGTCAAAAGGGTAGAGGAGAAATCTATGAGAGGACTTATAAGAATTAAAGTGGGCCAGAAGGAAAGTGAGTTGTATTAAATGTTATAGGAAGGACAAACCAAGTAAGAGCAAGGAAGTGTCCTTTGTTTTTTTGCTACAAGTTTGTTGGTGGCATTGGTGGGATGGGCCTCAAATTCTGATCCAGTGGTCTGAGGGATGACCAGCAGGTGAGAGTGGAGAGAGCAGACGGAACTACTTTAATAGCTTGATTGAAATCCAAGTTAGGATAGTAGTTGAAGGGCGATGTGGTCTTGAGTGAGTGTTTGTGGTTGTTGTAAAGTAGGGATGAATCGGAAGCATTTTATATTAGTGAGGGAAGCTAGCTAGCACAGGGCAGACAACTAAGCATTGAGTTAAAAGAGTCCCTCATTTATTCATCATATTTCCCTCAGTATATCCTGTGTCTGGCACTGAGCCAGGAGCTGAGTGAACTCTCAAGAACTGTAGTCTGAGGTTGTGTGTGAAGGGAGATGGCCATGACTTGTATTCTGGCTGAATATGAAGTAAGGCATTGGGAGGGACTCTGCCTCCTGTGGCTGCTACACTCTCCTGAGAGTATTGGTCTGGGTTAGGGATGGTAGGACCCCTGGGTGAGAGGCAAGGCATGATATTGGCCTGAAGTATATGAGGTCATTTCAGTTTCTTCAGCAGGTCAGACCAGTCAGGGAGCCTCTGGAGTGAGGGAATACCCTACAAAGTTGACTACTCTGCAGTCACGCAGACCAAGCTATTCCGTGTGACCATTGATAGCACCTCTTATTTGAATTTGTTCTCTTTCAAAGTATAACAGTGTATTGGAAAGAACACGGAGGTAGATAACAGAAAACATATTTGTTTCATTCATTCAAAAATATTCCTCGAGCACCTACTGTGTGCCAGACAACATGCTACAGGCTAGAATTATGATGGAGTCAAGAGATGAAATGTGTCTGCCCAAAAGAACTTGCATTTCAGAGAGGAAGACCAGCAATTAAACAAGCACTCATAGTTTCCATAGGGAGAGTAGAGGTCCACAACTCTGTGCAGAGAGGTCAGGGCATCTTCCTGGGGGAAGTGATGGTAAAACCTAGCTGGAGGATAGGTTGGCAGTAGCCAGGTGCTGGGCACAGGGCAGAAGAGTTTTTTAAGTAGAGGAAACAGCATGTGTGGAGGCTGTGGAGTTAGAAATCTGGTGCTTTTCAGGATCTGGAAGAGGTTTGATTAGGTAGTGTCCCTCCAAATAGGTAAGTCATAGTAGACAACAATGACTGATCTTCCATCTCTTCTTTAAGGCCACAAGTGGGTAGAGTATGCCTCTGTAGGCTGCTATTCTCAGAAGTGGAGATGAAAATGGGCTATGAGGAAAACAACTCCGAGGCCCATAGGTAGGATAGATTAGGGCACAGGGAGGGCAGGAGAGAAACTAGAATCAGGGTGGTCCTTTGGGAAATTACTTGATGAGACCACTGCCCTGTAAACAGAAATGGAGAAATGAGTGGCTAGAAGAAACCCATTTGTTAAAGATGCTGGACTGAACAATTCTTTGGAAGTTCCTGGAAGGGTGCTCATTTGAGAAGGATCACCATGAAATGATGAAAATAAACTGAATTTACAAAGGGAGAGATTTTATTTTTATTTATGTATTTATATATTTAAAGATTTTTACCTTTTTAAGTAATCTGTATACCCAGTGTGGGACTGGAAACCACCACTCCGAAATCAAGAGTTGCATGCCCCACTGACCCAGCCAGTTAGGTGCCCCCAAAGGGAGAAATTTTATATTTTATTTTTTAATTTATTTTTTAATTTCTAATCTATTTTAGCCATACATTTTTTATATTTAGCTTAGATCATTTTTCTTTTTTCCATCAAATTTTTATTTAAATTCTAGTTAGTTAACATATAGTGTAATATTGGTTCAAGGAGTAGAATTTAGTGAATCACCACTTACATATAACACCCAGTGCTCATCATAACAAGCGCCCTCCTTAATGCCCATCCCTCACTTAGCTCATCCCCCACCCATCTCCCTCCATCAACCAAAGAGAGAAATTTCAGAGGACAGGAGCTGGGAAGTCAATGAAGAGCTGGGAAGTCAATGAAGAGACACAAAAATACACAGCACCGAAGAGAGCTCAACGAATTTGTGTTAAGGAATGTTAGAAGGCAGTGTTTAAAAAGTAGATTGAACTCTAAGTTTCCCTGGATAAATGCTCTTTTCAATCCAATTAATTGGGTACATTTTAGGCTTAACAATGAAGAACTCCAAAGTGTTGTTTGTGGCTGGCGGAAGCATACCTGCTAAGTCATAGAGGCCGGTTTTCTAGCAACTTTAGAGTTCATTTAGTCTATTCATTTTATCACCGGTTTGTGAATACTAACAGATGCTTGAAGTTTCCAATATTCTGCTTAAGGTCACATAGTAAAAGACATTCATATTCCTTAGAATAGTTCCCCAGCAAATCGGGAGAGACTTACAGGAAGGTTTTCCGGCAATAATTTGAAGTGGAGTGTGTGGAAATTTAGCTCTGTTGATACACGTTTGAATTCTGAAAGAGAAGAAAGATACAGTGAAAATGCTTCGCGCTGCGTATGTGAGGAAATGGGGTTGCCCAAAAGAGCACAGCCAGAGCCGGGTACAAGTTCTCTACTGACCTAGCGAGTGCGGACAGGAGGCTGGGCGCAGCTCAGATCGATAGGCAATCACCGGCGCCGCGGGGAGGCTCCCGGGCGGCCGGCCAGGCGGCGCCTCTGCGCGTTTCGCGCTCCCCTTGGAATTCAAGGTTTCCTTAGCATGCGGATGTCGCGTCTACTTTAACATTAATACTGTCAAAGAGAAGAAACTTGGGACCTTTAAAACAATCCTATCTTGGGTTACTATAATTTGGCTTTGGTTTCATTTTTCTCAGTGGTCAAAGAATGTTGTTTCCAGCCAGAATATCCTTCCTATGTGCCCTTCGAAAGACTGATTTATGGTTGCTATGGGAACTGGATTATCAAATTTTGAAAATTAGTATATTTTAGGCCCTGGAGACTACAACACTGTGTGTGTGTGTGTGTGTGTGTGTGTGTGTGTGTGTGTGTGTGTGTTTCTTCCATTTGGGGAAGGAAAGAATATAATCTTTTCATGTACTGTTATTAAATAAAGTGAAACATACACCTTTGTTAGTTGAATTGTGCAGTGTATGGTTAATGTTTCATTCACTCATGCATTCATATTTACAGCATGTCTTCATTATCTCATTCCCCTGGACACAAAGCAACTAAAATGCTGAGGAAGAGGGAGGTTACTTTGATGTGGTTATAGCTCTTTCCAAAGTTTCCTTTTTTCCCTCTTTTAATGAGAAGTTAACTATTTTCCCATGGTCACGGGATAAATAGGTTCTCTCTGTCTCTTTTGCTTTTGCTCTTTTTCTTCATATATAAATGGAGAGATATGTTGTTTATACATATGCATATATCACTTTTTATGGGGACTTTTGAGGATTTGGTTACATACAATTTTACTTTTCATCCCTCGCTCTGGAATGTTGTATGCTGGGGTTTGGGGTTGGCGGAGGTGTCTATGTAGGTATGTACGGATGCCAGCTTCCCTGAGATTCTCCTAAAAACAATGTAAGACCCTTTTTGCTTCCAAAGTCCTGTCATTAGTCTTCCTTCCAAGGATGAGGACATTTTGCCTCTGCTTATTGTTTCTTCCTGCCCTTACTACCACAGAGCATTGTGTCCAGCAACCATAATGAACTGTGGGTTTCCATTCTATTATTGATTGGGATCGTTCCTTCCAGTTGTCCCCTTCACGCACTGACTCCTTGTATTGTCCCTCCCAATACCCTTGATCTGAGTATGAGTATCTTCTTACATCCAGTCTTAGGGAGGTGAGGACCCCACACTACTGAATATACCCTCCATTTTATACCTTTTATGTTTTTTTAAGCTGTGTGCAAAAAGTTATTTCTCCAAAGCAGTTCTGTGTTTTGCCCATTTAGGTCCTCGCCAGTAGTCAGTAGTCATTCTTCATTCCTCAGAAGTTACTACCTGCATTTTAATTTCAGAACCTTGTATTTTTCATTCAACTCATTCTCTGTCTTTCAAAGTGCTTAGGCATCAGTCTTAGACTCCTCTATAGTTTGCACATTATATGCAAACCTGTGAGCTCTACCTCAAAATGTATCTAGACTTTTACCTCTGCTTGCCATCTTCACTGTAGTTACCCCGGCCCAAACCATCATCATATCCTAGCTGGGTTGTTAATGTAGTCCCCCCAGTTGGACTCCCTATTTATATCCTTGCCCTTTATCTCCACCCTGGCCCTGGTGTGAATCTGTTAAAATATAAATTGGATATTGTTAGTTCTCTGTTGAAAACCTTTTCCTGACTCCCACTTCACTGAGAGTAAAAGCCGGTGTCTTCACTGTAGCCCAGCAGGCCTTATGTGATCAAGCACCCACCCACTCCCCACAGTCTATTTCTCTGAACTCTTCCATGTTCACCCTGCTCTACTGTACACTTGCAAGGAATTCTGCCTCATGGCTTTGGAAATTGTTCTTCTGCCTGGAATGCTTTTCCCCTAGACATATACACTGCTCCCTCCCTCATCAGGTCTTCGCTCAAATGTCATTTTCTCAGTAAAGCTTTCCGAGATCTTGACCTTTCCTCTCCGCCTTCCTATTCCGTGTTTCCCATAGCACTTACAGTGATCTCATATACTGGCGCCTGGTGGCTCAGTGGGTTGAGCGTCTGCCTTCAGCTCAGGTCGTAATCCCAGTGTCCTGGGATGAGTCCCACACTGGGCTCCCTGCTCAGCGGGGGAGCCTGCTTCTCCCTCTCCCACTCCCCTTGCTTGTGTTCTCTCTGTCAAATAAATAAATAAAATCTTTAAAAAACAAAACAAAACAAAAAACAATGATCTCATATACTACATAGTTTGCTTATGTCATATATTTATTGTCCATTTCCTGCATTAGGATGTAAGCTCCATTAGGGTAGGACATTTTGTCCATTTTGTTTACTGCTATATCCCCAGCATTTGAAAAAGTACCTAGCAGGCAGTATTTGCTAATAAATACTATTGTTGAATAAATTATTGAATAAATAAATGAATTTCATGTTGCCATATTAACATTAATTATATTGCTATATTGCTTTGCATATCCTCCACAATTTCTTTTGAAAATAGCTATTCCATTCCTATACAAGTGTTGACGATATATTAATCTACAAGCAGTGGCACCTGACACCAGGCACTAGAATGCAAAGATAAAAAAGAAGCAGGCACTGTCCACAGGGAGCTTGCAGTGGAGGAAGGAGTCATGTGGTTACAGAACATGGCGGTAAGTGCTTTACTGGAGGAGAGCTCAGGTGGCCTTGGGAGAAAGGTACAGATGTTTAGCCAAAATCCACGATATGCCAGGCACCTAGCTATTCCCTCACCATTCCTTTCTTGGTTTTCTAATGAGGAAACTCAGCTTCAGTGAGGTAACAAGTTTCCCAAGATCCTACAAGATGCAGGTTAGAATGTTCAGACTGGCTCTGTCTGGCTCTAAAGCTCTAGCTATAATAGATGCCAATCTGCCTCTTTATGGAGAGCCATGTTGATCTCTGTACAAATGCCTGTTTGCTTCTTTCCTGGAGGTCCTTGATGCAGGTGACAATGTGTGATTTTAGGAGACTTAAGCTGAAAGGCCTTTAACCTTTAAGAGGGAAGAAACTATGTAAATTGGGATGTTTGGATAAATGTATGTTTATTTAAATACTCCTTTATCAGATGGGGTAACACCTTAAAGTGTTTTTGTCTTGATTATATTTCTGTACCCACTGTCACTGAAAATGTTTGAGGAAAGAAATCCATAGGAAAAAATCCACAATGCAACTTATAAATCTATAGAAAGTACTCTCTGCATGAATGAAACTGGTCTCTTTTAATCTCCAGCTAACATTGCAGGAGTTGGGGACAAAGAAAAATTGTGTGATATTTGCGAAACATCCATGCAGAACTGGACAGTAACAAGATACAGGAAAAAAAAAAAAACTGATTTCTAAAATGAAAGTGCTGATGACATGCAAAGAAAGAAAAAGAAAAATGATTCACAATTAGAATCCATAGATTATAATCGACCAAGTGCTTTCACAAACATTAATTATCACAAACCTTAGTGAGGTAGAGAGTTATAATCCCATTTTACAGATGAGGAATCTATGGGAGAGGTTAGGATAATGGTAAACTTAATCACGTTACACAGTTAAATCTCTCAGTCTACCATGTTCTTTCCAGAATACCAGACTCTTTGTCATTAAGAATATGTAGGACTCAGAGCACCTGAGTGCCTCAGTTGGTTAGGCATCTGCTTTGGGCTCACATTGTGAACCCAGGGTCCTAGTATTGAGCCCCTTGTTGAGCTCCCTGCTCAGCGGGGAGTCTGCTTCTCCCTATCACTCTCCCTCTGTGCTCTCTCTCTCTCCGTGTCAAATAAATAAATAAATAAAATCTTAAAAAAAAAAAGAATATGTAGGATTCTGACTTTTGTTCTTCATTCACATTATCTGAAAAAATAGTTGTATATTGTTTGTTTCATATCTTTTCTTTTCCTGTTCCAAAATACTTAGGTGTATGATTTAATAAGATTCTGAAATATGTTAAACCACATTTTATATTTTATTCTTCTTTCATCTGTAAGATTGTGTTATAGCTCTCTATCTCACTGAGTAACTTGAAGTGCTTTAGAAGAGATAATCTCATGCAAAATCCAGATGGGCACAGCTATCTTATGAATTTAGAAAAGGTTTTATTTATTTATTTATTTGTGCTTTCTGTCTTGCATATCATGACCTTTCAAAGGTTTGTGGTTAAATCCAGAGTAACACACTCCTAATATTATTTGCCCCAGAAGCTATTAGTGTGAGATTTATAGATGACAGGAAATAGATGTAATCTTTGTAGATAAATATTAGTAATATGAAGTAGCAGATATTAATATGAAAAATGACAGTTTCTTTAAAAAATATCAAGAAAACTTTTGACTTAAAGTTAATACAGCAGGCCTCCAGGGACAGTAGAGAATAGACAGGAATTCATGTTTCACACTAGCATACTTAAAACATCCAAGTCTGATTTCCCTCCAGCATTACCAATTTCATTGATTATAGTTCTTATTTTTCTTTGCACTTCAGCCAAGTTTACAGACAATTCAAAGTAGTTAGATGATCGATCTGTGTATATTTGCCGATTGATTGCATTTATCACAAACCACAATGGAAAAAATTGTCATAAAGGTCTCGATTAAATAATATACAAACTGCCCTGGACAAACATCTCATAGTTGAATTTTGGCTGAATACACCGGGTTGCAATTTTTCATTTCATATTGATTGGATAGCCTGGTGATTGCAGATAGGGGCTGAAAATCACTCTCTAGAGAAACTCTGTCCATACTGTGTATGTGCAAGTGTGTTTATCTGGGAAGCAGGGGTGAGAGTGCTGGGAAGGTTCATGAATTAACTATTGATCTAGAACCTGGAATTCACTCAAGATAATCTTTGAAGAGCACAAGAGCCTCTGTAAAGATGACAAAATGACATAACCTGAAACACTCATTACAGATCATGGTAATTAGTAATACTGGAGTAACCACACACTCTTGATTGGTGAGGGCAGCACTAGATTTTTACTTCTGGTTGTTAAAATACAAGAGCAATGTTCAGGTGTTTTGCCCAGATTTCGGGACCCCCACGGACGACCACCAGAGTCCAGAGTCAAAGCCAAACAGCAAAGATCATTTATTGCGGGTCCGGACCCGATCCTCCGCGCACTCGCAAGCGGTGACGCTAAGAGGCCCCGAGTCATGGGTTTTACAGCCTTTTATAGACAGTCACAAACAAGTTCAGGGCGTTCCATTGTTTTCTAGGTTCTCATTGGCTGACATTTAAATTTGAGCACTCGGTGTGACCTGATTGGATCCCGCCTATTTTTAAAAATGGAGTACTTGGCGCGACCTAA
>JAPYYM010001320.1:0-13608 GCA_028534135.1 Potos flavus | reverse complement strand
GTCCCGAGGAGAGGGCTGTTCTGGCCCGAACTGGGTGCTTCGCCGAATTAACGTTGGGTCATAAAAATTGGTCTGTTTGATTTTCTGCTTCCCGCACAGAAACGCACAGATATTTTGGCAAGGAGCCGTACTCTGCACCCATGAACAGGAGTCTTTTTTTTTTTTTTTTTTTCTAAAATCAGCGACTCTGGGTAGAAGCCAGTGTGGCTGCTGGGCGGGTTGGGCTGCCTCCACCCAGCACGTAGCCCGCAGTGGGGCTCACTCCCTGCCCCCCGCCAGGACCAGGTGTCCTCCCCCCCGGGTGCCTGTCGGCCGACCTTCATCAGATCCCACCACCCATGTTCCCAACTAAAGTGCGTTCGCTCACGCACCTCGGGAGCTAGGGACAGGAGGAGGGATCCCTCCCATACCGACCTTTGTGCTCTTTGGAATTGGGCTGTTTTTAGTGATTTTGGCCCCATTCTCATGGAAGAGCCATCCAGCGATAAGTACTTTGTTTTCGGTTTCAGGAGCTGGATTCATTTCTGATTTATTAATAGGGACAGATAATTTCACCATTGTGTCACAAGGCAGAATTGTGTCTCGTGGCCTTTCCCGCCAGCGTTGGAGCTGTGTCTTCCGATTACGAGGGGAAAGCCGCCTGTCGCCGGGGCAAGGAGCTCGCGGTGCCCTGGATTTGCGCCTCGCGGGGCTGTGCGTGTGTGCTGACCGGCACTCTCCTCCCTGCAGTGTATCAGCCGCGAGGCGCGGGCCACCAACTTCTCGAGCTCCCTGAGCCTGCCGGACAAGACCCTGCAGTTCGTCAAGGACCACCCTCTGATGGACGGCTCTGTTACCCCGACGGACAACAGGCCCAGGCTCATCCGAAGCGACGTGAGCTACACGCAGATCGTGGTGGACCGGACTCAGGCCCTGGACGGGACTCACTATGATGTCATGTTTGTGGGCACAGGTGGGTCCCTCCCCGGGGTCAGGACACTGGCAGATCCGGCTTATCTTTGCCGTGGGGGCCCGGCACCTCCCTACAGTGCCCGCGGGTGCTTTACAGAATTCTCTGGGACTGGCCTCCGAGGTCTGTGACCATGCAAGTCCTGGCCCCCGTCTGGGGGTTCAGGTGCGGTAGGTCGAGGCTCACACAAAGGGAGTCCAAGTGGTGTCTGTGGGGCCGGCTGAACGCCTGTCCCCACCTGCTGGGGGAGCCCGTTCAGGGAGAGGGCTGGTGGCCAGGCCCAGCGGCAGCCCTGGGGGCTTTCCAGCGTGCTCTGAGCCAGGTGGGGGGGTCCTGCCCGAGGCCCTGCACCCCCAGAGGGCCAGCAGAGCCTGGGAGCCACCTCTCCTCCCACCTGCCGGCACCATCTCGCTGCACTGACATTCACTGGAGTCAGCAGTGGTGCATTGGCGGCTTTTTCAGAAAACGCGGGGGCTGACCCGGGCCGTGCGAGGCCGCAGTGCGTTCCCTGGCAGGTTTTCCTTTCCCACCTCCAAAGTGCAAACAGCGTCAGTTTCCACGTGTCCCCTGAGGGAGGGAGTTTAGAGTTAGAACAGGGACCGACTGCTCCGCGGCCGACGGCAGTGCTGGCTCGGTCCTGCCGTCCCAGGCGTGTCTCTGACTTTAGCTTTGCCCTTGCAGACCAGGGCACCCTGCACAAAGCGATCAGCCTGGAGCACGAGGCCCACATCATTGAGGAGACGCGGCTCTTCCCAGACCCCGAGCCAGTCCAGACACTGCTGCTGAATTCCCAGCAGGTAGAGGGGCCGGGCGGGCGGCCTCCCGTGTCCGAGGCACCAGCCGGGCAGGGCGGGCGCTCACCTGTTTGGTCCAGAGGGTCCGACCTCCAGGCTCTACAGAAGGTCCTGGGAGCCCTGGGCTTTGGGACGGATGGAAGGCAAACGGTGACGGGACAGTCGCCTCGGGTTGGTGGAGCCTCACCGAGTCGCTGGGGGCCCTTGGTGGGGGTGTGGGGGCGCGCCGGCTCACGGAAACACTCCTGCATGCCGAGCTTGGTAGGGTCAGTGCCCGTCGGCGGGTGAGCTGTCGGCGCAGGAGAGCCAGCTCCAAGCGGCAGCGGTGACCCCTGTGTGGCCCCCAGCCCGCCCCTCCGACGGGGCCCCTTCTGCGTCAGGTCAGGGTCGGGATCTAGCTCAGCTCTCCCACAGAAGCCAGGAGCGAGTGTTTGAGGCTTTGGGGGCTGTGGTGTCCGTGCCCTGGCTGCACTCTGGCAAAGTCTTGTTTACGGGCACCAAACTCAGGAGCTCACCTAACTCCCGAGGGTCACAGAATAGCATTCTTTTGATTTTTGTTCTCAGCCATTAATGATGTAAAATCTGCTATGAGCTGGCAGGTCGCATAGAAAGAGCCCGGGGGCTGGATTTGCTCTGCAGGCCGCCACCTGCCATCTGTCCCTGTGGCCTGGGACACAGGCCTCCCCGTTTCCTGCTGGGGGGGGGGGGCGCGTGGGGGCAGAGCAGGCCGGGCCCAGGACCGTGAGCACGTGAGCCCGGCGGGCCAGGCCTGCTTTAGTCTCCTCGTGTGTACCTGGGGGACAGTGGGCCCTGGGAGCGGTCTAGCCCTGCCCTGTGGCTGAAGGTCTCTCCATGTGGGTGGCCCCACGCGGTGAGCCTGAGCCCGAGGCTCTGGGAGCCAGCCGCGCGCCCTCCCCCTGGCTGCAGAGCTGGGCTCTGTCTGCACCCTGCGTGTGCGGCCTTGCTCGGGGCACCAGGCTCAGCGGTCCCTGCTTGGCAGGGCGTGGCTTGCAGGCTGAGGCCTCCCCGTCTGACCCAGGACGCTCTCGAGCCTTCTCTCCGGGTGCAGACAGAGTGTCCCACTGCAGGAGGGGGGCCCACGGCCCCTCCTCGCATCCCCTCAGCCTGCGTCCCGGTGGGGGCAGCAGGCAGCAGCAAGGGGCCCAGCAGCCAGGCGGGGGATGAGAGAAGCAGCTAACTTCTCGGGCACGCACGGGTCCCCTTTGTTGCGAGCTGACGTTCTTGGATCTGGTGTCCAGACTCCTGCCACAGGGTCACATCCCCTCCCAGCTACTGCTGTGGGCGCCTTCTGTCTCCGCATCTGAAGGGGAAGACGGCCCTAGAGCCTAGGCGAGCTTCGAGCGGCAGGTGCGTCCCCTGGGTTTGCTGTGGGAACAGGGAGCTGGCAGCCTTTCGTCCCGCCCACAGCGCGGTGCTCGCAGGCTGCGGTCCATCCCCTGAGGCCCCCAGGTTGTTGAAAGCGTCAGAGCCTGGGCCCCCGGGCAGGCGCGGGGAGACCACGGCTCCTCTCCGCAGCGGCATTCAGAGACTCGGGCGCGTGGGCATCCGTCCCATAGGAGGGACGAAGGGTGGGGAGGAGGAGGTTATGGCTCAGCTCTGTGCTCACCTGCCCGCGCCAGGACTTGGTCACGTGCTTATGCCCAGGGGGCAGGCCACGCAGGAGCTGTGGGGGCCATCTGTCTGTCCTCCCAGGGGCCCCTGCACTGGGGCGGGCCTCGGCCGCTGAGACCTGGCGGGAAGGCAGCACGTGTGGCGGGACCCCCAGGCCTTCTCCCCAGGCGGGCGGGCTCGGGGGCTTGGAGTGGTGGGTGTGTAGCCGCAAGTGGATGTCAGGGTTAAAGAGACGCCCCTACCCCCCAGCCCCGCCCACCGCCTTTAGGGTCTGGCGGGCAGTCACGTGGGCCTTGGCTGTAGAAGGCCGGCCGGCGGCCACCGCTGTGGGAGCACAGAGGGGCTGACACACAGCCCTCGATGGTCCACGCTCCCCCGACGACACACGCATTTGGGGGTTCTTCTGTGATTTCTTGCTATGGTAAATATGCGTGGACAACAGTTACCGTTTCAACAATTCACATGTGCATAGATCTGCGAACTTACTGTTTCCAGAACCTTTTCAGCTTCCCAAACGGAAATCCCGTCCTCACTGAGCACTAGCCCAGCCCCTGGCGCCCACCGTCCACATTCGTCTCTGGGATTTGAGGACCCCAGGGAGTTCATGGAAGTGGGGTCAGCGTTTGTCGTCTTGCGACTGGCTTATGTCACCGAGCACACGTTCTCGAGGGTCACCCGTGTAGCACGTGACAGGGTTTCCTTTTTCTTCTGGGAGGAATCGCACATGCACCTCCTGTGTCCCCGTGCTCCGTGGGCGGGCGCGCCAGCTGCCCCCACCCTGGGCTGCCCTGAACGTGGGGCGCGGGCGTTTTGAGTCCTGCTTTCGGTTCCCGAGGAAATTACGCGGCAAACGTGCTCTGTCTGGTCTCCTCCGAGCTGGGGCCGCGGGCTGCGTCCGCGTGTTGGCAGGGACGTCGTCTGCAGAACTCCTTCGGCTCCAGACCGCCGCACAGGTCGGACGAGGCCATGCACGCGGAGACCTAGTCAGGACGGCGTGAGCCCGGGGCTCCCGGGGGCGTGGGGACCCACGAGGGCCGGGGCACAAGAGCGCGCCCCAAACCTCACACCTGCTCAGGTGTTTTTTTCTGTGCCTTTTAAAACATCTTTCATATTGAAGTGGGGTGAGGCCTCCAGAGGTGTCAGGATGAGGGGCGGGGACCCTGGGCCTTCTCTCCGCGCGAAGGAGTTCCACGGGCACAGCACCCGCTGGACCCCACACGTCCGGGGCCCCTTGGTCCTCACAGACGTCTGCTCCGTTTCCAGAGCCTCGCGTGGCCTGGGGCGGCTCACTCCTCAGCCCCTGGGGTCTCCTCGTGCTCGGATGGGGCTGAGGGTTTGGGGCCCAGGCGGGCTGGGCCGGGGCGCACGGGTGTGTGTTCAGCCCGTGGTGCCTGACACTTGCGTGTGGGGGGACCTTGAGGCTGTGGCGTGTCACTCCCTCCGGCCCACAGACTTCTGCACCTGCCAGCGACAGCGCCCCCCCGCCCCCCCGCAGGTGTTCTCCTGTCCCCTTTCCTCAGTATCCGGTACTTATTGGCTGTGCTGCACGGGAGCCCGGCCCTGGGGAGGGGGTGTTTGCGGAGGTGGGAACCCGCGCCCCCACAGCCACGCGTACGGGTCGGGTGTTAGGTAGGGCTTCCCAGGCGGTCTGTGCCCTCCAGGGTCCTCGAAGTCGCCCGCTGGGCCTCCCAGAAACCCTCACCTCTGCGAGCCACATGACCCCTGGATTGTGGTCTAGCATGGCGTCTTCTGTCTTTCTGGAGGACGCGTGGCCTCATCTGCCGGTCCCTGCCAAGAGGGAGGGGCAGGTCCTGGGCCTGGCTCTCGGCCGCTTGTTACCACGTGACAGTCTGCTGCAGAGGGGACTTTCTTTCTCTCCTCTGTGCTCACGCAGGGCCGGGGTGGGGGTGTGGGAGGGGTCACAGGCCAGGAGACCGAGGCTGGCCCCAGGGATTGGAGCACCAGCCAGACTCTGTTCCTCCAGGGGGGAAGGCTGCGCCCCACCTGGGTCTGAAACACTGAATTCTGTTTAGCTCGGATATCTCGGGGTTAACCAGGAGATCGCACAGTGGGCGGGGGTGCGGGTGGGGGGAGGAAAGCATAGACACAAGTGCGGAATTGCAGTCCTGTGGCCATGGCTGCGTGTCGGGCAGCGTCCCCGCTGCATGGAGAGCGGTTAGCCGTCCCGTGAGCCGGGCTCCGCCGTGCCGGCTCTTGGCCTCCCCGTCCACATGCTCCTCCCTCGCAAACCTGGACGTGACAGCGCCTGGCACGTCCTTGGTCCCACGTGCTGGGGTCCTGCACGCCTCCCTGCCACTCAGCGGCTCCTTTCCCGGCCCCGCTGGATTCAGACCCGCTCGGGCCATCTGCGCACGGCTGCTGAGGCCGGCCAGGCCTGACCCTGGGCTTCGAGCTGTGCCCTTTGATCTCTGCCCGGTGGGGGATTCTGTGCACACGGAGGGAGACACGCATCCACGCAGGCGCCCAGACGGGAGGGAGGCCCGGAGTGTGGAATCCGTGCGCGGACACGGCTCGGAGACCGTGCGGCGCCCTCGTGCTCGTGGTTCTGGAAGCTCCTTGAGGAGCAGACCTTGAGGTGCCGCAGAAGCCTCTGGCACCGCGTGCGCGATGGCTGCCCCCTCACCTGCCTGCCCCCCCCACCCCCCCGCAGGGCAGGAAGTTCGTCTACGCGGGCTCCGGCTCGGGCGTGGTGCAGGCCCCCGTGGCCTTCTGCGAGAAGCACACGGCCTGCGAGGACTGCGTGCTGGCCCGCGACCCGTACTGCGCCTGGAGCTCGGCCACCCAGGCCTGCGTGGCCCTGCCCCCGCCGGACGGCCGCAGCAGGTACCCGGGGGATGCGGCACGCTGGCTGCCCGCCCACAAGTGAGGTGCGTGCACGACCGTGCGCATGCGTGACCGAGCCCGCTTGTCTTGCAGGGATCTGATCCAGCGGATGAGCGGAGACACGTCCGGCTGCCCGAGTAAGTGGGTCCCCCTGGCCACGCTGCCCCTGGCGCCAGGGCGTCACCGTGTCGTGCTGTGCTGCTGTGGCATCTCGTGCATCGTGTTTCCCTTTCTCCACCCGGAACGGAGGGCCAGTGTCCGTGGGGATACGGAGGCCAACACGCCTTTTGCAGAAGAGGGGGTTTGCAGCAAAGGGGGTTTGAAGCCACATAACGTGTTTGTCTTCTGGAAGGGCACTTGGCGTCCAACCCATGACATCAGCTCTCCAGACGCTGCTCCGGTCCCGCTTAGCTTGGGGCCACTTAAATGACCCAGACGACCTGGGAATGGGAGGGAGGGAGGGGTGGCGGGAGAGAAGTCCTCGTCCCCTCAGCGAGGCCACCACCGGCTGTGGCAGTCAGGCACGTCCCTCCGTCCCCTGGAAGGCGGCTGCGCTCCCGTCCCTGACCGGACGGCTGTCGTCCACTGGGGCAGCTTCAGGAGGGGGCGCCGGGCACACCGAGAGGCCGTGAGCCCTGGAGCCACCCGCAGACACGTGTGGCGTGTGACCGTGTGCGGCCCCTCGGCCTCCCGGGGAGCCAGGGCTCCAGACACCATCCCTGCCGCCCGGTGGCCTCCAGGCGCCTTGTCCCACGGGGCTGCCATCCGGGGCTCATCTTTGCCGTTCTGTCACGCATGTCTTTATCTCCTGGTTGTTCTGGAAGATTCCGTGTTGCTCCAGTGGGTGAAACTCTTGTGTTCTCTTGTGCGTGTTGACCTATTCGTAAAGGAAGCGCGGTCGCGAGCCGGGTTGTTGACACTGTGCACGTTTATTTTGATGTTCCAGATAAAACTAAAGAAAGTTTCCGGCAGCATTTTTTCAAGCGCGGCGGCACGGCAGAACTGAAATGCTCCCCAAAGTCCAACCTGGCCCGGGTGGTGTGGACGTTCCAGAACAACGAGCTTGAGGCCGTGGGCCCCAAGTACAGCCTGGTGGGCAGCAAGACCTTGCTCATCTTCAACCTGTCGGAGGGGGACAGCGGGCTGTACCAGTGCCTGTCGGAGGAGCGGCTCCGGGGCAGGACGGCCCTGCGGGTGGCGGCCAGGCACCTTCTGGAGGTCAGGGGGGTCCCGCGCACTCCCGCGGCCCCCACCTCGCCGGCCGCCCGCGCCGAAGGGGACAGGACCGTCCTCAGAGCGTCGCCGGAGCCCACCCCGGGCCCCCCGGCCCAGACGCCGGCGGTGCGGGGCCCCGCAGCCGCGGCCCCCCCGCCCAGCCCCGCGCCCAGCGGCGCATCTTGCAGACCCAAGACCGTCAGCAACACGGTGGCCCAGGTGCACTCGGAGAAGACCCTGTATCTCCAGTCCAGCGACAACCGGCTGCTCATGGGCCTCTTCCTGCTCTTCTTCCTGCTCTGCCTCGGCCTCTCCTCCTACAACTGCTACAAGGGCTACCTACCCGGCCGGTGCCTCAGGTTCCGCCCCGCCGCGCTGCTGGGCAAGAAGCAGCCGGCGGCCGACTTGTCGGAGTTCGAGCCGAGCGTCAAGGAGACGCTGGTGGAGCAGGGCAGCCTGTCGCAGCAGAACGGGGGGCAGCCCCGGCCGGCGCTGGACACGGGCTACGAGACGGAGCAGGACACCATGGCCAGCAGGGTGCCCACCGACAGGGAGGACTCGCAGCGGCTCGACGACCTCCCGGCGCGGGACGGGCCCTTCGACGTCAGGTGTGAGCTCCAGTACGCCGACTCGGACGCGGACTGAGGCGGCCGTGCGGAGGCTGCGGTCAGCGTCGCTCACCGGGCCCGCGGGGGGCGCCCGTGTCTGTGCACCTGTCTTCTGTGTCTTTTCCCACGGGTCGAGCTTGTGAGTTGGTTTCTCTCTGTCCTTTGGGAAAACGGCAAGTGTCACGGGCTGGCCTCCTACGGTGGGCCGCAGTCTGGGACGGGCCCACGGGTGGTGGCGGCGGCTCCCCTCGGCCCCGGCGGTCCGCAGACCCTCGCGCCTCAAGCGCCACCCCGCCCCCCCTCCAGAGCAGCAGCCACTGAAAGATCGTTTCGTTCCAGATTGGAAATGACATTTTTGTTTATCAGATTGGTAACTTAGCGCCTGTTGTCCAGATTGGCACGAACCTTTCCTTCCATGGGATTATTTTGTAGGGTTTTACTTTTTTTGTGTTAGGTTGTTTATTTTTTAAATCACTAAAAGCAGATGTTTTAATATTTACAAGACATACATCTTCCGGCTTCTGTTGTGAGGATAGGATTCAGCTTACGTTGCTTATGATTCTCAGGGATAAACTTACTTTGGCTAAATGCATTCCTTTTCCTTTTAGAAACAGACAAAACCATCTCTTGAGCACACTGATGTTTTGTTTTAACTTTATTCCTTAAGGGAAGCGTCATTTTCAGAGAGATTTTCTTTTTATACTTTTTCTTCTGTTGTTTTAACTCTTTCGAAGAAGAGAGGTCAGTGGGTGGCTGTCCCATGAGCCAGGGAGGGTCCCCAGGATCAGAGGAGCCGCCTAGCTGGAGCCAAGGAGGCGCGTGTCTTGAGATCGGAAGCCCACAGCCGCTGCTCAAAACCTCCTGTGCGGACGGATGGACGGAGGGACATCTGCCGGGGCGCCTTCAGCCATCCAAACCGCTCCTGTGACTGTCGGCTTCTGAGCCCGGCCGCTGCCCGCGCGGGATGTCCCACTCGGCTGACCAAGGCTGGCCACACCTGCAAGCAAGCTGGGCGGTGGTGGCGGACAGGCCTGTCCCAACACCCCATGGAGCCACGGGGTGGACCCGCGAGGCTGGCGCGGTCTCTCAAGGTGCCAACGGGCAGGACGGCTTGACCAAGGTGACGTCACACACCACCTGCTGCTCCCACGCGCTTGAAGAGGAGGCGCACTTTCCGTGGCGAAGAGCAACAAACTGGGTTTCCGTGTGCCTGCGTGGACCGTGTCCTCCTCCGCATGATGGGGCTCGACCGTGTTGGTGTAAACATTTGTGTTTTATAAGATTTATTTTGTTTTTATTTTTCTACTTTGAATTGTATACATTTGAAAAGTAACGGAATAAACGAGAAGCTTATATCCTTGACGTGGGCCTGTGATTTGCCGCGGCCGTCGTGAGGCCTCCGTCCGCCCCTCCCTCTTGCGGGGCGCTGACCGGGGACTGGTCCCGGGACCGCCTGGGTCCCCTTCTTCTCCTGTGCTTTGCTTCCTCTCTCTTGTGTGCGGTGAAATCCTGATGACGCCTGCCTCAGTGGCCTCTTTGTTTTCTGTCCTCTGTCTCGCAGCCTCATCTATGCCCTTCCCTCCTCCGGGGTCCTCCTCCCTGTCCTGTCGGGGCCCCGGCTCAGCTTCCTCTCCCCGAAGCCCCTGGCCAGCCTCGGCCTCGGGGTCTGCCAGCAGCCTGCCCGTTGCCTTGCTGCCGCCCTTGCTCAGCGACCAGGCCCAGCACGTGCGTGCCCTGGGGACCTTCCACCTCTTCTGCCAGGCCACAGGTGAGTGGGGCACGGGTCCGGGGGGGGGGGGGGAGGCGGGGCCGCCGCCTCGTTGCGCCTGGAGCCCCTCCTGCCGACGGTGGGGCCAGTGGCTCTTTCGGAGGCCGATGCTCACTACCGGGGGCTGCACGGCCATGGTTTGTGTCGCGAAACCTCAGCTCTGCCTCCAGGCCACCCACAGGCGGACTGGGCTGGGCCCCAAGGCCTCGGTCGGCAGGTCACCCGTTTGTAGGACTGACTGTGTGTCTGCTGAGAACTTGGGGGTCCGTCTCTGTGGCATCTGAGAAGTGAGCTCCGGAGCCTGTGGGAGGGGCGTGGTTTCGTGACTCGTGTGGGTGGGGATGTCGACCTGCAGGACAGCTGGAGAGCCTGGTGGCCCGGGAGGTGTCGGGAGGGGCAGCCGCGTGGCCGTGGTCTGTGCCGTGGCCGGGCCGCTGCCCGGAGCCCCCTCCTCTGCGCGCAGGGTGGAGGACTAGGGCACAGGAGGATGTGTGCAGGTGTTTTCTGTCGGAGATTTTAAGCTGTGAGAAGCCGCCCCAGGTGTGGAGCCGGCTCTGTGGGCTGGATGCGCCCCGTGGGGGCCGTGGACCGGCTGCGTGGCTGCAGGAGAAGTGGCTTATGTGGGGGACACTGGAGAGACCTTTGGGGGCAGGTCTGTGCGGCCCCGGGTCGCCTGCTCCATGCCCGGCCTTGGTCTGTGCTGGCCCCCGTGTGGCTCCTGGGCTCGGCGATTTTCTTTGGGGCCTCCCCAGGCAGGATGTCATCCGTGTCGCGGGGAGAGCGTGTGGTCTTATAACCCGCAGGTGCAGGCGGCCCATGTGTCCGGGAGTTGAACGCTCTTAAACGTGGCTTCCCAGGGAGGCCCCGGTTTGCCGGTACGCACACGCAGGGGTGCTGTCCCTATGACTGGGGGACGGAGACCACGGTCAGCAGAGCGGGAACCATGCCGGGCTTCCATGGGGACCCAGCACAGGCCGTTAGTTGTGGAGCTGTGGGCAGCCGGGGAGGAGGAGCGGGGATCCTCGTGGCGCCAGCAGGAAGCACCTCTGCTGGGGGCCAAAGGTGGGGACCGTGGCTGGGGGCCTCGTGGCCCGGGCGCAGGAGAAGCGGGCAGTGTGGACTGAGTGGAGAGACCATGGCCCCCGCCCTCTTGTCCTGTGATCCTTGCTTCCCAGGCGTGTTGGCCCATCTAGAGCCTTCCATCGTTCCGGTGCGGCCCCACCAGAGGCTGTTAGGTGGCCTGGGAAGGACCAGCTTTTCCCAAGGAGCCCGCATGTCCTGTTCCAGCCGAGGGGGAGGGCCCTGCGTTTGCCTGGAGCAGGCTCAGTACACACTCCGCAGGCGGGCTCCTGCGGGCGGGCGTGAGGGCCGTGGCCCCGAGGGAGGGCAGCCCCTGCCAGGCAGCGGTGACCGAGGGGTGGGCGCTGGAGAGTGCTGGAGGGGAGCGGCCGCATCCCAGTGCCCCCCACCCCCAGAACCTTCACTTGAGTGCTTAGCAGGCAAAGCCAGGAAGCAGCCCTCGGGGGAAGGGCCCACCCAATACCGAGCGGCTCGCGTCCACACTGGGAAACCACTGTTGCCAGAGCAGCCCACCAGGCTGAGGCCGCACAGTCCTCGCCCTGGGGCCGGCCTGCCAGGCTCACTCACCGCACGTGGAGATGTAGGTCTCTCTTCCCCTAAGCCCCGTCCACGAGCCAGGGCTGGCCCACCGTGCAAATGACTGTCTGAGCACATGGTGTTTCAAAGGACAGGGTCTCTGGAATCACGGAAGGTGCCACAGCTGAAGGCCAAGTTTCTTTTCAAGCCGCCGCTCTGGCTGCAGGGCCAGGCCCACCACAGAGCTGCCCTTATTAAACTGCGTCACAGTGGCTGGGGCCGCGACCCAGCCCAGGCCCGGGCGCCGGCTTGTGATGGGCGCGGCTCGTCGCTCAGTGACTTGCAGGGCTTCTCTGCTCACCCTCTTCCCTCTGTCTCCTGATCTGCCCCGCCGACGTGTGTGCGTGTCCGTGCATGCCCCGGTGCGTGTGTCTTCCTGGCACAAGGCGGGCTGCGGGTTGTGCTCAGCGGCCGCGCCTCCGTTCCCAGGCCTGAGCGTGCGGCGGAGCGATTTCCAGATCCCAGGGCTGTCCGGGCTGCTCCCTGCCCCGCGGTTAGCCGTGGGCGCACATCTGCCGTCAGGAAGCCACCATCAAGTCGAGGAAAGGGGTCCTGGGCCGGAGGAATCGAAATTGGCATGTGGTCCTGTTTCACTTTTCGGGGAGAACGACGCTGTGCCGCTCATGGCAGGATCGGGATACGCCATCAGCCGTAGCGGTGTTAGGGTGCCTACAGACGGACGTGGGGACAGTAGCGATGGGCCCAGACGCGTCCACGTTCCTGCACGTGTGGGTTATGTCTCTGCACCCGCAGGGCCGTGGCACGGAGCTCCGGGACTTTCGAAGGAAAGCCCAGCCGTGTGTGCCCCGCGGGCCCCCGCATCCCTGATGGGACTGTGTGCTCCGCCGATTTCGGCTGCGTCACTTTTAAAGCTAAGACTGAAACTGCTGTACTTTAGGGGACGCTTGGCTGTTTGGGGCTTTGATGGCCTGTTACGTTTTAACCACGACGCTGGACATTGGGGCTCCTGGAGTCCCTGGGGGCTGTAGAAGGCGCACGGCTGAAATACCCCGTGAGCGCCCATGGCGGCCGTTGGTGGGGCATGTGTTCCTGGACGGGGGCTCGAGAAAGGCCAAGGCCGGGCTGTGGGGGTAGCCGACTCGTGAGCTGGGACCCCTCCATGGGTGGGCAAGGCTGATCTGTCCCCCTGCTGGGGTCTCCATACTTAGTGGGTTTCGCGGGGCATTTTTGCGGAAGCTGGGTCTTTCTTCCACTGGGATCGCACTCGTGCGTGGTCGGTCCCCCGTGCCTGGCACCCCGTGAGGCTGTGCGCCTGGGCCGGAGGCCCCCGCCCTTCCACCTCCCCACGACGGTGTCTGGAAAGCGCATTTAGCTTTTCAGCCTTCGGGGATTAAGACCTGGATGTTCGGGGGTCACTGTTCAGCCGACCGCAGGGCACTGGCTGCTTTGTGACAACCTGGGGCACTCTGAGGAGGAAGGCTGATGGAACTGGGGTGGTGGGAACCCCTCGCCCCAGCCAGATACCGATTTCTGTGCAGTTGTGGACCCGGCCATGCTGGACACCAGCCCCAGGGCTCCCGTGTGAGCACCGCCCCCGGGTGCGGCCAGGAGCTGGTGGGAGGCTGCGGGCGTCAGCACAGAGACGGGCTGGCCCCAGGGTCAGAGCAGACCGCATGCATGGGGATGCCAAGTGGTGACACCGGTCACAGATGTGGCCCAAGGACCTGGAGTGGACCCCATCATGCTCCCCTTCACCTTGGGGCTCTCAGGCCCCCACTTCCAGAATCGGGTGCTCTCCCTTGGTGAGAAGCCACTGCTCTGAGGGGCTCTGGTTTTGTCACAAAGGGTGGGCTGGGGGGCAGGGTGGACCCCGCGGCCAGGGGAGCTCTCCAGGGCCCAGAAGAGGTGGCCCATGCCCGGGGCCCGAGGGCCTGGCCCCGCGGGGTTGCACGAGGCCCCCGGATAGGCGGGTGCGGCCTGCTGTCTGGGCCCGAGTGGCGGGGCGCGGGCCCTGCTGACGGGTTTTAACTGTCGCTTTGCCTCCTTGTTCTTCTCTGCATTCACAAGGAGCTGGAGAGCTTTAAAAAAGAGTAAGTAGAACGTAAGTACCCCTTTAACGTTCTTAAAGCTTTCTCGGGGCTAAGCACACACTTAAAGATTTAACCATGAAGCTTTTCAGGA
>JAPYYM010001319.1:0-13609 GCA_028534135.1 Potos flavus | reverse complement strand
CCTTCCTTCCTTCTCTTTTATAGGAATAGAGATAGCTTGTCCAGTTCAAGGCTAATCCATCTATTTATGCTTCAGAGCCCATTCTCTCCCACCTCTTGGGGACTTTTCTCCATTGGTTATCCCCTTTCTCATCTGTATCCTCAACCACTCTTTTTCTTTTTTATTGGCTGCTTCCCATCAGCATTTAGATCCGTTCGACTTTCTCCCATTAAACAAACAAACAAAAACTCTTCTTCGACTCTGTTCCCACCTGGCACTCACCCTATTTCTTGCCTTCCATCATCAAGGAAGTTTTTCAAAAGTGAGCAGTCTACACTTGCTGTCTCCATTTCCTCACCTCCCATTCAAAACTCAGCCCTGCCCTTTCCCCCACCCAGTCTGGCTTTTCTGACCCCAGAACGCCACTGTTAACTGCTCTTGTTAAGAAAACCAATGACATCCTGATTGCTAGACCCAACGAACTCTCTCTGCTGCAGATAACATAAATGATTGCCCTCTCTCCACTTCTGTCCTCATGCCTCTCTTCAAAGTGCCTACTCCTTGGCTTTGGTCATGCTCTTCCTCTCCTGATTCTCCTCATTCCTCTTGCTTACTCCTTCCTGTGCCCCTTTGCAGACTCTTCCTCTGCCACCCCTTAAATGCTGGTTTTTGCCAGCACTTTTCTCATTCTAAACCTTTCCCCTAGATCATCTCATCCATCCCCATGGTTTTATCCACCTACCACGCTGAAGACTCCCTACTCCATAATTATAGCCTCAGACCTCTCTTGTGAGCTCCAAACCTGAATACTCAGTTGTGACTAAACATGTGGGCCATGGTATGTCCCACGGATACCTCAAAACCAAGCTCCGTGTGTCACATATTCATCTTCCTTACTCAAATTTGCCCCCCTATCCTCTCTCTACCCCACTACCACCATTTTGGTGATGCAGACCCCTATCCACACAGTTGTCCAGGCCTGTGACTTGGGAGTCACTCTAGACTCTTCATTCGAGCAGTTGCCAAGACGTGTTAAGTCTATCTTCTAAGTCTCTGGTATGTCTTGTCTTTTTTTCTTTTTTAAAGATTATTTATTTATTTATTTATTTGAATGAGAGAGAGACAGATAGCAAGAAAGAGCACGACGAGCAGGGAGGAGAAGGAGAAGCAGGCTTCCCACTGAGCAGGGAGCCTGACATGGGGCTCGATCCCAGGACCCTGGGATCATGACCCGAGCCTGAAGGCAGACGCTTCACTGACTGAGCCACCCAGGAACCCCTGGTATTTCTTTTCTTTATATTACTACAGCATGCTAGTCCAGACTCTCCATCTCCTTTCTTTCAACTATTTAAATAGCTTCTCAACTAGTCTCTTGCCTCTTGGCCTACTCCCCTTTAATCTGTTCTCCACACTGGGGCTAGAATTAGTTTTCTGAAATGTGAATCACATCACATCACTCCTCTCTGCTTCAAGCCTTATATGACTCCCCACTGTTTCCTGGTAGAGTCCAAGCTGTTCTTCATGCCTTACAAGGGCTTTCACAACCTGACCCTGCCTACCCTCCAAGTCTTATCTCCTCCTTATGACCTATAATGCTTTCCTTATCCTTGTGCCCAAGGAATAGCGAAACAAACACCCCGCAATGCCTCCATGCCTTTGGACACACTGTTCTCTCTGCCTAGAATGACCCCTTGTCCTCAAGCCAAACTCTAATTCAACTTCCAAAACTGAGCTTGGAGTAGGTCAGGAGAATTACACAAGAAACTAGTAACAGTAATTTGCCTCTGCAGAGAACTGGGTGGCTGGGGCAGAGGTGGGAGGCCAGCTTGCCACTTGCATTTTGCATCCTTTTGTATGTACATCTTGTACTTTGTACCAGACATCTGAATTGGTTACTTGAAATATAAATACGATGTGGTCATTTAAAAAAAAAAAAGACTTAGGGATCATGTCCTCTAGAAAGTTATCCCCCCACATTCTTTCCCTCTGTAGTTCACCCCCCCACCCCAGCCTTCTTTGTGCTACCTCTGGGTCTAGTATGTGCTCCTGTAAGTAAAATAATCACATTTGTTTTTGTATCTCTTTTAAGCTGTCTGGCTCCCCAAACTGTGAGCTCCTTGAGGGCAGAAGTGTATCTTATCTCTTGTTATTTCCCCAGGATCTGGCACAGTGCTCCATGAATGTTTATCCAACGAAGAAATGAGTGAAAAAAAATGCAGTATGGGATGCCCCAAAGATAAAACGGGACTCCCAAGCCTGTGCTCCTAAACCTCCCTCCCTCTGTCCCTTTGCCATGTGTTGAATCTAAAAGTCATAATTGGCATTTATTAAGTATTATCCATCACCTTGTCAGTTTGGATTTAGCATCATCCAAGGCTGCCCAGATCCGTTCAAAGTACTTCGAGTCACTGGAAGAGCTGATAGGCATTTATACATCTTATGTCTTATTCTGAGTCACTGAATCACAGAACGGAATAATTTGTCTAATACCTGCTGTTTATTGAACACCCACACCATGTGTGCTGGGTGCTTTTTTTTTCTTTCTTTTCTTTTTTTTATACACATGACACTGTCACAGCATTTGCTGCAAGGTAGATGTTTTGATCCCCAGTTTACAGATGTGGAAATTGAAACCAGTATGGTTAAGCACTTTGCCCAGGGTCACATTTCTAGTAAGTGGTGAAGCTGAGATTTGAATTGAGGTCTTTTGACTTAGAGATTCACGCTTGATTCATACGCTACACTGACAGAAAGAGGGCCTCTCCATTGCTTTGTTCTGCAGGGGGTTCTCTGAGGCTGGCTTGAAATCCTCGGTGCCTAGTGCTCCCTGCGCCCCAACGCAGCTCATTCCATCTTAGGCAGTTCTGACCATTTTGAAAGCTCTTGTTTGCGGTAAGCCAAAATTATAAACGAGCTGAACGAGACACAGCCAAGAATAGAGCCTTTTGGCTCACTGCTAGAACTTCCCTTCTGGTCTGACACCAAACATTTCGTTTATGCAACTAGTTACAGGCTCATCTCAACCAAACAGCTGGAGCGTCCAGCCTATACATTGCTGTCTCTTCTACAAGAAAATTATAGGAAACTTTGTCCAATACCTGGATGAAATGAAATCCACTCTAGCTATCACATTCTCTGATCTGCCAATCTAGTAACCAGATTTAAAAAAAAAAAAAAAAAAAGGAAATGAAGTCTGGGAGGGATATTTGTTTTTTAGCGGGGCAATTTGTCAATGACTCAAAGTAATGAGTTTCCAGCGGCAGACTTTCAGCCATCATTGACAGGCTGTCAGGAAGATGGTTTTTGGGCTGTGGGCTTCCTACTGCTCTTCAAATGACATCTAAATAGGCAGCAACCCCCCCCCACCCATTTTCATTGCTTTGAATTGCACAGCACTGTCGATTGCACCTGGTTTTATTTAGGCTTCTATTTCAGTTTTCTATTTTATTTTTCTTTGACTGTATTCTGCCCTTGCACATGTTTTCTGTGTCTGGTTCATTCCTGAAATTTCAACATCTTCCTTCCAAACACACACACACACACACACACACCCTTACCCTCCTTGTCTGTTGAGAGTCAGTGCATTGCAGCCCTCGTTCTGGAAGCCTTCTCTGATGCCCCCACACTGGGTGACTGCTTCCTCTCCTCCTGTGTGATGTAGTGGAAAGTGCCCACAGTGCCCATCGCAGAGTAGCTCGCCAGTAAATGTTCGTTCCCTTCTTCCCTTTCCCCCTTGTGTATCTCTCCACCAGTGTCGATCATGCCATATTGTATTTTATTGTTTACTTGTCTGGCTTCATCACTCAATTCTGAACTCATGCATGCATTCATTCGACAGATATTTATTGCATGTCTACTGTGTCTGTGCAGATCATTGTTCATGCTTAATGCCGGAGATACAAATAATTTCTGAACATTGTGCTTTCGCCGTGTCTTTTTCATTGTTGGATTCATAGAACCTTGCATCGTGCCTGGCAAATAAGGAGCGTTCGTGAAAGGTTTAAGAGAAAGCATTTCCTCAGCAGGGTTCCTCCAAGTGTGGTCCTTGTACCACTTGCTTCTGGATTATGGAGGGGTGTGGGGTGTGGGTTAGTTGTTGAACCTCAGTTTCTGGATCTTGCTCTAGATCTACTGAGTCAGAGTGTCTGAAGGGCGGGCTGCAAGAATCTGCATTTCCATCCAGTTCTGCAGGTATTTCTTGCACACTAAAAATTGGGAACTGTTGCAGAATAGGAGAGGGGGGTGGAACTAATGCCTGCTTTTGAAAAGTGCAGCTAAAACCGATTAAATCATTTTTAATGCCTCTGACTGCAGCAGGAAAATTCAGTAAAGGGGAGAAAAGGGCATTAAAATTCTCTGGGGAGGTTTTTTTTTTAAATAGATGGAATATTCAAGTAATCACATACAAGGCCTTCTAAGATGAAAAGTGGATTTATTGCTAGTAAAATCTAATCTTAATTTAGGTCAAATTTATGATGCTGGAAAGTTTTCATTTTTATAGAGCTACATGTACACTTGATAGTGTATATATAGGGACTTTTTGTCTAACCTAACAGTACAATATATTGATTTCCATATTATAGACTTGAATCGTGAATTTGTTATTTTAAGTTATGAGAAGTTATACTACAACTGTATTTGTGTTTTGACCCTGATTATAGAGATCCGATTTATCCGATGCCTAGTCCTCGATCAAGAATGATGGTAGTACTCATTCTCCATGAAAAGTTGATCCATTTTACTGTTTTATGCCATATTTTCCAAGAGCATTCTGTCATTATATGTGTTCTTTGGTAATAGATTAGGTATGTAAGAACTGAGTCAACCGAAGACAGTGTAGCTTCTCTTGCAAGAAGACGCACGAAGCTGCATTTTATGACAATGTTCCTGGGGCCTGGAAGTTTCCATTTTGGGTTTGCCTTGACATGATCCTCATAGTCAAGAGCTGAGGTGTCTATGCATCAGGGCACAAACCTCTTAAATATACACAAGTTTGTGTTTCTGCTTCCTTCCCTGTAACTTTATTATTATTATTTCAAATTTAATTTAGGGTTTTGTTGGCGGTGTCACTGCTTCTAAGATGGATCGCAAACAGTTGCCCTCGCGGTGTCCGCTGGGCACCGTGTCCAACGATCTGAGAATTCTGCAAGCCGATTCCTCCTTGGAGCTGAGCGAGTCCTGGGACCAGCAGTTTGGCAGCGATAACGATGAGCAAGAGAAATTACTGAAGGAGAGCTCCACACTCTATGTGGGGAATCTTTCCTTTCAAACTACCGAAGAGCAAATATATGAGCTCTTTAGTAGATGTGGTGATATCAAGCATGTATTTATGGGCATGGATAAAATTAAGAAAAAGCCATGTGGTTTCTGTTTTGTAGAATACTATAACAGACTTGATGCCGAAAATGCCATGTGTTTCCTAAATGGGACCTGCCTAGATGATCATATTATCCACATAGATTGGGATCTGGGCTTCAGAGAGGGTAGACAGTATGGCCACCGCCGACCTGGGGGCCAGGTAAGAAATGCCTTTCATGAAGATTTCGATGTTGGTAGGGGTGGCTCTGGAAAACAGGCTCAGGGCCGTGATAGAAGAGGAATCCATTAGTAAAAAACCTGCAGCTCTGGCCCCTGGAAAAGTCTATTAAGGAACAACACCAGGTCAGCAAATAATCCATTTTGTAACAAGTTGAAATTACTTTATGTGCTGAGCAGAGCCCCTTTCATTGTATTTTTCCTCTCTGAAATGTTATTAAATGGCACAAACAAAAACATTCTTTTGCTCTTGTCTTAAATTTGAAGTGGGTTGTCTGATTACCTGTTTGACCGTCTGGTGGTCAAAAGTGAAGTGTTCATTAATAAATTAATAAATTAATAAATTAGGTACAAATTAGGTATCTGAGTCAACCGAAGCACAACTACCATTTCAGGAAGATTTTATGGTCATGTTTCCAGGGCCTGAAATGATTTTTTAAAGAGCTTGCGTAAAATAAAGTCAAATCAATGGAAATTTAGAAGAATTATCAAAGGAATAAAGGCACATTATTTTAACATAAAAAACATTAAAAAAAACATTAAAAAATCTGAAAGAGTTTATAATGAAACGAAAATTCTCTTGCCGCACCAGTTCCTACCCCAGGCCTACTCCCTAGGCAATAACTTTTAATTTTTTTAAATACTTTATTTTTATTTTTATGTTTTTAAGATTTCATTTATTTGACAGAGAGGAAGTGCACAAGCAGGGGGAATGGCAGAGGGAGAAGGAGAAGCAGACTCCCCACTGAGCAGGGAGGCTGACATGGGGCTCGATCCTGGAATCCTGGGATCATGACCTGAGCCAAAGGCTGACGCTTAACCGACTGAGCAACCCAGGTGCCCCTTAAGATTTTATTTTTAAGTCATCTCTACATGCAACGTGGGGCTCGAACTCACAACCACGAGATCAAAAGCCACATGCTCTTCTGACTGAACCAGCCAGGAGCCCCTTAATTTTTTTGGCAAGTTTTTTTTTGGGGGGGCGGTTTCTTTCCTGGTAGTTTCCTCCATATTTCTAAATAACATGACTGGATATACTATTTATTTTCATTTTAAACATCATCTAACTGACTTCCTGCTTTAGGATTTAGTTCACTTACACCCACATTTTCACTTCTCTCCATCCTCTCAATATAGTTTACAGCACTTTATTTACTTTTTCTATTGTTATATAAGTTAGTAACAAACAATCGAAAAAACCTTTAGTGGCTTATAGTCACTAAAGTCTCATCCTCACACTACATTTCCATTGCCAGTTGCCTGGGGGGGGGGGGGGTTCTGCTCCACACCTCAGTGATCATCCTCTTTCTAGGGCCCAGAAGGCATAGCCACCATCGTTAGTATAAATCAGTTAGGGCAACTAACCTCCCTCTTGCTGGCGATTGGTTTAGGAATCCAGGCTTAAACCGATCAGAGACTGACAAACCCTGAGATGATAGTAATTTTATAATAAATTCAGGGCAGACGATGACCAATGGGGACCCTAGCAAGACTGAAATGAAGGATTTTTAGTTTATATCTTTCCCAGTGGTTGTGAATAAGTATGTATATAATGATTGCTACAAGCAGCCTTCCTTACGATCGCAGGAGAAACCAGCCCTAGGTTGAATCGGACACTTTAAATGGTGAAAGGAGGGGCCAAAGAAACTAGGGCCTTCACGAAATTATACAGCTGCTGAAATCCACTAACCTTGCCGCACACACTATGTTTCAATGTCCTGTTGTGTGAGATAAGACATTATTTTATTGTGTAAGCCAGCTTGTTAACATGGACCTGAAAGCACTCTGATACCAAATACTTTTTTTTTTCTTTTTTTCGAGTGAGGGAGAGTGAGAGGGCACGCGCCAGTGCACCTGCGCATTGGGGGCTGGCGGGGGGGTGGTGGTGCGCTGAGGGAGTTGAGAAGAGTATGTTAAGCAGGCTCCACTCCCAGCACTGAGAGCGGATGCTTGGCTCAATCTCACGACCCCAAGATCGTGACCTGGGCCAAAATCAGGAGTCTGACGCTTAACCAACTGAGCCACCCAGACGCCCCACCAAATACTTTTTCTTAATTATATTCTTGTGTAAATGATTTAAGTTGCTCCCTTGTGAGCCCAAACATATATCTCCAGAGTTCATGACCTTACATCTGGGAGTTTAGATAAAAATCAGCTTCTTACTCCTGACTCCTTCACTCTTTGACCTGAGGTCATCCTTTCTGGTCAGTAACATTCTTTCCTGAATAAGAGGAAAGAGGATGTCAATTTTTACAGAATGACTGTTACGTGCTGAGTGCTTTGCTAGAAGCTTTAAAACACAATCTCATTTACTTTGAACAACTCTGTACCTGCGACATAGGTGAGGATACTGATGATCAGGCAAGTAAGGTCACCAAGTAGTAGGTGGCAGAGCTGGGGTTCAAAGCAAGGGAATCTATGTCAAAGCTGGTGCCCTTAATCAGTGTACTCTTTTGTCTCTTTCCCTTACCTTCAGTCAGGTCACTAGGTCCAAACCTCTCTTTGAGGTTCCTTTTTCTCTGGGAATTATCCCACTGGCTACATTGCATCTGAGCTCCACCTCTGCACCCCCCCTCCCCACCAAGCAAGCTTCTGGGGTGCATTGTTCTTTTTCCCTGACATCCAATATCACTCAGGCTCAACACTAATACCACCCAGCCGTATGTGTCTTTACTCCCTGGGAGAAAAAAGAACATCTGACATGCATTTCTGGCCAATTTAGATTACTCTGCATACAGTAATGGAGTTTACCAACTTTTTAGGATCTCCCCTGTTGCAACTTCCCTAAAATAGAAGAAGATATGTATAAAATCATGGGATTAAAAATTGGATTTTAATTACAAAATGTTTCTGGAGGAGTATCTTGGCATATCTCTCAACCACTCCTCCTAGTGGCTCCCCACTTGGATTACTCCCAAGGATGTCTTTTCCTAGGCTCAGAAAAAGCATTTAACAATGTCTTGTGAAGCATGCTTTTGGTTAAGTAAAGAAACGTTTCTACTGTATGGCTAGATGTGTCCTCTAGTAGTTCCTACAATATACCATGTTCTTCAAAATCACGCTGAATATATCAATAGAACAAAGGATGAAAATCACATGATCATCTCAGTAGGCATAGAAAAGGCATTTGAAAAAATTCAATACCCTTTTCATGATAAAAATGCTCAACAAACTAGGAATAGAACAGAGCTTCCTCACTCTGATAAAGGACATCTATGAAAACTCCACAGCTAACATCATACTCAGTGTTGAAAGACTAAAAGCTTTACCCCTAAGATCAGGAACAAGACATTTTTATTCCATATTGTACTAGAGATTTTAAGCTATGACAATTAGGCAAGAAAATAAAATAAAGGACATCTAGATTGGAAAGGGATAGGTAAAGATATTTTTATATTTATAGGTGATATGATCTTGTATAAAGAGAATCAGGAGTCCACAAAAAAGAACTATTAGGGCTAATAATTCAGTAAAGTTGCAGGATACAAAATCAATATACAAAAATCAATTGCACTTCTATGAACCATCAGTTAAAAAATTCAAAGTGAGGGATGCCTGGGTGGCTCAGCTGGTTAAGTGTCTGCCTTCAGTTCAGGTCATGATCCCAGAGTCCTGGATTTGAGTCCCACGTCAGGCTCCTT
Source organism: Potos flavus (assembly GCA_028534135.1). Lineage (NCBI taxonomy): Eukaryota > Metazoa > Chordata > Mammalia > Carnivora > Procyonidae > Potos > Potos flavus. The sequence goes on along the minus strand of JAPYYM010001319.1, from coordinate 4,454 downwards.
GCTCATCGGGGAGCCTACTTCTCCCTCTGCCTGCCACTGCCCCCAGCTTATGTGCTCTCTCTCTCTCTCTGACAAATAAATAAAATATTTTAAAAAATTAAAATAAAAATCCAAAATGGAATTAACAAATCTATTTCATTTACAAGATCACCAAAAAGAAGACAATATTTAGGGGAAAATATAACAAAAAGTGCTAAATTTATACTCTCAAAACTACAAAAAATTATTGAAAGAAATTAAATAAATGGAAAGATATAAATGGAAATAAATGGAAAGATATCTTGTGGTTCATGGATTGGAAGACTTATTAATATTGGTAAGAGGGCAATAACTCCCAAATGATCTGTAGATTCAATGCAATTCCTTTCAAAATCCCAGCCATTTTTTTAATAGAAATCAAGGAACTGACCCCCAAATTCACATGGAAATGTAATAAAATAGCCAAAATAATCTTAAAGAGAGGAACAAAGTTAGAAAACTCGCACTTCCTGATTTCAAAAGTTACTACAAAGTATATATACATAATAAATAAGAAAGTGTTGGGCACTTGGGTGGCTCAGTTGGTTGGGTGTCCGCCTTCAGCTCAGATCATAATCCCAGGGTCCTGGGATCGAGTCCCACATTGGGTTCCCTGCTCCTCGGGGAGCCTGCTTCTCCCTCTGCCTCTCCCTATCTCTCTCTCTCTGTCTCTCATGAATAAATAAATAAAAATCTTAAAAAAAAGACAATGTTGTACTAGTGTAAGGATAGACATACATCAATGGAATAGAACTGAGAGTACAGAAGTAAACTCTTACATTTACAGTCGAATTATTTTTGACAAGGGTACCAAGACAATTCAATGGAGAAAGAATAGCCTTTTTTTTTTTTTATTTAAATTCCAGTTAGTTAACGTACAGCATAATGCTAATTTCAGGTGTACAATATGGTGATTTAACCCTTCATATAACACCTGGTGCTCATCACGACAAGTACCTTTCTTAATGCCCAGCACTTATTTAACCCATCCCCCCACTTACCTCCCCTCTGGTAACAATCAGTTTGTTGCACTACTAGGTATTTACCAAAAAAATACAAAAATACTAATTCAAAGTGTTATATGCACCCCAGTGTTTATAACAACATTATCTACAGTAGCTAAATTATGGAAATGGCCCAAGTGTCCATTGACTGATGAATGGATAAAGAAGATATGGTATATATATATATATATATATTACTCAGCCATCAAAAAGAATGAAATTTTGCCATTTGCAATGACATAGATGGAGCTAGAGAGTATAATACTAAGCGAAATAAGCCAGTCAGAGAAAGACAAATACCATATGATTTCACTCATATGTGGAATTTAAGAAACAAAACAAATGAGCAAGGGGAAAAAAAAAGAGAGAGAGAGGCAAAGCAAGAAACAGACTCTTAACTATAGAGAACAAACTGATGGCTATCATGGGGGAGGTGGGGAGGGAGAAGAAGACATCCAGATGGCCAACAAACACATGAAAAGATGCTCAACATCACTGATCATCATGGAAATACAAATCAAAACCATGATGAGATACCACATCACACCCACCAAAATGGCTAAAATCAACATAAGAAACAACAAGTGTTGGCGAGGATGCGGAGAACAGGGAACCCTCCTGCACAGTTGATGGGAATGCAAACTGGTGCAGCCACTCTGGAAAATAGTACAGAAGTTCCTCAAAAAGTTGAAAATAGAACTGCTCTATGATCCAGCAATTGCACTACTGGGTATTTACACAAAGATTAGCCTTTTAAACAAATGGTGCTGGGATGCCCAGATATCCACATGGAAAAGAATGAAGGTGAACCCTTACCACACACCATATACAAAAATTAACTTAAAATGGATTGAAGACTTAAAGAGCTAAAACTATAAAAATCTTAGAAAAAAACATAGACACAAATCTTCAAGACCTTGGGTTAGGCAATGGTTTCTCATATATGACACCAAAAAGCATGACTAGCCAAAGGAAAAAATAGATAACTTCGATATCATCAAAATTAAAGACTTTTGTGCTTCAGAGGACACCAACAAGAAAGTAGAAAGACAATACAAATAATGGGAGAAACATTTTGCAAATTAGATGTCTGATAAGGGACTTGTACCTAGAAAATATAAAGAAGTCTTAACGATTGGGGCGCCTGGGTGGCTCGGATGATTAAGCGTCTGCCTTCGGCTCAGGTCATGATCTCCAGGTCCTGGGATTGAGCCCCGCATTGGGCTCCCAGCTCAGCGAGGAGTCTGCTTCTCCCTCTCCCTCTGCCTCTCCCCCTGCTTGTGTGCTCTCTCTGTCTAATGAATAATGAAATCTTTAATAAAAAAAGAAGTCTTATGATGAGCAATAATAGACAAATAACCCAATTTACAAATGGGCAAAAGATCTAAGTAGATGTTTCTGCAAAGAAGAAATACACATAGTCAATAAGCACATGAAAAGATGCTCAGCATCAGTAGTCATCAGGGGAATGTAAATCAAAACCACAATGTGATGCTACTTCCCAAACACTAGGACAGCTATAACCAAAAAGTCAGACAATAACAAGCATTGGTAAGAACGCAGAGACAGTGAAACCTTCGTACGTTGCTGATAGGAATGTAAAGTGGTGTGGCTGCTTCGGAAAGAGTTCCTTGAGATGTTAAACATAGAGTTGCCATGTGACCCAGCAATTCTACCCCTAAGTATATACCCAAAAGAAATGAAAACACATGTCCACACAAAAATTTGTACACGACTGTTCATAGCACCATACATTATAATAGCCAAAATGTGGAACCCAACCCAAAGTCCATCTACCGATGAATGTATAAACAAATGTGGTATATCCATGCAGTGGAATATTATTTGGCCATAAAAAAGAATGAGGCACTGACACATGCTCCAGTGCAAATGAGCTTTGAAAACAGTATACTAAGTGGAAGAAAACAGTCAAAAAGGACCACAGATTGTATGATTTCACTGATATAAAATATTGACAATAGGTCAATCCATAAAGATGGAAAGTCAATTAATTCCAGGATGTGGGGAGAAGTGAGGGAAGTGATTGCTAATGGGTGTGAGGTTTCATTTCAGGGTGGCAAAAATGTTTTAAAATTGATTGTAGTGATGGTTGCACAACTCTGTGAATATATGAAAAGCTTTAAATGGATCAATTGTATGGTATGTGACATATCTCAATAAAGCTGTTAAAAATCACGCTGAACAAAAAACTTATTGGAGGCAGGCAGAGAAAGGAAGAGGCAGGATATTCTATCTATGTCTCTTCTGGTAAGATCGAAGGCTTTCCTCAATTAAAATTTCTTACAGAACACTTGTCTTCCCTACAACGCTACTTTTGCCCACCCATTTACTTTCAATTCATGTTCCTTGATGGGTTTTCCCATGGTACTAGTGCCACCAGCACTTTCCTTTGTGGGGAGAGGGAATGCATAGTTAGTCAGTTATTTGGATTCTTTGCTGTATTCTGTCCTAGAGGAACTATCTGTCTGGGTAAGGATAAGGCACCGGACCAATTTCTGATCTAAATCCAGGAAAAAACTGGAATAGATATGTAATGCTACCTTTATTTTTTTAAAGATTGATTGATTGATTGATTGATTTCAGAGAGAGAGATAGGGAGAGAGGGAGGGAGAGCAAGGAAGCATTGGGGGGGTGGGAAATGGAGCAGAGGCAGAGGGAGAGAGAAACTAAAGCAGACTCCGCACCAAATGCAGAACACATGTTGGACTCAATGTGGGGCTTGATCTCAGGACCCTGAGATCAGGACCTGAGCTGAAACCAAGAGTCGGGCACTTAACTGAATGAGCCACCCAGGTGCCCCCAGGGTATTCTTTTTATAATGTGACTTTGCTACTCCTCCAATCAAGAAGTGGAGTTTTCCCCCCTCTCTTCCCAAATCTGGGCTGTAACTTGCTCTGACTAATAGAATGGAATAGGAATTATTTATAAAACTGTCAATGCTGGGCCTTAAGAGATCTTGCAGATTTTGTTTTCCTGGTTAACTTCTTAGAACATGGTTGCTATTTAGAGAAGTCCAGACTCTCTGGCTGGAAAAAGAGACCATGAGGAAATGAATTAAGTTGTCCCAGTTGGCAGGCAGCACCAAGGCTCCAGTAATATGAGTCATGTGAGTGGGGCCATCTTGGATCCTCCAGACCCAGTCAAGCTGTCCAATCTGACACCATGTGGAACAAAAATGAGACTTCCCTGCTGAATTCTGCCTGAAGAGGAGACAGGCAAAAAAGTAAAATCTATAGAATAATTATAAATTACAGTAGATTCTACAAGGGAAACAAACAAAAGGCTAAGAAGAATAACACAGGGGACCTACTTTATTTTATTTTATTTTTTCCCAAATACTTTTATTTTATTTTTTCAGTGTTACAAGATTCATTGTTTATGTACCACACCCAGTGTTCCATGCAATACGTG
>JAPYYM010001318.1:0-13610 GCA_028534135.1 Potos flavus | reverse complement strand
GAAAGCCCTTGGGTTACCCCTGTCCCCTCTTAGAAAAGCCCCCGGTGCCCTTCAGGGCATCTGCACGTGCTCCGATGACACAGGCTGGATGGCTGGACAATCCTCTCTGGAGGTTCTGGGAATACTGGCTTGACACCCAGCAGGATGGCTCCTGCCCACTGACACACTTGACAACCGTCCAGGGCTCTCCACGTGCTCCCTCGCCTTCTGCCTTCCCCGGAGAAGAGGACCCCTGGTTTATCTCTAGCACTGAGTGCAGCTCCCCACCTCCCTCACTCCAGACCAGCTCCCCAACCTGACTTCCTCCTTTCTGCAGACGCCACCTTCCTTCCAGTCCTATGAATTCAAACTCTCCCGCGTACCTTTAGTCCTCCCTCTACATCATCAACCGTCACCCCCTTATCACCTCCAGCCCCAAGGATAGCAGTGGCTTCCTACCTGGTCTCCCCGACCCTGACGCCTTCCTTATCCCTCCTCCTGGGGCTGCTAGTGCCATCCCCACACTGCTTCCTAAGTTCATAGACCTCTTAGAACTCTCAGAGCCTAGCAGATAAGGCACACACCCTTCCTCCCGTCACTCTAAGCCCTGAGTGATCTGGTCTCGAATTTCTCTCTAGTTATTCCTGTCTGGTATACCCACCCTTTGGCCAAACAGGCAGATCCCCATTTAGTTAGCATTCTTTGTGTCCTTTGCCACACCCCTGCTTCTGCTCCTGCCATCTCTTCTAGATTCAAAGCTCTCCACGCTCTGCCTCCCAGAGTGCAGCCTCCTCCAGGAAGCCTTCCCATCAAGCCCACTGGGGGGTAGTGCTCCCGCCCCAGCTGTCCCACACAGCTCTATTGTTTCGTCACAAAGTAAGCACCCTTCAGGGTGGCAGGACTGCTTTCCAGCATTTCCAGTCTCCTCTCCTTCTCACATACGGTGGATGACCTTGCGACTTGCTCTGGCAGACAAAACGTAAGTGAAAGTGACGTGTGTCAATTTTGGTGAGAAACTTTAAAAGCCAGTGTGTATTTGCCGCATTTTCTTCCCCACGGAACATGTGTCAGGAGCCTCTGTCGGTCTGCAGCCTCACTGACCTGCCATGGTCACATAGTGTGAGCGAGAAATAAGCCTTCCTCCCAAGCCACTGACATCTGGAGGTTGTTCATTATCCCAGCAAAACCTAGTTTGTCCCGATGGTTAGAACATGAGACCTAAGAGGCCATCTAGCTCCATCCTCTGCTTCAGAGGTAAGGAAACGAAGGGTTGAAGGAAGTAAAACGACCTTCCCAAGGTCACATCAGTAGTAGTGGCTCAGATCTGGCACGAAGGCCCCCTCACATCTGGCCCAATACTTCTCTCAGGACACCATCCTGTAGGATCCTTGAGACAAGAACCTAAAAGAGCAGTCTGGGATCTCGGCCCCTGCCCCCCCTCCCCCGACTTAGCTTATGCGATCCTACGTAAGTCACACCTGCCCACAAGCCTCTGTTTTTCCTCTTCTCGAATGACAATATGGGACAGAAATCCCTCTGAGGTTGTCTTGCTCTGTGCCTCTCTGTGTGCATGACCTGCCCCACAGAGATCATTATGGTGTGTCCTCGATGTGCTGGTGATCCCTGGTGGTCTCAGGCATATCCTAGCTTTCCCGTGGGAACGACCAATACTGCGCTCTTTGGGTGAAGCAAAAGCCAGGCAAGTGCGCTGACCCACTCTCGCATCTCCCTTCTCATCTCTTGGGTCCTCATACGGTTGCCCACAGGGAAGAGGGTATGCTTGAGTATCACCTAGCAGACCCTGCCTTTAGCTGCCCCCTCATTGAATTAACACTCACAGACCTTAGCTGATGCCGCAGAAATGCAGGCTCTTGGCAGGTCAGGTGCAGCCCACAGTGAGAAGCGTGGGCTTGCTTTGTCCCAGATGTGCTGCTTTTATTTTTTCCTATCACACCCCCAATTCTTGAGTAGTCTAAGAGCTTTCAGCCTTTTCACATGGCATTGAGTTTCTACCCAGGACTAGCTCTTAATTCCTTTTTCTTTGTCTTTTGATCTTCCTTTAGACTGCCTCTGCCTGAAAGAACCAATTCTTTATTTTTATTTTTTTAAGATTGTATTTACTTATTTGAGAGAGAGAGAGAGAGATGAGTTGGGGGGGTGGGGATCCGAGGTGGAGGGAGAAGCAGGCTCCCTGCTGAGCTGGGCTCGATCCCAGGACCTTGGGATCATGACCTGAGCTGAAGGCAGATGCATAACCGACTGAGCCAGCTGCCCCAAGAACCAATTCTTTAGAAGTAAAGACACGTATCAAGGTTCTGAAATGTAACAGACTATCTCCTCCTCCTGGACATCGTGGCAAATGTTGAGGCTGCCCTTGGCCATTGGCCATTGGCCACCTGCCTGGCCTTCTTAAGGCGGTGGTCAAGCCCAGAGCAGGAAGGATCTCAGAGTACGGGTGACCTCTTCTCCTTACTGAGGGCAGAGAGGACAGGCCATGAGCTGGCACAGTGCCTGTCAGAGCAAACATTTTGGCACGGACACCGGTTTGCAAGGACACCATTGTGGGTCAGTTCTGTAAAGGACATCAGAGCAACGACAGGAGAGCAGCCAGAGGAAGGGGTCCCTGCAGCCTCCATGGCCTCTGTAAAGCTCCCTGGCCACCTACCCCTGGACAAGTTACCTGACCAGACTGCAAATGGAAAGGAATCTAGAAGGTCTAGGTCAACCTGTCCATGAGAAACCTAGTCCCGATCACATATACATTTCTAACGTTCTAATTGCCACGTTAGTACGAAGACAGTGAAATTAATTTGAAGAAGCTATTTTATTTAACCCTTTACACCCGAGCTATTATCATTGCAACATGTAGTCAGTATAATTATGATTCATGAGAAAGCTTACATTCTCTCTGGGGGCTGTCTTTGAAATCCGGAGTGTATTTCACGTTTGCAGCAGGTCACTGTTTAGACGAGTGACATTTAGGGTGCTCGCGTGTGACTCGTGGCCTCTGGACTGAGAACACGGGTCCTAGTCCAGCCTCTTATCATCGCAGATGAAGAGACTCAGGCCCCAAGATGAGAAGTGAATTCCATCAAGATCCCCGCTCCGGAGGCAGCGATAAAGCCTGGGTGTTCCGCATCATTTGTTCCACACTATTCTTTCACGGCACCGCTAAAAAATAAACCAAACCAGAACAAACCCAAAATGCCACGCGGCAAGCAAACAAGATGCTGGTTTATAGAAATGCCAGACAAAAGGCTAACATACATTGGCAGGGTTACGAGGAGGAGTCACGTGACTTTCAAGTTCCAGCCAGTTGCCGCCCCCTGCATGAGGTATTTCTTGGCGCTTCCTCGAAAGCCCTGCGAAGGCAGTCACCCCGCCAAAGACACTGATGCTCCTTCTGGAAGAAAGGAGCCCACCGCAGCGGCCGCTGCGTCCGTGAGCTTTGCTTCGGACCTGCAGCTAAACATTGAACAAAGTGAGGGCAAAGAGAAACGGGGGTGGGTTCCGGAATCATGTGGAGACGGGTTCCGATCCCCGAGAACGTCTCCGAGCGTCTGCGCTTTCCTCTGTCAAATGGGGAAGGTGCCGATGCTGCTTTCCCTTGCTGGCTGCTGGAAAGATCCATAGGCTCCGCCCCGCCAGCGCCCGCCAGCACGTCATTGGCATAACAGGCCTCAAGAAACGCTGGCTTTCCTTCCCTCATCTTCTTGAGGCTGGTTTCTCACAGCCGGGTCAATGCCGTTCTCCTAACTGTTGCAGGGAAACCCGTCCCCTGACGGAAGGACCCCTCTCGGCCAGGACCCCGAGGTGGCTCTGGAGTGCGGCCCCCTAGAGCTGGCTTGGCATGTCCCTGAGTGTCTCTGCGGGAGCTCCCGGGGTCTGACCATGACTGGCACAGAGCACAGCCCTCCTGCAGTCACATGTGGCCCTCACGGCCCCAACCCCGCAGCCGGGGATCAGAGACAACACCCAGTCGGGGGGTCGTGGGCCCCTGTCTCACCACGCTGTCGGGGCCAGTCTCAGCAGGGGGGGGGGAAGAGGGGGGACACAAGCCCGGACCGAGGGCCAGGAGCAACAGTCTTGAAGGGGAGCACCTCAGTGAGGGGGTACGTCCAGTGCCCCACGAGGACAGGAGAGTGTCCCTCTCTCCCTATGGTATTTTTAATTCTAACACCAATAAGAATAGAATTTCCTGTTGATCTGATGAAAAATTCCTGTTTTCCCAGGAAGCGGGGCACCCTAGCCTGCGGGGCATGGACTGTGGGGGCTTACCAGCCACTTCCGTCGTGGATGATTAAAGGGCCTCAGTTCACATTCATTTATTTTTAAGGCGTAAAGAAAGACAACTCATACCAAAAAGAATCGCAGGGTGTGATTAATAGTTTCCTACCTACATTAAGGCCCTTGGCTGGCTTTGGAAGACCTCTTTCTGCTGCTTCCCTGGAGCCCAGATATTTTAGTTGCCAGATGCCCTTCGGTCCAGGCCTCTCGGGTGGAGTTGTCAGACCTCACACAGGGAACATGGCACAGAAGGGCGGCACCTCCCCGGGTGTGCCAGTGCCCAGCCCGAACCTTCACCCCAAATCCCTGGTCGCCCCAACTTCTGCTCCACTTCTAGGATAGCCCCAGAGCCTTTGATGCCGGAGCCCCGGCTGTGCTTGCTTCTGTGCAAACAGGGCAAAGAGTTTGCCTCTGGGGGACATTTGAGGTTCTGGGGCCCTCCCAGCACCCACTTCCTCTTCCTTCTGTTAACGGCCCCCTTGTTGGCGTTTGGAGAACCACCTCCCCCCACACACACTGTGCATGCCTGATGGAGCTGCCCATCGGGGCGTCTTGCCCTCCCATCATCCAGACCCTCTCCTGGGATCAGGAACCTTGAGTAGAGCCAGGCAAGGCAGAAAAATGACTATGGCTTCTTCGCCCCAGCAGTCAGTCCCAAACCCTGGCCCCCAGCCCTTTGTGGTCTCTGTCCTTTGGAGGCAGAGTATTCATGTCTCCAATTCTGTGGGCTCTCCAGCAGCCTTCTGAAGATTTTTATTTTCAAACACTTGCAAATAACGCCCTGTGACTAACATGCAAGTGTACGGCGGGTGGACCCGGGAGTGCCAGCTTGTATGTCTCCTAACAGGGAAATAACAGTCACAGGACGAATGTGTGATCCTTCGCTGCTTGAGAAGCTCCCTCGGAAGACAGGTCCTGCGGCCTTTCACGGCACTGGAGACAGGCCAGCAGGGGTCACAGCACATTCTGAGAAGGGAGGAAGTTGAGCTTCAGGGACCTCCCCAGCTACTTACCCAGCCTGGGAATGGCAGGACCAACCCTTAAAACAGCGCCCTGCCTCCTGACTCCAACCTAGAGTGTTCTCCACCAGACCACACTGTCTGTCCCAGGCCTCTTGAGCTGAATTGGGGACTAGCCAACATTTAGCTGCTTCTGCCTACTGAGGCCTATGTCTTGGCTCATCAGTGACCAAAACCAGGCCTCTAGCCTCTGAAATACATTTCATAGTCCGACTTGTCACCGCATCCAAGCAGAGTACACATAAAGACATAGCATCGAAGTCATCTTCCAAATGTCTTCAGGATGGTTCGAGTGTGTTCCTACTGACTATTCACAGTGGCAAAATTGTGGAATGGCCCAAATGTCCAGTAATGCTGAATGTGTAAACAAATTCAGTCTAGCCACACAATGGAATATTATGCAGCCATGAAAAGGGATGAAGGATGGATGTATGCTACAGTGTAGATGAAGCGCGGAAATATGCTGAGTCAAAAATGCCACATATAAAAGGTCGTGTATTGTATGATTCCATTGATCTTCAATATCCCAGAGAGATAAATCCATAAAGACAGAAGACAGCTGGTTACCAGGGACTGGAGGGAGAAAGAAATTGGGAGAAATGGCTTAACGGATACAGGGTCTCACTTGGGAGAAATGGAAAAGCTTGGAACTTGATAAAGGTGGTGGTTCCACAACATTATGACTTCAAAGTGCCCCTGAATTGTTCACTCTAAGGTGGAACTCTAAGAAATTCATCTTATGTGAATTTCACTGCAATATATCATGTAAAAAAAACCCACAAAAACAAAAAACCTTTAAGTCGATAAAATAATAATAAAACTCGTTTGAACGAAACAAAAAAATATCATCAGGACCCATCCCTTCCTTTTTATTCCTATTCATCTCCCTTTCCGTTCTTTTCCTTCCTCGTTGAAATGGTTCACACTCACCTGTCATCACAGGGCTCCCTTCCCCCTGTTTTTAATCACCATGTTGGCTCTCTCGACAATGCCTAGTGGCACCCAGTGACTGGAGATGAAGACTCAGTCTGGTGTGCAAAAATCCTCCAATCTCTGCATCTAAGCTGCCAAGCATCCCGTCTGCTTTAGCCAGGCTGCTGTCCCCACTGCCATTGGTCCCCGAGGCCCCTGTGCTCTTCCTGACCGGCCCCGGCAAGAGAGAGGATCCTCATGGACCTTTCATCCTCCATGAAGGTGGAATGACGACAGCACTATAAACACTGCTGCTATACCACTAAACGCCTCTGTTCGTCCACAGCCTTCTCCGCTCCAGCTCTCCCAGGCGTTGATATTGGGGTGCAGACATGTCCCCTAAACTGAGACAGTCTTCCCGGGCTCCCTGCTTGTGTGGTGGGCTCTGGTGTTAACGCCTCCCCGGCAACTCTTTCTTCCCCTTTTCCTTCTGCGTTAGATCTGGTGCAGCCTTCTCTCCTCCTGCATTTTGACCATGAGCCTCTACTCCCCTTTGTTTTACATTTCCCCTTGACCTCTCCCCAAGCTGATATGTACGAATTATACGGTATTTTTATGACCTGCTGAAACCAGACATTGGAGTCAAGATCTCAGGACAATTGCCATCTACCAGGAACTTTGTCAGCGGTGGCGCTGAGTGTTCACAGGCCCAGAGGTCTTAAGAAGAAGATAAAATGAGATCTCCTGAGAACAAACATCTCTGACCGGAGGGCAAAGTTCCACGGGCCGGCTGGCTTTCCCTGTCCACTGCCAGGCGGAAGATGTGGCTTAACTACACTGATGGGAAGAGCTGATGGGAGAGACGTCAAATGCTGCCATGCGGGGGCGGGGATATTTGTTTGAGGTTTTGAGTGACTGACTGGTTGGTTGCTTGGTTCTTCCTGACTCATGTGCCTTTGTCAAACATAGGCCTCATGGAGCCAGAGAGAGCTAAGATTCTGAGAGCCAAATTGCCGGGACAAGGGCCACCAAAAAGAAGAAGGGGTATTCTGGTAACACTTTACATATAGCATTTTTGTATGGCACCTAATATTTATAATTATAGCTGGAGAGAGAGAGAATTATTTCTACATTAGAGGTGAAGAAACGAAGGTTCAGAAAGCTTAACCAAATTGCCCGAACCACAGAGCCTATATTCGTGGAGTGTAGACTGAGTTCCAAAGTCCCTGCTTTCCTTTCCAACATCAGTGCTGCTTCTCCTCACCTTTCCTACCCCTCCCCTGGGCTTTTCTCTCTGAGAATTAACTTGCCCTCGATTAACTCCCCCACCTTGAGGGTCCCCTTTTCTGGGCTCCTACAGTACCTATTAGCTCTGTTATTCACTTGAACATTGATTTCTTAATTAATCTTCTAATATATTCTGATCAACCCTAATCTTCTAACATACTACTCCTTGTTTCAAGAGCGCATATCTTTTATCCTCAGATTCCAGGACACCTGGGGGACTCAGTCTTGGTTAAGCGTCTGCGTTCAGCTTAGGTCATGATCCCAGGGTCCTGGGGTCAAGTCCAGCATCGGGCTCCTTGCTCAGTAGGGAGCCTGCTTCGCTCTCTGCCTGCCTCTCCCCCATGCTTGTGCTTGCTCTGACAAATAAAGTCTTTAAAAAGTAAATAAATACGAGCATAGATTCCTTGAGAGGAGATGACTGGTCTGCTTTCCTTTCCCCAGCCCTGCCTAGCAAGATGCTGAACAAGCAGGAAGTGACCGCAACACCCTGGGATCTGGGAACTGAAATGGTCTTAAAAGATAGTTCTCATCTAGGACCAGATCCCTACAAAAACTCTCCAATGATCACAAGAGCAAACAAGCAAGAAATAGATTGTTTCAGCTGACTTGTTACTTCTCATGCTTTCTGTCCTTAAATACCAATCTGCAATTTCTCCGAGGAGGAGAGAGTTAATTTCATTCCTTCCAGGTTTGGGCTCTCAAGAGTTCCGGAGCGGATAGTCACTGCTATTAAAGTCGGTCAGAAGACACACTGCACTTAGGGGCAACCCAGGTTCACAATCCCTTATCCTAAACCTTGGGAACCAGGTGCGTTTCAGAATTCAGAATGCTTCAGACTTTAGACGGGTAATGTGGCGTGTGTACAATGCATCATGTAACAGCCCCAGTGGGCTCCTGAGCCTTGCCTCATTAGCGTTTCCAAATATAGCTCTGTGCCACTTCACGATAGGCTTTGCTTCCAAATGAGTTTTGACACCAACCATGCAATTTTCAGAGCTTTTCTGACTTGAGAACTGTAGATAACAGACCATGGATCTGTAATAAATAGGAATTACTGCGTGCTTATTCTACAGCAGCTCTGCTAAGTGCCTACTGCAAGGAACCTCATATAACCCACCGAGAGCACCAGGAGGCAGGTTCCCATTTTATTTCCATTTCACAGATGAGGAAACTGAGGCTTTAAGAGCTTGCCTAAAGATCATGCAGAGAATGGGCATTGGAGCAGGACTTCGTAGGTACTTTTGGCATTATCCCCCTCCTGTGGGTGGTCTCCTCTGGGGGCATCTATGATGGGGGACCTAGAAAAGGCAAGTGAGGTCTTGTGGGGTCTGTAGGCTATAGGCCTGGGCAGGTGTCACCTGAGGGCACGAAGAGATGGATCCTCAGATCTTGTAAGCAAGAGACAAGAGACTGTCAGCCACCTTCTTGAATTAACTGAATGACAGGTTCAGGGACAAACCTCAGCCTTGACCATGAATGAGACACACGTGACACGAGCATCACCTCTCCTGGAGGGTCTGCATAGTGCAGTGTGATTGGGTCAGACCATGGGGGTCGAACCCTGTAAGTAGTTGGGGGACACTGGGCACACCTTGCTTCCTTGCACAGCTTCAAGTCCCTCTTCCCTAAACTAAGGCTTCACGATTCTTCCTCACAAGAGCGTTTTGAAGATTCCAAGAAACACTGCATATAAATACAGCACCCAACACGGAGTGGGCCCTCACTATTAGCTCCAAATGAAAGCACATGAGAGGAGAAAATGGGAGAGTACACTGAGAACGCCACAGAGGGAGGGAATCACTGGTCTGATCCTGTTCAGATGTCCAGTCGGAATCCTCCTGATGCTAAAATCACCCCATTGCATGGTTCTTTACCGCTCGGTCAGAGCAGATGGATGGTTTGAAGGGCAAGAGCAACGCTATCGGGGCTGAAGGGAGGCAAGCGTGTCCAGGACACTGCGTGGGGAGAGGGTGCGGCTGCTGATCGCTGGCTGGGGCGGAAGGTCGGCTGGAGGGGTGGCATGGGCTGGAGCAGGGCAGCCCCCGGGACCGCCCCTAAGGCCTTGGGTGTGATCCCGGTCTCTGAACAGCTCCGATGCCTACGGATAGGTCACGACTCCTGCAGTTCATTCTATATAAATGTCCTGGGAGTGCCTTGGCTGCCCATGATGTTCCTGCCACAGCCCTGAGAAATAACAGCCAGTCCTTACAGATCGAAGTGTGCCCTCCCCCCACAACACACGTATGTGTGTTTGGCCATCAGGGCCATAAAGAAAAAATTGTAACTGTGTGTGGTGGTGGATGTTAAATAGACATATGGTGGTGAGCGCTGTTCTCTGTGTGTGTGTGTGTGTGTGTGTGTGTAATCAAGTTGCACACATGACACTAATGTAATTCTATATGCCAACTATATCTCAAAATATTAAAAAATAAAGTTACACTAGGGGCACCTGGGTGGCTCAGGTGGTTAACCGCCCGATTCTTGGTTTCGGTTCAGGTCATGACGCTCAGGGTCATGATATGGAGGGCCTGCCGCGGGTTCCGCGCCCAGCGGGGAGCCTGCTTGAGATTCTCTCTCTCCCTATGTCCCCCTACCTGCCCCCCACTCTCACCCTCTGTCTCTCTCTTTAAAATAAATAAATAGATAAAATCTTTAAAAAAATGAAGTTATACTAGCATCATAAATAAGAAAGCAAGGCCTTGAACTTGATTAAGAAAAAGAAAATAATCCCAATTTAGGGGAAAAAATAAGAGCAACAACCACAAGTGGAATAAATCAGGCACCGAGCTCTAGTTTGAACACAATATCAAAAACCAGTGAAGTACCATATGGTGACTAACATAATTTTTTAAAAAATTCAGAAAAAAAAATTATCCAACCACATGCACACGCGTGCACACACACAAGGCGGCCGTCTGGGGCAGCGTGAGCGGTCGTCCTGTGACTGGCCCGTGAGGCCATCTGGGGCAGCCTCGATATGCCTGAGGGGCTGCAAACAGGACCCTACTCCTTCCCTGGAGTTTTCCAGGGCCACCACTGGAGCCCCCTCAGACCTAGGCTAAATTCTCCACCATGCTCAAGGCCGTAGAGCCTGCCTTTGCTCCATAAACTCCCAGCCAGGCACAAGCACCAGCCAAAGGGCCCTGGGGAGCAAAAAGCTTCACAAAGACACGCTGGGTGACCCTTCGCCGCCGATTCACCGTTCACTATCAGGCCCCCAGGAGAGGACAGCGACTGGTGAACAATGGGTAATTGATCAACGTTGGCTGAGGAGCTACAGGAAAAGGACGTGCACAGGTTGGACGTGGCAGTGGAGGCTCAGCTTCCCTGGAGGGGCTGGCCCACCTCGCTCTGCCCCTCCTGGCAGCAGGACCCTCCTGGCAGGCCCACAAGCTCAGCAAGGCACCACGCCTGACGTCGGAGGCGAGGAAGAAAGGGAGCCGAAGCCAGAGGAGTCTGCCCGGACTGGCTGGTCTAATGTGACGGTCAGCAGTGGCCCGTCAACTGCATATTTAAAGCTCACAACGTCTGCTCTTGTTGCCCAGACAGACCTGCCATTAGGAGCTTTCCAGACCAAACCTCCGCTGCTCTGTAGGGCAGTAATTAAATCAGCCAACCATGAGGTGTGCTTTCTGTTCTTTTCACACCTGTCTGCCAACAGCTGGGTTACTGGGTAAGAGAGGATCTCGGCTGGGCCCAGACTGGCAAGCGCCCTAGGAAAATGTCCAAAGGCCTGAGGCCGGTGGGGAGGGGGGGGTGGTCAGTCTGTGCAGGCCAGCCTCTACGACCAACAGCAATGGGCTGGGGGCTGCCACGTGGCCTGGGGGAGCCGTAGCTGGGGCTGGGATGGAAGAGGCTCACGTGCAGACTCAGCAATAGACTACTGCTATCAGCCAGGAATAATCGCCCGCTTCCTGAGTATTCCTAGGCACCAGAGGCCATGCTGGCATCTCCGTCTCTCGGGTCCCTCCCCAAGTGGCCCAGAGTTGAGCACAGCAGACCCACAGGAGACATTCTGGAAATACCTTGCAGACTGGGCAGGGCAGAGCTGGGTGACAGCCCAGATCCCAGCCAGGCCCATGAGACTCTGTTACCGGGTTCTCCTCCCTCCCTGGACTGTGTCCTGGGTTCAGAGCACCAGGAGTGGAAAGGAGAAGCCTCTAGACTCCCAGGGGCTCATCAGAATGGAGGTCAGCGTGTCACTTTCCTCTCTGAGGATCCCTGGGGCCTTCTCCAAATACAGCCTGGAATTCCTGCTCCGCTGATGGTCCAAGAATAAGAGGAAAAATACCCACAGAGCCCCATGGAGCCCTGCCCCATTCCAGGTCACATAAACACTCGGTCACTGAACATACCCAGAGCCCTTAAAGGGGCCCCTTCCTCACCAGAGCCCGGCAATGGGGCCAGAGCCCTGAGCCCAAGAGCAGCCCCTAGAAGAGGAAATGAGGCTGCCTCTGGCCATCTCCAGTGGGGGCCTGCGTGCCTCTGCTCTGAGGGCCACAGACAGAAGTGTCTCTGGGGGTGGAAGGCCCTAGAAGAAATGATACAGGAGGTCTGTTGATTCCTACTTAGAAAGAAACCCAACTAAAGTCTGTGTATTTCCCTTGTAGCTGAAAAATTCAGTGCAGTAAGCAGCAGAAAAGCTTGTGTTACCACTAAGAGGGGAAGCTGGTACATTTTCTTCTCCAATGCCTCCTCCATGACTCTACCTGCCAGGAGCTTCCTTCCCTGTCAGTGTGAGGCCAGGCCTGGGTCTAGGTGTGTAGGGTAGAGCCAGCCCTGGAGAGGGGCTGGGGCCAGGGAAAGTTTCTACCCTGGGGAGCAGGCCGTGGTCCAAGGCTCACCCCACAGCTGGGATATGTGTGGGCATGTGTGTGTGTGTGTGTGTATGGGCGGTTGAAGTCTACAACCCCACTGCTAGGGTATGGGGGGGAGGTGGGGTGGGAGTCTACACCCTACTGCTAGGGTATGGGGGGAGGCGGGGTGGGAGTCTACACCCACTGCTAGGGTATGGGGGGAGGCGGGGTGGGAGTCTACACCCCACTGCCAATGTGTGTGTGTAAATGCATAAGAATGTGTGAGAAAATGTGTGTGTGTGTGTGTATGAAGGGGGAGCGAGGGAGAGAGAGAATATGAATGGGACTAGAGGGGGTGGAGGGACACACAGACACGCAGGAAGGCAGCCTCGGCCACCACAGAAGGGAGTCCCGGGGAGGGTGCGGGGGGAGGGGGGGCAGCGCGGGATAGCCCCGCCGGTGCCGCACTGCCAGCCCTTGGGCGGGGGAGCCTGGGTCAACCAGCCGACTCCTCTGCACGGCCCCAGCCCGCCTCTGCCCGGAAAAAGGCCACTGTGGGAACGGCCACCTCCAACCTGAGTCCTGGAGATCAAATGAGCTCTTCAATATTATAGTTGGAAGTGCAGTGGAAACTGCAAAGGGCTAGACAGACGTGCGAGAGTATCACTCAGCAAAAGGCTGATCCACCGTGCTCCCTAACTGTCCTCAGGGCGCCTGCCGGATGCACAGGCCCCTGTGTCTGATCAGATGGACAGCCCGGGGCTCCTGGGTGGCTCAGTCGGTTAAGCTTCCCACTCTTGATTCTGGCTCAGGTCAGGATCTCAGCATGGTGAGATCAAGCCCCACCTCAGGCTCCGTGCTCAGCAAGGAGTCTGCTTGAGACTCTCTCTCTCTCTCTCTCTCTCTCCCTCTCCCTTTGCCTCTCTCCCTGCTCACACACACACTGGCTCATGCCTTCTCTCTCAACATCAGTAAATAAAATCTGTAAATGCAATAACCTTCCCCCTGCAAAAAAAACAAGGGCCATCTGTATGACCACCCTAAATGCACCCGCCATCTTCCTCTCCTGGCTCACCTTGAGCCTCCCAGATGATAATGAACATGTGAGTGCTTTGAACACCGGGCTGGCTGCCGCAGGTCGGAAGCACCGTGTGTGCGCGTGGGAGTGGGGCGGGCCATGCTGGAGCCAAGGGAGGCCACCAGCTTCCATCCTTTCTCTACCACTTACCCTTTGGTAATGATTTGCTCTTGGGTAAGTCATTTAACTTTTCCTCTGTTAAACAGGAATGGTGGGATGCCTGGGTGGCTCAGTCCCTTAAGTAGCTTCCTT
>JAPYYM010001317.1:0-13611 GCA_028534135.1 Potos flavus | reverse complement strand
ACTGGGCAGGGGAGAGGAAAGGGCACAGGGTGGGGCATGAGCCGGGTGTGGGGGGACAGGGCCAGGGTTGTGTGGCTGGAGCAGGGGGTTCTGAGGGGAGCCGTGACCCCCGCGCCCCGACAGCCCGCAGACTCGGGCCTGGTCCAGGCCGGCTGAGCGGGGCTGTGAGAGCAGGTGTGTGAAGCAGACCCAGCCGCACTGTCAGATGGCCCTTCAGCATTGCTGCTGCCCGTGGAGGGCTGAGGGGCAGCTGTCGTGGGTGCTGGGATCTGGCGCCCGCAGTTTTAAGCACCATTTACTTACTGGGCATAGGTATTTTCCTCGTCATCAAGTCACCGCTCCCTCCTGTGGCTCCAAGAGGAACAGAAAGGCACCTTTCCATCCCCCCATCTCCGGTGCTTATTGGGACGTGAAGAGTCCAGCTTCCCTCACTGCTATGGCCTAATGGAGTCTAGCAGGTCATTTGTGCTTTGCCTACAGAAAGGGGGTCCAGACTGAGGCTGTGACAAGCCCTAGGGCTCACAGCAGAGGCCTAATGATAATGACATGTTCATTACCAAACATCTCATTTTGGCGGCGGACGGGATAGGGGGTGGCAGAAAGCCTTCTACCAAATGTGTGAAAGAATCTTTTTGCCCAGTATAGGAAATTGGCGGGCCAGCTGAGCACCCAGCTGGAGTCTGTCAGTTTGTCAACTCTGCTAACCCAAAAGCGCCAGAAGGGCATGAGCCCTCGGTGCACGGGCTGCGGCCACAGGCACTGCGCCGAGAGCTCTGCAGGAAGCGGGGAGAGGGGCGAGGTCAGCTCTCAGGCCTGAGCTGCTTAGGGCCTTGGGAGCACAGACGGAAGCGGCGGAGGCAGGAGGCTCTGTGGCTTGCCTCGCTCCTTGGCCTCCAGGCAGGGCTTCCTGCGGGCTCAGCTCCATCCTGCCTCCCCAGCCCTCCCCGAAGCTTGTGCCCTTGTGCCGCTGCCCTAGGAACCCCTTGCCTACAAGCTGGGGTGGGCCCGGGAGGGAATGCGCGGCAATCTTGCAGCAGCTCCTCCTGCTCCCTGAAGGGCCTCTTCTAAGGAGCTCGCAGGGCCCGCAGCTGAGCATCGGGGGTTGGGGCCTCCGGGGTGCCGCTGAGGTCCTCCTCGCTACCCTCAGTGCACAAGCCCCCCAGCGCGCAGCTGGTCAGGGTGGGGGCGAGGGTGGAGGCGGGGGCGGCCTGTCCCTGAAGGGCAGCGGCCAGGGACCTCCAAACAGCAACTGTGCCCCTGGGCCTCTAAGATGCTGACCTGCGCCGGACTCCTCTGGCTCCCGCAGCCCAGGCTCACCGTTCTTCTGGAGATGGACTCCTCTAGGCATTCAAAGAGTGCTCCTCAAGGGGCCTGGCTCAGTCTCCCTGCCGGCGAAAAGCTGGAATGCCTGGAACAGGCTCCACTGCCGCCCTTCCTTTCTTCCCCAAACACCCAGGAGGTCAGGCTCCAGTCCTCGCAGAAACCCGAGGCCCTCGGAGGCACTGGTTCTCGGTGCTTCCTTGCTTCTCGAAGTCGGGAGGCCCCACTCTCCCCAGACTGTGCTGGGTGGGCTTGGGGGAGTCTTAGGCGGGTTGGTGCCAGTGAGCTGGGAAACAATGGCAAAAAAAAATAAAGTTCCTTACTACCTACATTTCATTGACAAGTCCTTGAAACAGGGGGAGTGACCTTCCTGTGGGAGATCAGATGCCTCCATGTTGACACCGTGTTAAGAGCAAAGGCAATCTTAGGTCAACCCCCTAGGATCCTGTGAGTCTACTTTAAAGATAGAGAAATTCCTTGGGAAACTGCCTTTTTCTCCACCCCCAAGATACATGTTTGCGATCATAATCCAAGCATGTGGCCCACTGATAGACATCTGAAGGGTCTCATGACTGACTTGTTACTGAACAGTAATAAATGACACTTTCCCAACAATAAATGACACTTTCCCAACAACAGCTAGCGACAGCTAGCCCCTCCAGGTAGGTCTTGGAAAGCTTGCTTCCAAAATTCCTCAGAGGCTTATACTGTCCCTAACCTGCTCCCAACCTGAGTATATCATCAGTTACCAGTCACAACTGCATTGCAGCTCTTTCTACCCATGGGTCCTGTCCCTGTGCTTCTGTGAAACCACCTTTTTGCATCCAAGATGTCTCAGGAATTCTTTCTTGGCTATGGGCACCAAATCCCAGCATGTCTACATCACCAGGAGCCCGCTCAGAGCTGGTCACTGCCAGAGGCCATTGGGTCCTGGACCCAGGCCAGAAGCAAGTCCCAGCTCCCTGCCCTTTTCCTGGCCCCTGAAAAACAAAGTAGGCCTTCTCCTTCCTAACTAAAGGCTTTTTGGCTTCCCAGTCTTTCTCCTTCACCCCAGTGGTGCTGATCTCCCTCTGTAGTCCCCAACGTGTAGCTGCTGTTTGAGTCTGTTTTGTGTTTGTTTTGAATTGACTCCAGATCAAGGAGTCAGGGTGAGAACAGAAGGGAAAGAGGGCAGGGCCCTTGCACAAGTCAACTGAAGTGAGGAGCCCACAGCATCTGAGGACGATCCACACCCGCAGCTACTTAGTGTCAAACCTCACTCTTAGAGCCTAGTGTCTCGTGATGCAGGAAAAACATTAGGGTTTGAGCCAATGGCCAGGAAAGAATTCTTGAGACATCTTTGGTGCAGAAAGATGATTTTATTAAAACATAGGGACAGGACCTGTAGGCAGAAAGAGCTGCAATGGGGTTGTGACAGGTAACTGATGATATACTCAAGTTGGGAAGGGTTTAGCGATAGTGTAAGTCTCTAAGGAACTTGGAAGCAAGGTTTCCAGGACCTTGAGGGGGTTAGCTATTGTTCGGGAAAGGTCCTTTATTACTGTCTAATAAAACCTTAGTCATGAGACTCTTCAGATGTATATGGGTGGGCCACATGCTCAGAGCATGAATAGGGATTTACAGATAAAAAATTTCTAAAGGAATTCATATATGTTAAAGTAAGCTTACAAGATCCTGACCGGGGAGGGGGTGGGCAGTGGGGGGGGGTTGCGTGTCAGACTAGGATAGCTTTTTGTCTTTAGCAAAGTGTCAGCATCTAGGCGTTGAGTCCCTAGAGGAATATCACCCTGCCTATTTCAAGGATTTGTCAATGGGCTGTAGGTGGTAAGGAAATTTAATAAGTTCTCTTCTGCCTTTGTTTCTCACATCTTTTCCCACTGAACAATTTTGACTCTTAAATCTTTAAGGTTGCTGAGGGTGGAAAGTCTCATCTTCTGTAAGTACTTCCTGCTGAAGAGGGGTATAGAGATATCCCTACCTATGGGTCAACATTGGTCAGTTGGGGCTTATAGAGATATAGGATTTCTGAAAGGAGAGGCAGTTGAATCCAAAGGAGACTGTATGTGTGGATCTTCCGAGTGGAAAGGATTTATTGTGGGCTTGAAGTTAGGGCACGAAGGAGTCTCAGCACCCAGTGGAGAGATACAGGAGAAAACCGCCAAATGTGTTTAGAATAACAAAAAGTAAAAGAAGCCCAAATAAGCATCCTTTGATGGTTGGCAAAAATCCTCTTCCGATCCAGTAGTTTAAGCAATCATTAAAGGAAAGAGAGAGATCATTTAAAGCACAAATTTGACTATTCACGTCAGAATACACAGAAGCACTTTGTGGAATGTGTATACAGCATTCTGGTTTTTTTTTTTTTTTTAAAGAGTTTATTTATTTGACAGAAAGGAGAGAGATCACAAGTAGGCAGAGAACCAGGCAGAGAGAGAGGAGGAAGCAGGCTCCTCACTGAGCAGAGAGCCCGATGCGGGGCTCGATCCCAGGACCCTGAGATCATGACCTGAGCCGAAGGCAGAGGCTTAACCCACTGAGCCACCCAGGCGCCCCCAGCATTCTGTTTTTATGCTAGCACAAGTTCCACCTTGTGTAGCAGTTAAAACATCTAATGCCATTGTATTTCGTAGAACTGCTTTACACATTTGTGTCATTTCAGTTACCTAACAGAGAAACCTTGTTTTGGGTATCACTGAGGGCCTTGACTGTGTACTTATTAAGAGATTCCTTCGATGTGTCAAATGACATCCTCCAGTCCCAAAAAGGGAACAAAGGTGGATGTTAGGTGGTTATACTAATGAGACACAGAACGTGTCCATCATTGTTTTAAATTTGGAAGGTTGGTTGTGTTGATAATGGTTTTAATAATGTGTCTGTGCATCCAGGCAAAATCCAGAGTACAGCGGCCTGTCCAGTCTGGGGGAGGCTGTGGACACAAGTCAGAGCTGCATAGCCATTGGGTCCTCTTAGGAGACAACTGTGTCATTGTGGGCCTTCTGTAACTGCAGCAAAGGGCTATTGAGTTTGGGAGGCTGATCTTTTGAATTTATGTAATAAGAGATGATCTGTTATCACTTCGTAGGAACCAAAGGAGTCCAAACCTAGGGACAATTTCTGGTAGTAAAGTTTTGGCTACCTCAGTGGCCTTTTTACCCAAATCAGTAGCCCGGTGCAAACTCTGTATTCCCTTCCATTGGTTATTTTTGAGGATCCAGATTTTTTTCTCATTATTAAGAAGCCAGTCCTGTCCATTTTTGATTATCCTCATTCCTGGGCTATGTGAAATTTTTTGGTCTGAATAGGCTGGACTTATGGACTTTAGTAGAGTTAGGACTGGTAAAAATTCTTTATTTCGTGCTGCCTGCTTAGCTGCATGGTCTAGTGAATTCTTCCCTTTAGATTCTAAGGTCATATCCTTTGATGTCCTTTGAGGTGAATTACAGCTACCTCCTTAGGTAGATGTCCGGTCTTAAGAAGACTAATAATTTCAGGCCCATATTTGGTTGGGGAATTATGGTTTGATAATAATCCCCTTTTCTTCCAAAGTAGTCCATGAGCCTGTAGGACTAGGAAAGCATATTTTGAGTCAGTATAAATATTAATTGTTAAGAGTTTGGACATTGAAAAGCACGAGTGAGCACTATAGCATACACAGCTTTTCTTATTAACTTTTCCATGAAACTATTGCCATCAGTAAACCGACGGCTGTCTGCATTTTTGATAGGGGAATCTTTTAAATTTGCTTGACTAGAATAAACAGGATCAAGAACCTCTGGACAGTTATGCTCTATAGAAGTACGATGGGTCAGGTCCAGGAATAAGGGTAGCCGGCTTTAAAGTTTGACAGGTTTCGAGTATTATTTCAGGTATATCTATAAGCATACCCTGTATTTAATAAGTCGGCCTCCCAGCAACCATTGGTGGCCTTTGGTCTCTAAGACATTCTGGACCTGATGTGAAGTCATTACAGTCAGGGAATGTCCCATCATGAGCTTTTAGGATCCTTTTATTACCAGGAGGGCGGTTGTATGCTTGGCTAAAACCTTTGTTTGCAATTGTACATCAGTAGAGATGGCTTTTAGATAAATATGACTAAGGGAGAAAACCAACAAGAAGCTCTCTTTGTTTAAGGTCCAGCCTTACCAATGGCGTAATTATAAGGAATCACTGGAAAGTGGGAGAAGACTGGTCTCAAGAGATAAGGGCATCCCCAAGTCCATCATCCAATCCAATCATAGAGTGGGGTCATCTGTTATCTTCACAAGCCCATAATTAACCCCATGGAGCCAGGTATGGTCTGGGTTTTAAAGAGTGATTCTGGGGGCACCTGGGTGGCTCAGTTGGTTAAGCGACTGCCTTCAGCTCAGGTCATGATCCCGGAGTCCCGGGATCGAGTCCCGCATCGGGCTCCCAGCTCCATGGGGAGTCTGCTTCTCCCTCTGACCTTCTCCCCTCTCATCCTCTCTCTCACTCTCTCTCTCTCAAATAAATAAATAAGATATTTAAAATAAATAAATAAATAAATAAATAAATAAAGAGTGATTCTATCAACCCAGGATTGATTAAAGTGTTAGCTGGGTTATACAGTTGTTGGGGAATCAATCCCATTTTCCAGGTGTTCAAATAATCACACGCCCATGGTGTCCTGTTATTATCCCCACGGAATAACAAGCAAGGAGATTGCCCATACATAAGCTATTCTGTTCACTTTTGTGGAGTTTACCTCAAGTTGTCTAGAGTACACAAACATCATTCAAAGAGAATTAAAACTAAGAGTTAACATCCACAAAGGTGGGTTATTGAAATATAATTTATCTCTCTGAAACAACCCTAATTTCTAGAGATAGCTAAATCAAGGCTAATTTGTTTGCAAAATAAGTCCAGTTTTAACAAACTTGGCCTAATTATTTACATAAGCTTGGCAAGAATAGTGATTCATCAGATAGATCTTTTAAAATCAGCCTTGTGGAACTTTTTACAAGGAATCTCTAGGTGGAACTTTTAGTAGACTCTCCAGGCCAGAAGCTAAGCCAAGTACTTGCCATCAGACATGCCTGCAATACCTGTAGATCTGGGTGGGTGAATTTCTCTTCACGAGGTCCCCAATATATCCTGAGGTTCCTGCACCTGCCAGGAAGTGACAATCTTTACTCACCTGGTGAGGCTGCTGGGAACTCTGTAAGCAAGGTGTCGGGCCAATATTACCTAGGAGCTTTATGACTCCAGATTTTATAAAGCTGTTTAGTCATATCTGAGTCTAGGCATGTCTCTCTCAAATATGACATTCCAGTCAAAGCCTTGGTAAAATAACCACTGTTTCCAGTGGTGTCCTGTTACAAGAAGAGATTCTTATTGAATTTATGCATGTGACTGTGATTGCCGTGGAAGAAAGAATACTTACTGAGACCTTTTCATTTCAGAGGGTTCAGGTAGAGAGAAAAGTTAAATGCTTCAAGGGTTTACATACGAATAATTTATCATGTTTCTGTAAGTATTAGTCATTTTAAGAGAAAGTTTTCTTTAATCTGGAAGGGTAAACATTAGAGAACCAGCAATGTTTCAAACAAGAGTCACAAAACTATAATCATCCTTTCGTTCACTTAGCCCCAGGTTCCTAAATCTTGTTCAGTTTGAATGCAGCTTTAGTTAGTTCTGGGAATTCTTACCCGCTTTAGTTTTATGATCTTAAAAATATTGAATACCTGTATTTGTCCTAAAAGCCCTTTTTATCAATCTCCTTGAAAATGAAACTCATTTTGCAAGACAGTTAGCATGATTATAAACAATAAAAATTCAGAAATAGATATTTCTAATAATTTTATATGAGAGTTCATTATGATGCAATTGATACAGAAATTCAGTTATTTTGGTGACACATAACACTTCCATAGCCAGAACATCAGGTGACGAGGCTCTTATACCAGAATGTAATGCACTACACAAACAAGCCTAATAAGTCAACAAGACTTTGTTCATGATTTAAATCTTAGGGAAGTTTGTTAAAAGATTAGGAAGTTTTGAAGTACATGCTATGTAGGATTAGGGATGTTAAAGACCTGATACAGGTAAAACATAGAAACTGGTTTTTCTGGGGAGGCAGAGAAAACAACTATTTACATTTTCTTATTAAGAGCAGACTAACACTTCAAGAAAATTTATCTGTTTGAACAGAGAGAAAGCAAACTCTCTATCTTGACCAGTGTACATTTAAAATGCATTCATTTCAATCTTAGTCTGTTCTGACCACACCTAAAATTCCGTTCCAAAGTTTTTCCTTTACAAACCTTCTACAACTTTCCTTTGCATTCAGATTTTCTCCCCAGCCATTTCTTTCCAAACAACCAGTGTCATTTGGGACAAAATTACTTTCTTTTTACCTTGAACAAAAAGTATATTTCCATTCCTTGTATCTTTCTTACACATACAGAGTTGTTTTTCTTATTTCCATCAGTCTTAATTATATTAGGCAGAATTTTTCACTCTTAGAAACCTTAGTCTCCAGGGGCGCCTGGGTGGCTCAGTGGGTTAAAGCCTCTGCCTTCGGCTCAGGTCATGATCTCAGGGTTCTGGGATCGAGCCCCGCATCGGTCTCTCTGCTCAGCAGGGAGCCTGCATCCCCCTCTCTCTCTCTGCCTGCCTCTCTGCCTACTTGTGATCTCTCTCTCTGTCAATAAATAAATAAAATCTTAAAAAAAAAAAAGAAATACAAAAAAAAAAAAAGAAAGAAAGAAACCTTAGTCTCCAGTGAATACTAAGTAGTAACTAATTGTGAACTGTTACACCAGAACTCTTTAGATGACAATTTTATGAAGCGGTTAAGCATAAAGCATGTTTACCAACAGACCCAAATATTCTTAGTTTCTTTGTATGAGTAGTCAAGAGCACAAACCTACATACAGCAATCTATGCTTTAGCACTCCATCCTATTTGGAAAAGACCTAGATGTTCAATGAATGTAATCCCATTTCTCATCCAAGCAAGACTTTAAAGTTTCAGGTTACCAAAGGCTTTGAAAGCTATCTTTACAACTGCCGATGAAAACTTGGAGAGAAATAAGATTAACCATCATTTTAAGTCATCCTTTTGCTAAGAGGTTGTAACAGAGATAATATGAGATTATTTGACCTTCAGCAAACCTCGATAGAATAGAAGTTCCAGGTCTAGTGGTGATAACTGTAAAGACATGTCTATCTTAATTAAACCAAGAAAGGTAAATTAGTTTAAATGGTGAACTATGTTTCGCCTGAATCATATCCTTTGTCAATTTTTACCCGAGACATTGGTGGGGAAACCTGGAGTGGGCGATTTTCAGTCCAGGGAGTGCTCTTCTTGCTCCTTGACAGCGAGGGAAGAAGGAGGAGCCAGTGGCGCTGGAGGCACGAGGATGGTCTAGAAGCCATTTACGCAGACCGCACCCACGGTGGTGCAGAAACCTGAGGAGGGGGAGGCAGAAGAGGCAAAGTACGCCAGAAGGTAGAGAAAGGGTTTCTGGTTCTAGAGCTCATCAGCTCCACATGGGAGGAGACGCCATGTTTTCCAACCAACAAGGGGGAATAGGCAGTCGAAGTCAGGCTGGAGAAGACAGGGAATTGCCCTGAAACAAAAGGAGTTTCAGCAGCTTCTTGGGAATATTCCTTAAAGTCCCTGTCCAGAGGTAGACTAACCACAGCTAGCTCCATTTATAGCCATTACCTGGGAAATGAGTGAGGGAGAAACCCCCACGTCTATGGGGAGGAGGAGCAGTGAGAGAGATTCAGAGTCCCCTTTGCTAGGGACAGACTGGGTTTCCTCCAGCAACCTGGGTTTGTTTGGAAGAGGTCTATTTAGATAATTATCCAATATGTCAGGAGGGGGTTTAATAGCCAATACTTTTGGGCAAACATATTCCACAAAAGACCCTTAGGTTGGGATCTTGATGTAGAGCCCTTTTTTCTGCCTAAGAGATCTAACTGATAGATCCTACCGAGGCCATCCAGTGTTATAGGAGATCGGTCCTTTCCTAAATTTTGCAATCCAAATTGTTTCCAGTGGGTTAAAAGGTGTCCCAAAGAAGAGTTCTTGGGAAATGAAGAAGAAGCCTACTGAGGTCATGATCCCAGGAAAATAGAGAAGGTCTATTACCAAATAGTGCCCATCTCCCGGTTGACATCCTACACAAGATATGTCAGAGGTTCCGTGGGTCAAAAGCAACTGGAGGTGTCCCTCAAACAAAGAATTGCTATTGATCACCATCCTGCCATACCACAAAGGTATTCCTGCCATAAAAGTCCCCATAGGAGGGATGCTGACCTCCCTCTCCTTCCCCATCGCATCCTAGATTAGCGATGGGTGCCTGGTGAATGGACTGAAATACCATGCCGAACTATCATGTGGCCTGGAGGTTGCGTTATTGCCCTGCCATTTTTAACTCATGGAAAACACTAGAAAAGTTTTACCAGGGGAAATTATCCAATTTAGTAAATTAAGGAGTTAGTAGCGGACATTGATGGAAAACAGTAAGGATGGAAATCCATCATGGTCTAGGTGACATTCCAACACATGTGGTTTTTAAAGCCAACTTACCTAGGAAACGGTTGGTCCCTAGTTGCCTTTTAATTCCAGTTGGGTTTTAATTCAGTCAGGTACAGGTTTCGGCCAGCTCCTAGTGGAAGTCCCATGGCAAGAAGCGGCTAGACCAGGGATGTGGAGGGGATCACCTTAGATCAATCAGGAGGAAACCTCACATAGGAGTCTTAAGATTGGCAGCCATCCTGGTGACTTAGGTGGCTGTTCTGTGCTGAAGACAGACAATTTTGTATAAGGAAAGGAATAAAGAGAAGGCATCAAGTTTCTGGGTCTTATTACCATCCCAGCCAGGGTACTAACTTCCAGCCAAAAGGCAGACTTTCTCCTCCCCATAGAATAGCCATGGGCTAGAGGATTACTGCCAGAACAAACGCCATGAAAGTGTTCCAGTAAGACCATACTCCTTGAAGAGCCCTTGGAATGAGTGTAAGGGGAGAGGGGAGAAAGTACTCACCAAGTTCACACCCGGGCTCAAAGTGCAGGTGAGACTCTGGAGTCGAAGCCCCACGTTGGGATCCATATGATATAGGAAAGACCTTAGCGTTCAAAGCTGATAGCCAGGAAGAATTCTTGAGACATCTTTGGTGCAGAAAGGTGATTTTATTAAAACATGGGGACAGGACCCGTGGATGGAAAGAGCTGCACTGGGATCATGAGAAGTGGTCCATTACATACTTTCATGTTGGGAGGGATTTAGGGATAGTGTAAGTCTCTAAGGAACTTGGAAGCAAGGCTTCCAGGACCTTGAGGGGGCTAGGTGCTTTTGGGAAAAGGTCATTCATTACCATCTAATAAAACCTTTGTCATGAGACCCTTCAGATGTATATCTGAATATACATATGGGCCATATGCTTGGGGAAGGAGCGCAAACATGTAAGGGGTTTAGAGATAAAGGAATAATCTAAAGGAATTCTTATATGTTAAAGTAGGCTTACAGGATCCTGGGCGGGGGCGGGAGGAGGGGAGTGTGGGGCCAGGATTGCGTTTTAGCCTTAGCAAAGTGTCAACATCGAGGTAGTTGTGTTCCCAGAGGAATGGCACTCTGCTTGTTTCAGGGACATCTCAGTGGGCTGTAGTGGTAAGGAAATTTAATAATTTCACTTCTGTCTTTGTTACTCACATCATCTTGGCCTCCTGTTTTGTTTTTTAATCTTGGTCTCCTCTCGCATAAACCCTGGGGCAGGACCGGCTGTCTTTCCCCTGGACTCTGGGCCTATGTTCAGCTGGGTCCTCTCCTTTCTCATCCCAGGCTGTGCTGGCTCCACCTGCCCTTCCCCACCTTCTCCTGCAAGAATTTTCCATGATAGGTGTGAGCTGCTAGACTCTTTTGTCTCCTTCTTGCCTGTTAGTGAAAAATTAGGAAAGCATTGTTCCAGGTTCATCTATTATGATATCTACTGATTGTTCCCAATGTTTTAATATCTGTAACTCATACAGCAAATTAATTCTGAACTGTATAAGGTAATTTTCTTTCAAGTTGGGCAGAAAGTCAGCATGGCAGGCAGAATAACGGTCCCCCCAAAATGTCCATGTGCTGTTCCCCCAGAAGATGTGATGTTATTACTTTGCACAGCAAAAGGAAGTGTTCTGATGTGATCGAATTCAGGGTGTAAACATGAGGAGACTCTCTTGGGTTATGAGACTGTGTGTGTGTGTGTTTGCGCACGCACAATGTAATTACAGGAACCTCAGAAGTGAAAGAGAGAGGTGGGAGGGTCAGAGTCACAGAAGCAGATGTGAGGACAGCAGCAGAGGCAGGAGTGAGGTGAGAGCTTGCTCGGGCCATGGGCAAGGACTGTGGGTGGTTTCTAGATGCTGGTGAAGGCGTGGAAGATTCTGCCCTAGAATGTGCAGGAGGAACACAGCCACGTCAAGCATTTACGCCTTCCTTGATGCCAGCAAAGTGAGACCCCATGGGACCTGGAGTTCAGAAATGCACGAGAAGTCTTTTGTGCTAATTTTCTGTGGCAGCAATAGGAAACTGATGCAGGCCTGCAGGTGCATCTTTTTGAACAGCAGAGCTTTATTTGTAACATCAGTAAGTGGGGCTTCCTTGTATCAGGCAGTTACATTGAAGAAGGAGAAGCCTGATAATGTTTCCTCCGAAAATCAGTTCAGAGGCCACTGCCTGGAGGGAGAGATGCAGAGGTGTGGGCAGGTGCTGGGGACCCACGTTGTGGCCAGATAGGGATGATGAGCAGAGGGACCTCAGGACAGGCCAAGGAAAGAGGGGCTGTGTGCCTGGGACCTTGCTTAAGAGCTTCTGAGGGCAGCTGAACTGGGAGAGGGAGACCCCAAGGGGATTCCCGAGATCTTAGCATCTGTACCTTCATCAGCAGCTGAGATGGTCACTAAAAGAAGAGGATCTGGAAGCAGAGAAGATGGCTCAGTGGCAGAGGAAAGGAAGTTAACCAGAGAAATTAATTACGCAAAGCGAGTTTCATTTCAACTTAGTTTCATTTCTATTGTATATAATCTTCAAGAGAAAATGACAGTAACATTTCATTGAATGTTTAATGAACTTTTAAGTTTTTTTATTTCACAAAAGATAGACTAAGCTTACTAAGTGGCAAAGCACCGCTGTGCAAGGTTCCACAAAGTAGAAAGACACTGTGCTCGCGTTACACGTGGCTCATCCATTAGATGAGGGGGAGGTTAGAGGAAAGAGACAGGAGGCTGGCTCTGGATGACACAGAAATGCCATCCCTGGTGCCACCCCTTCCTCTCTGTGTGATGCTGGATGGGGCACCTACCTTCTTTCATCCTGGGGATCCTTCATTCTAAAGCAGATAAGCCAACCCTTGATCATAGACTGCTGGAAAGTTACATGAGGTCATGCAAGGAAAGGTAGCCAAATAATCCCAGTGACTGATCATTGGAAATTACTCGTCACTCTCCCAAATGGGCACAAGGTGATCACTCTTGGGGTGTGTTGGGTTCTGGTCCTTCTTTGATTCTTGTCCGTGTCTCCTGGCTTCTTTAACACCTACATCCCCCTTCGTCCAAACAGACCTAATTCCTTCCAGCGGAAACTCTGCTTTTCATCACACGGATTTGCAAAGCTGGGCGCCAGCAGCCCTCCCCTGGGTCCGCCTGACTCCTAGGTGTGGGATCTTCTTTCATCTTCCTATCTAGACTCTGAGGCAGTGCTTCCACTGTCCTTGCTTTTCAGATGACAAGCCTGAGAAGTGGTGCTGCTAGGAGTTGGCCCTGTCACAGGGGGGGAAGTGACAGACGAAGAGTCAAACTGAGGTTAGTGTGATTCCTGGGCCCTCAGGGCCACCCAAAGTTCCTTTCTGGCAGCCCCTGTCTTGCCTAAATTCAGAACCCAGCCAAGTATCCCTGTTTCTCCTGCACTAGCATTTAGACATTCCTCTGTTACTGAAGTATGGTGTATTTCATGAAGCAAACATTGCACATTTCCGTTACATTAAAGAAAAAATTGAAAGTCACCTATCGCTCTATGACTCAGAAGAATCTACGGGCCACAGATGACATCTGTTCATATTTTGTTCTGTTTCCTTTTTGTTTTAATATTTCCATGACAAAAATATACTAAACCTTGTTTATACAAATTCTTATGTTTGAGTAATAAACAAGATTCATGTTTTTTTTAAGGTTTTATTTCTTTATTTTTTTATTTGAGAGAGAGATAGCGCAAGTAGGTAGGGTGGCAGGCAGTGGAGGAGGGATGGGGAGAGAGAGAGAGAGAGAGAGAGAGAGAGA